>JAWWEY010000001.1:59965397-60054408 GCA_035582745.1 Loriotus luctuosus | reverse complement strand
TAGACAGTGAGCTTCTACTCTAAACCAATCTAAAAGTGCCAACATCACAGCAGAAGATGGAGGCCAAGAAGGAGAAAAGCTGGACATGTCCAATAGAAGTAACCTGAAGTCATGGAATCACAGAAATTTTATCTGGAGTACATCATCCAGTTTTACCTCCTGACTGATCCAGGACTACCCTTAAGACCAGATTGATTTTTGCATGCAAATTTCCTTCAGGTGTCTGCAAAAAGATTCTACAAAAGTGCCCATTGTCTTTATCTTTTCGGACTCTGACCCATGGCTGACTGATCTACAGTTTCCTGGTTTCTCTCTCTTTCTGCAGAGAACCATATCTCATAACCTTTTGCAGATGTCTTTTTTTTTCAGATTTGCAGTCAGTGGAATATTTCACAAACCATGAGTTCTTTCAGCATCATCAAATATTTCATGTCTGATCTCATGGATAGGAATAAAATAAGATTTCCCAATTATTCTTTATTGCTCTTGGTTATCCTTCTACTTCCCAATCCATTTTGATGTGCCCAGAAATCTGTGATGTATAAGTGTTTTTTAAACACTCATGTGTACATGCCAACAGGTGCAGCGAATGAGCATGAGAATGATAGCGTACAATAGCAAAAAAAAAAAGCAGAATAGGAATAAATGACAATCTAGAAATTATTTTTATTTAGTCAGTAGGAGAGAACTGAGCATAGTTAATGCTCATTTTGGTATTTTCTTTATTAAACAGATGGAAAAGCTAAATATGTTTCCCTGGAGAGAAAATAATTGCAAACTGAGAAATGTTTTATTTTTATTAAGAAATAAAGCAAGATGTTAAATGGCAGGCCCAAGTAGGAAGTCATGATCATTGGCAGTTTACTGCCACTCACTTTCCCCTAGTGAATTAATTTGCTGTAAAGATTACAGAAATATCCTCCTTTGTGTCAGAACCAACCCCATTAGATTTATATCCAGAGGATGAAGGGAATTTTCAGACTTATTTAGAAACTCTTACACTTCTGTAATTCTTATTATTCAGCAGCTGAGTATCTTGGATTCTAACTCAGTGTTTGAAATTATAGACAACTACCTATTAAATTTATGTTCTAAATGGAGTGTTTCAAAACATCAACTGATAAGAAATTAAAAAAAGGATTGCAAAGCTACATATGAACTTCTTTAAAATTTTATGTTACTCTAAATCTATTTTTTAACAAAAGACAAAGGGTTACACCTAAAATTTGCATTACAGTTTAGTTTTACTTGTATTTCTGGCTTTTGTTCAGTTTTGGTATAATACTTTTGGAGATTGATCTGGACAATTGTTCCATTTAAAAATAAATAAACCCTAAAATATTATGTCAATTTGAAATGGAGAAGTATTTTCCTAGTAATCAATAACATTTTGAAAAACAAACAACTGACATGACATATTTTATTAGCTTTCTTTCCTGGGAGAAGATTGAGGAGAAAAAATAAAAAAGTGAGAGTCTTGTTAAAAAACACGGAAACATTATGTTTAATTAGGAAGATAATATAATCTAGTAATTTTATTGCGACACTGTACTCTGTATAAGACTATAAATGTTAACAAAGTTGAAAAAGCTTTCTCTTCTAATTCCATTTAATTCAAGCAGTCTGCCATAGAGATGGGTAAAATTATTGGTTATTTATTTATTTTTGAGAAATCTTCAGTAAAAATCTTTGGTAATCAGTTGAGTCATTATGCCTTCACCCTGTCTTGCTGCAAAGTAGAGTAGCAGTGGAAACTCAGAAATGAAATTTTGAAATATAGCTTAAATTTACTTGAAACAGTAGGGTACAGAGTACAGCTTCATTAACCTAGATGCACAGCAAAAATAATTGAAATAAAAACCTGTTGTTCCTAGAAGTGACGTTTATGGTCTCATGAAGTAGAAGTAGTTATTGTAGTACCAGAAAAGAAGGTTAATTCAACATTTTATATAAATCTCAGCCCCAAATTAAGTATCCAGGTTTTCTGTTAACAATTTAGATTTCTATGTGTGTGCTACTTGTCTAAATCTTCATTATACTCAGTGAAGAACTAAATTTGCACTCAATAGACTTTATCTTTTTGGAAAGCTGACATACTTGACCAAAACCAAGTATGTTATTAAAAAAAAAAAAACAAAAAAAAACCCAAAACAGCCCCAAACTTTAGGAACCAAGATTTTTGACAGAATATGCTACATACCTTTGCCCTCGTTTTCTTCAGTAAGTGTCCAGTTTGAATTCTAAATTGTAAATAGAATCACAGAATAGCTGAGGTTGAAAAGCTTCTCTGGAAATATTGTAGTCTTACCAAAAGAAGGTCAGTTGGAGCAGGTTGCTCAGAATGTTGTCCAGTCAGGTTTGTATATCCCTAATGGTGGAAATTCTACAACCTCTCCAGACAAATTGTTCCAGTGTCTGACCACTATCACCAAAAAAAAAAATTATGATGTGATGTGATAGGATAGTATGAATGCTTTTTTTTTAGGAATTAAGATAATGATGGTAATGTAAAACTATTTTTGAATGATCTTTTATACCCAATAAATAACCCAATACCTTGAGAGAAAGAAAAGAGAAAATAATGTGAGAAAAGTGCATGTGGAAACATAAAATCCCGTAATAGAATATAATACGTTCTCAATTTGTAGTCCTTCAATTTATATTCACAGCCATGGAAGTTTGAGAGAAAACACCCTGCTTAGCATTTTCTAGTCTCTTGAAAAAACTGAAGCACAATAAGCATTGCCATTAGTCCAGCTGCACATATGGGAGACGTGTGAGGACCAAGCAACAGTCATCAAGCTACAAATTTTATGTTTTAGATCTTGTCCCTTAGCACCTAGTTCAATACCCAAGAGAGGAGCTGGGAATTTCAGAGGGCTGAGCTAAATTTATGAGAGACTTTTAGAGAAAGACAACAGGAAATACTGAGCACGGAGGGAAGTCCAAGTTCCTGCCATTCTCTCGGAGCTACAACCACCCAAAAATGAAACTTTAAGAACAGTTTCTTTTTTTTTTCCTTCCTCAATTTCACTTTTGAAAACCAACCCTTGCAGAACAAAATTTAACAAATTTACTCTGCAAGGCATACTCAAGACTCATTATTGCCAAAATTATTCCAAGAAAGAAAAGGATCATATTTTTGAGGTAGAACACTCATGATGGATCTGGGAATTGTAAACCTATATTTCTCTGAAGCTCGTGTACATTATAAGTGGTATGTGAACAGAGACTCCAAGTTTATTGATTATTCTGGGAAATTACTTATGTCCTTTCATTCTATTGAGGTTTCTTTAAAATAAGAAAAGATCTTGCAGGAATAATCATTACCACAAAACCAATTGGTCAGGTTATTAT
The DNA here is from genome assembly GCA_035582745.1 of Loriotus luctuosus. Taxonomy (NCBI): domain Eukaryota; kingdom Metazoa; phylum Chordata; class Aves; order Passeriformes; family Thraupidae; genus Loriotus; species Loriotus luctuosus. The sequence goes on along the minus strand of JAWWEY010000001.1, from coordinate 60,051,051 downwards.
AAGGTGGATTGCCTCTCCTCCAGCTATGACAGCCTCTTGTGAAGCAGCTCCCTTGAAGTACATTGAGAATATTCTAAGCACCAGGCATTAAAATCTCTGCCATTTTTATGTCAATGCCATGTTTTTCCAATCTATGACTACATCCATCTTCATAATGAAATTGGATCAGGGCTCATTCTCTAGCTTTGGCAACATAGAAATGTTTTTCCTACGAAGTTATACTTCTTTACCTCTCAGAGTATGACTATATTCAAATGGAATTGCTGTTAACAGAGCTGCAAAATTTTTTTGTGAGAATATAAATTGATCTTAAGAAAAAGTGCCGGCAAACATTGCACAAAGATTATGGTAGTTAGAGAAGTGTATGCCAGAGCTGAATCCTGTATTCCTGTCCTGTTTAATTAGCTCTTGCAAATGTAAATAGCAGGGCCTATACAGAAGTTAGAACTGTTATTTCTTAAGCAAGATAGTTATAGATACTTAAAGATACTACCATATGAGTATATAGATTTTTTATGATGATTAAGTGACATGGTTTGATAGGAAGTAGGTTTTCTGGGATGCTGTGGTCACACCAATGGGTGCTCAGATTTTAATATTGGCACCTGGTTTGGCCACTGGGGCATTGGATACGCCTCTGAGAACACAGGAGTTAAAAAGCAGAGCACTCGCGGGGAAAGCTCTCTTGGGTTTCTGCTGAGAAGTGTTAGGGTCTCTTCCCCGGCCCAGCTGCTGGCTGGGCAGGGGGAGGTGAAAAACCATGCGCCCGGGAGAGGTAGGCCTGACCCTGAGGGGTGGAAGGGTGGAAGAGTGGAAGAGCGCTGAGAGGCACTGGGCAGCCCCCCCACCCTGGAAGACAGAGAGAGAGAGAGAGAGAGCCTGTGCCTGGGACTGTTATCTTGAAATTTGATATCCTGTGCAGGCCGCACAGCCCGGCCTTCGGTGAAGGGTGGGGGGTGCAACGAGAAGGTGTCTGGTTGCTTCTGGGAGTTTTAACCGCTTTTTGGACAATGAAAGCTTTACAGAGCATTGACCTTTCCTAGAAGAGAGATAGAGTGGAAGATGAAGAAGGAAATGTGCAAGTGTGATGAAGGTCTGGGCCAGTGAGCGATGTGGGAAGAATAGAGAAGAACCTTAGGTGGGAAGACATGGTGGAGTGGCTTTTTCCTGGACTTTTTTTGTATAGCCATGGACAGAACCATGTTTCCCTGTGACACAGAGACTGCATCCAGGGGGAGGCAATGCCTCAGAACCAAGAGGGTTCAGTGTTGGTACCCCTCGGCCCCAGGGGGTGAAAAAATCTGGGGGGGACAGGTGTCCCAAAGGAGAGACTGTGCTCTTTTTGGAATGGGACAAAGCATCCTTAAAAGACAACACTAGAAGCAGCTCTGGTCCATATTCAGTGGTGAGAGCACTGGACATGACGGGAGGAGGTCACGACGGCAGATTGTACTCCGGGCGGTGCCACAAGTGACACGGAAACACACGAGGTTTCAGCGGTGTTTCCAGGGGAAGCCTATGGTGCAAGAAGGACTCCTCTCCTCTTGATGAACTGAGGATTGGTTGTCTGAAGGGTGGTGCTTGACCAAGAGCCGGTGATTTGGGGGATAGATGTATTGCATTGGAAATTTGGTGTGGGGAGGAGGAAATGTTTTTGTAAGGTTTTCAATTTCCCGGTGTGTTTCTTTTTACTTGTAGTTTAGTTAATAAACTTTTCTTTATTTCTAAATGGAAGCCTGCTTTGCTTATTCCTGGTCACATCTCACAGCAGAAACCAGGGAGAAGGTATGTTCATGGGGGCACTGGCATTGTGCCAGCGTCAAACCATGACATTAAGAAATACTGCGGAAGGAGTAATATGTTTTTTAGATTGTATATTTGAAAATTGTCCTTCAATTCCACCTAACCTTTTTAAATGTTGCTTTTTAGTCTTTAAATACTTTTACATTTTCTCAAAGTTTTCAACAGGATATATATTCAGGGGGCTGTGGACTTCAGGAGACCTTGACAATAATCCTTATTGGATGCAGGGTTCATTGCCTTGCTCAAGGCTCTTGCATGGCTGTCAGAGATCACATCGTTTTCTATTAATCTCTTAGGGATGCTCAAAGGATTAATTAGGGAATGTGTTTTGCAGTACTTTGAAGATGAAAAGTGCTAAGCATTATGAGGAAAAAGGCTGGGGAGGGGAACCAGGGTTTGACAGGTAGCTGAAACACAGCTTCAAAATCTCTCATTTGTTATTAGGAGCCTTAATTCTCTCTGAATTATCTGTGATCTGGGTTTCAGAACAGTAAGAAAATCTTTAAAACATCACCCTACTTTGTTTGAACCAGATGAAGGTTACACGTTTCCCCTCTCTTTAATTAATTGTGATAAATACAATGGAACTTGCTGTTCAAAGAGTTTCAACTGCTTAAATGTTACCTTGTAGTAAATATTAAACACTGTATGCTTGCATGACTTTCCAACAGCTTGCAAAAAGGAGAAAGGAATTGGCAATGTCCCCCAAGGGGAATGGAAAAGGCTTTGAAAGCACCACCACTGCAGCTGGAGCTCTTCAGTGGTGTTTCACTTTATGCCTGAAGTTTGTTGGATCAAAAGAACTTAAATCTCACTATTGTCGTTTCACAGACTTCTACACTTTTAGTGGTGGGGCCATGGCACCAAAGGAGTTAAGGTTTGCAGTTTAGCAGGTGGAATGTGGTTAATAATGTTTAATGCAAGAAGGAGGGAGTTTAAAACTGCTCCCTTTTTGTTCAAATGTTGAAGCTATGGACATATGCTTTTGTCTTGTACATGACTTCTCTATCAAAGCAAAGGTGCCCTTATGCCAGAATTGCAAATCTAACTGTCATCAACAAAGGAATTTTGGGAAAAAATTTGCTTTTCAGACATAACCTCTAAGCTGATTGTTTCAAATAATTTAAAGAAGAGGAAGCATAAACAGTTTTCCACTTCTACTTACAATGTAATGAAATATGTTTCCACTTCTATTGAGAGAAAATTGTGTCCAGTCTTTTGGAGATGTTTTGCCTCAGATCCTGCTGGAGCATCTTAACAGGTGAAAAATCAACCCATGTATTACAAAAATGCATATGCAAAAAAGTCCTCATCTAATAGAAATTTAATGTACCTGCCCTTACAGATCACTAGTTTATAAATGTTATAATGGTGAAAATAGGGATAGAATATTTTTTCTTTAAAAAAAACCAAACAAAACAACAACAGCAACAAAGAATAAAGACTGAGAAATATTTCTCTTGGTAATAAGTCAGATATGCAAAATGGCATTATTAGTTTATTTTTAGAATGCCATAACTGAACTTTGAAGTAAATATTCTTCATCTTCTGTCTTTATTTATGTCCTTTCATATAATTTCATTACTTCTAAATTTAAAGGAGAAACAAAATCAAAATGAAAAGGCAGGAAGTTTCAATATTCCAACATGACATAGAAATGCACATTTATGTAGTTTGGATTTTTTGGTGGTGGTTTTAATATGCATAAAAGCAGGCAAGAATCCCCATGCTGTCAGTATTTCTAATAATGCTTTGAATTATCTCTTCTAGTTTGATCACAAGGGACAAGAGGGACAAGAAGACTATCTCTTCACAGCCTGATAAATGCATTTCAATGGAATTACTAGGTGATAAATGCATTTCAATGGAATTACTTACAAAACCACTACTAAAGTCTCATTGATTTAATAACTTTGTGTTTTAACTAGTGAGCTGGTCTTGATGAAAAACTGCCTCAAAAATGTTGACATGATTAAATTACCTTTACAAATACATCCTATGACATATGATGACCACATTTTTAATTTTAGAGTGGTTTTAGACCCTTGGTAAACAAACCTATTAAATTCCAATAATAATTATAATAACAGCAACCAAATCAACAGTACCTATAGTATTGCATTTCTTAGGTGTTTATTTGTTTGAAAGACCAGAACCAGTTAATGTAATTGGTGTTTTGAATTATACCAGCAATTACTGTCCACAGTAACATTTTTTTTCTGCGGCAGCGCGTAGCTGAGCCCGGCACGCTGCACAAAACCGCGAGCCACAGCCTGGTTGGTGGCCAGTGACGAGGTCAGCTGGCCGGGGAGCTCTCCCCACGTCTCTTCCCCACGGTGGTGAGGAAGGCAGCTCCGATGAAGGCAGGGCGGACAGCAACAAGCCAAGGACGCAGTAGGACAGAGACGAGGAAGGCAGCGGTAGGTTGCAGCAGAGAAGGGTTTATTGAGGGAGGGAGGTACAGACCAGGAGGGAAGCTGCAGCGAACTGCCGACGGTCTGCCCCCAAGGGCAAGCAGTTATAATCTCTCCCAGGGGAGGGACACGTCCCTATCAACAAATCATTATACAGAAAGAGATGATGGGCATAAGACTCCAACAAATGAGGAACAAATAGAGGAGGGGCTGTCCCACCTGTACCAATCATCCTCCATCCCAGGCAGAAACTTCTGGACTTGGGGAGTGGGTAGAGGATGACGGACAGATGGGTTGTCAAAGTAACAGGAGAGGGGAAACCGAGATAATGAGAAAAACAAGGTGGGGATTACACAAAACGGCGGGAGTAACTAAGGAAACCTGTGATGGGCAGCTAACTGCAGGGGTGGGGGAAGGGGACCCGAGACAGAACCATACTTAAAATCAACCTTTTAACAATCATAGAGAGAACTCACAAAACAACAACCACGAAAACGCCACAACATTTTTCATTTTATCTTTGCAAATTTGATCACATTTTTTTTCATCATTTGTACTTGTGTTAATCCAAAATGTTTCTTTGTTGTAAGGTCTTAAATACAAAAAAGTCACAAAATAATAGTTACACAAAATAATAGCTACAGGGTAAAGTTTCAGGCAGTAGAATGTTTTAGGATTGGATATAAGTGAAAATTTGAAATGCATCGTTTTAAAAGTCAGGAGGTGAATATTAATTCCAGAATGGCAATACGAGGTCAGCAAAATACTTGTGTAGGGTGGTAACTTTTCTTCAGCATTAATCAGTAGCACAGGGTATGAGAACAGGCAAATGCATGGGCGTTGTTCTCACCAGTGTGTAGTTTAGGCACTTTTTGCACAATATATAGTAAAGCTTTTTGTGCTTTGTTTTTTTTCTTCCATGGGTTTGCTTTGTTCCTTTTTGAGCCTCCAACAGTTTTGTTATCAATTGCGTGTTTTTGACAAGCTGTTGTGTGAAGCAATACATCCTTCTGGTAGCATTCCATCTTTCAGCTGCTAGGAATCTACACAACTCATGTTTTCTAAACTTGTACTTTCTAAACAGTACTTAACTTCAGCAGCACAGTTTTTAAAAGCTGCCTGATCTGAGTAGAATGATTCAAATTGTATACAGCAAGTTTTAGATAGCAAACAGAGTTTAGATATCATATCCCATTTCAAAACAAACGACACTGACCCATGTCCCCCACAAAGTGCCAGATCATGGGCTGAAGCACTGGCCCATGTCCCCTGACTGTTAGCCTGATCCCACACACATCTGTGGCTCATATCAGCTGACTCTATCTATTTCACATAAATTGTCTGGAGGATTATATGTATTGAGGACCATTCCAAGAGCTAGGTTTGGCCTTCCTGTTTTAGGGGCAGAGTTGATGTACTTAAATGTAAGATAGATACAAAGTTTGGTCTCAGGGTTTAAGAATGTCCATGGCTGAATGTGGACATATAAGATACGCCTAAATGAATTTTTAGGTAAAATTCTCAGACATACAGATTTAAAAAAAACCCAAAAAACAGAACTGAATCAATGTAAGGGCACCTTTGTTAACCTATGTCTTTTTCATTAAGAATCAATCAATATGTTAAATGCTTCTTATTACTAAGTGAAAAGCAACTATATAAATATATTTTCTTAGTCGATATGATCAGTACTAATAATAACAGTAAGCTAATCCTTACAACTGACTGAGCAGCATGCCTGTTCCTGTCAAACATTTTATCTTGATGTCATGACAACAGTCCCTGTCATTTGAAATGGGGAGTGATAATGTTTGAGCAAATACTATAGGTATAGCCTAGCTGAATTACTGTGTGTGCTAAAGCTGCTGAAGTCTCAAGTCCTATATTAATTTATTTCTTTAATGTGTGCTAAAATATTACCCAGTATTAAATTTCATTGCCTTCATAAATCTAATGCAACACTGTTCCATCTGACTCAAATACATTTTATCTCAGATCAAAATCGTCCCATTTGATTAAGACTTTGCTAACACATTTTTGTCTTTCACTTTAGTATTGCCACGGCTTCTGAAAAGATATTTGGCAGAGTAGATTGAACGTTTCTGGGTTTATTGCCATTTTTTTTGAGACTGTGACTATGTGGAAACATTTTGCTTCTGATTTGACAGCTCTATTCCAACCCTAAGGCATCTGTGATAATTAATAACTGTGTCAGATCAGTTCATTCTAAGCAGATGTGCTATGCAGGGTTTTTCCTTATCTCCCATGTTTTCTACCTTGGTAAGTGACCTTTATTAAATTATGTTTCAAACCAGGAATTCATGACATTCAGATTTCATTGGGCAAGATGAGAATGCTATTATCTCAGCTCATACCAGAAGCTGTATTATTCTATAGTATTCTGAGTGTATCTGACTCTCAGGCTTCATATTTTGTATTTTAGTGCAGGTTTTGGTGGAACAAACATTAAGAGCAAATCAGCATAAAATATTCCTCTTTCATTCAATTTTATTTCTTCTTTTTATTTTTCTTTTTTTTTCTTTTTCTTTTTTCTCTCTCTATTTTTTTTGGAGTTAAGGTATACAAATTAGTTTTTGTCTGTTTGATGATTATACACTCATTTCCTTCAACATTTAAAATATTTTTTCATTTTTTTCTCATTTTCTTATTTCTTTTCTAAACTAGAAACTATTTCTTTAAGAAATATATTTTTGAGATTTTATGGATGAGAGTTTTATGCACTAATATTTCACACCATTTTTTTCTTTTATCTGGAAAGCAGTAGGAAAAATGTGAGTGTCAGGGATCTACTTGTCATTTATATATGCTTCATGGGTTTTTTTTTAATATGGTGTCAAGATGAAATAAGGGAGAAATTCATAAATTGGCCACAAAATTGACAAAAAAATGTAAGAAAAGGGTAAACAAACCCATCTAACCCACCAAGAGTATCAAGTCATCAGGTCATGATTACACTTAAAAAAACCTTCTCCTACTTGGACTTCTCTGTTTGAGTCATAGCTCCTGACAAGAGTCTGCTCCAGTGAAGGCTTTCTGTGAGCTCACCATTTCCTCCAGGGCACATGCACTTACTACACTGTGGGATACTGCATGGGCTGCAGGTGGATATCTGCTCCCCCATGGACTCCCACAGACAGGGGGACAACCTACTTCACCACAGGCTGCAGGGGAATCCCTGCCATCACACCTGGAGCATCTCCTCCCCATTGATCATCGCTGACCTTGGTGTCTGCAGAGCTGGTCCTTTTCTCGTGTTTTTTCCTTACTCCTCACTGTTTGTGCAGTGTTATTCCCACTCTTAAATCCACTTTCTTGAGGTGTCACCCTTTGGAGTCCAGGGCAAAGCAGTGCTTGCACTGTGGCAGCTGAAGACAGCTAGAAGCAGCATGACTGGGGCAACCCCAGCTTTAATTCCACCATTCCATGTATATTTGTATGAACATTTCTTACTGTTGCTATAATTAAAATCGGGAGTATTAGGAGAGTACAATAAACTTTTTGAGCCCTCATGTACTAAAATTTTTTATAAAAATATCATTAGCTTCATGAGATTTTTAGGAATTCAGCTCTTAAATGCTCCTCATTTAGCTACTACCTTGAGAGAGATTGCACTGTTTACCAACTCCTGAACAATTTTACCTTTTTAAGTGTTCTTTTACATTTTATTTTAACCTTATAAATAGGCATGTCATTAATCATGTGGTTATGACTCAAAACCAACAAAAAAAAAGAAAATAAAATCTTTGAGGGGGGAAAGTAGGACAGTGTCATTACTATAGAAGCCATGTGAAAAAAGATGGATAGGGAATAAGAGAAAATTTAGAAAAAATATTCATGACCATGTTTTTTTAACAAATTGATTCCCTGCTTAAATTTTTGTTTACTTTGGTTATTTTTTATTTCTATTTATTTGCTTGGTTGTGTTTTCTCCCCTTCTGAAGTTACCGTAGGAGGGGTAGTTTCTCTGCTGAGTACATTTAGTGCATTACGGCCATACAAATATACGCCGAGACAATTCCACAACCTTCTAAACCTGCATAAATGATTAGAATAAACCATTCCAGTACATTTTAATCATCAAAGACTGCACTTGATCTCCTCTACAGGTATGGAAAATCCTTTGCTTGAAGAATAAAGTCCAGACTGTGAAGACTAAAGAAAGAACTGCTACATGGGTATCCCATATTAATCTGATGTTGTTTATTACTAAAGGGTAAAGCCATAAAACATTTTTAACCTCTGCATAAGCATTTATATTTGTTTTGTGTCTCTGAGAAATTATTTCTTTAATTTTTCCTCTTCACTGGATGGACCTTTGAGGGAAGATGAATAACTGCATAGTAAAATTTTCCTTTAAGCTTTGTTGGAAGGAAGATAAATATATTTAATCACATAAGGCTGGAAAGCCAGTGTAGTTTGCTTAGAGAGGTTGAAGGAGAAGGCAACCTGTTTTTATTTGGTTTGTGAATATATAATTCCTTCATAAATTTTTAAAAGGTACAGATCATCAACTTTAGTAGCTGTGTTCACTTTTAACTGATGTCTGTTCACTTCTGTGTTTGGACTGTTTGCCTTCTCCATGATTGTTTATGTTTTAATGGGTTAGGTATTTAGCACATAGTTCTGAATGTCCTATGGGTTGTCTGCCTGCATAAAGATCACTTGTTATCTCTTCATCTTGAAAGAGGTTGGACTTCTAAAGTAATATTAATTTTCAAATTTTTTTCTATACTTACAGCTTCTTCCAAAATTAGTAGATCATTCTTGGTTCCTTTTCTCTCTGTAAAGCATGTGTGTTTACTATATTTCTAGTTTTTAACAGGTCAAGCAATGTGACATTGAATATACTTGGAAGATTAAGTGAAATGGATAACTTAGCAAGTTATCTATTTTCTGACAGTTTATTCTTTTTTTTCCACAGCCCCAAGTAACACTTAGTTCATCTTTTCAGCTTGTAAAGCTCAAGGTTAGAGCAATGAGAAGATGAACAGTGATAGAAAGCTAATATACAGTAATTTATCTTATGCTACTGGTTTGTACTCCTAATTTAAAAAAAATCAAAGTTTCTTGAAAATTTTGAAATAAAAACACTAATGAAATAGATCACGAATGGTTGAATGTAGCCCTGTGGGCCCTCCAGCAAAATAGCTGAAAAAATAAATAAAATAAATAAATTCATTAAATAAAAATAATTTCACTAGGAAAACCCTGAAGCTTGTGAACTTGCTGCAAGTTTCCAGAGGTTTCAGTCCTTCATTTTTTGACATTAATTGTTCTAATTCTTTGGGGAAAAAAAAAAACAGTCTCATTATTACTTCTTCTCATAGTTTATTTAATAAAGCAGAATAAAGAGAGCTGCATATTAGAATCACCCTAAAAGGAAAAGTGGAATGGAGGGGAAAATAAAATCTGATATATAATCTGGGGCTTCAGCATATCCTTCGAGTGTAAAAGTACATTAAAAAAATCCATTAATCTTCTTTGGAGGTTTGCTTACCAGTTCTAACAAAACCTCTTTTATTCTGGCTTTTAGCTTACTCACTTCTTGGTATTTAAGATAAAAAAATCAATTACGAGTCCACTACCCTTTTTCTTGTTACAGTGGTGAGCCAAATATTTGAAAAAATTTCCATCTATGTGGAAATTAATTGAGACTGGTTGAACAAACATATAGGCTATCAGTTTGATTTAATTGTCTGAAATCTAGAAAACTCGCATGCCATTTGCAATGAGAACTACTGACCAGTAATACACCTGGACTTCAGTAAGCGTTTTTAACATGATCCCACACAATAGTCTTGCCAGTGAATTAGAAAGTAATGGATTTGAAGGATGGACTGTTAGATGGATAAGGAAGTGGTTGGATGGTCACACCCAGACTTACAGTCAATTGCTCAATGTCCAAGTAGAAAGCAGTAAAAAATGGTGTTCCTCAAGGGTCCATACAGGGTCCAGTACTGATTTGTATCTTCATCAATGGCTGAGGGTGCACTCAGGTGGGACTGAGTGCACCCTCAGCAAGTCTGCAGATAACACCAAGCTGAGTTGTTCAGTTGCCAGACTAGAGGGATGGGATTCCATCCAAGGGAATCTTGACAGTCTAGAGGAGTGATCCATGTGAACCTCATGAAGTTCAGCAAGGTCAATTTCAAGGTCATGCACCTGGGTCTAGGAATTCCAAGTACCAATATAAAACTGCAGGACTGATGGACTGGAAGCAGACCTGGGAGAAGGGCTTGGGAACATGAATGGACGAAAATTGAATGTGAGCTGGCAACATGCACATGGAACCCAGAAAGCCAACCCATATCCTGGACTGCAACAAAAGATGGGTAATTTTCCCCCTCTCAGAACATTTTGATTTGCGCTTAAGGAAGAAAATTTTTACAGTAAGGATAGTGAGACCCTGAATCAGGTTTCCCAAGGAAGTTGTGAGCGCCCCATCATTGGAAGTCTTCAAAGTCATATTGGACAGGGCTTTGAGCAACCTAATCTGACAGACAATGTTCCTGCTCAAGGTAGAGGGGTTGACTAGATGATCTTTAAAGGTCCTTTCCAACTCAAATCATTCTCTGATTCAAAAAATGTCTCAGTATTTATTCATTCTGTTTAGTTTCCACTTTTAGGTCTAAAGGATATAAAGCAGCTATGGGGTCAGTATTACATTTTCGAAGGGATAGTAAAAATTTTGTATATTCTACTGTACCATAGACAAGATTACATATAAAGTTTTCTCTGTTTAGGTAACAGAATTTAGTCCTGTCTACATACTAAAATCCTGTGATGACACCTTCCAGAAGTTACAGTTTGGAACCTAAAGGATCTGAGCTATTTTCTATGACTTTTCAAAGCTAGAATTGCCAATAGATAGTCTTATAAACATAGGAAAGTGTTTTAGTGTTTTTCCAAGATTGGTTTGTTATCATAGGGTATTACTCCTTCCTCTTCTTTTCCAGAATGCCTATACATCCTCTATACTGTATACATTTATTTCAGAGGACAATGAGAAGTAAATGCATTCTTTTCCTGAGACTTAGAAGAAATGAAATACCACTTTTCCCCCACATCCACATTGCAAGTGTTGTTTTTCTCAGGATAATTTAGAAAATATGTGGTGACAACAACATGTACTGCAGAATATCATGGTGAAGTGGAATTTTCAGTTTGGAATATTTTTTAAATGCACATGATAAGTAAAGTATGTACTCAAAGAATTTGATTCTCTGTATTTATGACTGAGAGTAGATAACTGAGATCATACTTCGTAACAGTAAATTCTTTATTCTCTTCCCAAAAGGAAACTGGCATCTTAGTCCAATCACTTTAGATGTATCCGTGTCAACCCTGTACTTGAAAAATGAACCTTAGGGAAAGCAAACCTATCACTAGCTTTTGTGTTCTACTGTGAAAACACTGATGACTATATAATTGAGGTGACATTGGCAGAAAGCCTACACACTTTTTTCTTAAGTAAGACAGTTCTCTAATCCATGTGGGATTGTTTGAGACTTTGCAATAAATCAAAAAGAAAGTTGGGGTTTAGGGGTTTTTTGTTTGTTTGTTTCATCTTTAGGTGGGGGTTTTTTGGTGGGTTTTTTTGGTTTTTTTTTTGGGGGTTTGGTTTGGCTTTTTTGTGTGTGTTTTGGTTTGTTTTTTTTTAAGTTTAATGAAAGAGACTAAAGCACTCTTAATACGACAGTAAGGAATACTAAATGGACCTAATATGTAACCAAATATTTAAATATTTAAAATATAATTAATTCAAATCCCTAAATTCTTGTTTTATTAAAGTTGCCTACAGCACGGAAGAAACAGGAAGCTGAAACAAATGACAGGGAGCCGGGAACTATTACTGCAAAGTCTCAGGTGGATGTTAGACATACTAAGAGAAAAGTAGCCACTTGTGATTTAGTCCGCTGTTAAAGCTATGAGTGTTTGCTCTTTGCTGTGACTGGGATTTGTTTTATTTATTTCATGATGAAAATCATTAATGTTTGGTGACAACTTAGTGTACATAACTATGGAATCATGTAAGTGTCCCTTGTTTTACCTTTCAGCTGAACAGATTAGCCATATCAACCTAGATTATGCTAATGACCATTTTCTAATCTCTACAGCGCTGCCCTTTAGATTTTGAGTGATGAGAGTTGGAGGGTTTTTTCGAAATCTGATTTTTACAATGAGAATTGATAAAAAAAATTCTTTCTGTTTCTTTATATATCCCAAAAAGATTATAGGAAATCAACACAAATATGACAGATACATCTATCATCACTGGCACATCTGATGGTGGGTGATAATGACATGTTTCTTCAGCTGTTTAAAGTGATGGAAAGATTCTATATCTTGATATGAGGAACCAATCTTTCTTCTGATTTTTCTAATGTATTACTTTAACTGAAAGTTCAAAGCAATCAAATTGACCTTGTACATCTAAAACCAATTTATCCTGAATAGAAGATTCTCTTCTTTCTGAAGTCAGGCCGCTGGAGATGATTTGCTGTGAGATCCAGGAAGACTTTAAGAGTGAGAAAAGGACAGACTGTCTCTGGGGACAATACTATTGTACGTACTGGCAGAGGATTACATTTTAAATAAAATTATACCACTAAGGAACTATAGAAACATAGACTGAAGCATAGACCAAACACACACCAAAAGTATGAAGCATACTGAAGCGTAGAACATATAGCAAAATTTAGAGCTCAAATTTTACCTGGGAAGTTGAATACAATGTTACATTTAGTAAAGAAAGTGGACACCTAAGAGTTATCTGATCCTAATCAAAGCATTTCTTATTGGGCAAAGAGAGAAACTGACATATAATAATGGCAGAATCTGCAGGCACACAGAGTAGCATGAAAGCGAAAGACACTAAGTTCTTTATGCAACTTCTAAGAGGTCACAGAAAATCACAGAAAATGCTTTAAATGTTTGAAAGAAATCCATCTAAAAATCACTGGTGTCTTACTTAAGAAAATTGCCCAGATAGCTCAGAACTCACTCACCATGAGAGGTGATGGTGGTGAGAATATGAGAATGCTTTCTGGCAATCTAACTTTGAGATAATGGTCACTGTAAAGTAGCAGGATTCTTGAGCACCTTTCCTGCCCACAGCTGTACTTTTATTCACTCTCATTTGGCCAAAGTCCAGAAATGTGTTACTGAAAAGGTGCTTAAATTTGTTAGCAGACTGAAAATCTGGAAAGGTTTCTTAAGACCAACCTCGGTTTGTATATTACATTAACGCCCAGGTGAACCTTGCCCGGTTTTGAACTGAAACCTCCACATCTTAAAGCTCAACAAGGCCATGTGCAAGGTGTTGCACCAGAGCTGAGACAACCCCCAGAATCAATGCAAGCTGGGGGATGAATGGATTGAGAAGAAACTTGTTATAAAGGCTTGGGAAAACAAGTAGATGAAAATTGGACATGAGCAGTTAGTATGTGCTCGCAGCCAGCCAAATCCTGGGCTGCATCAAAGGCAGTGTGGCCAGCCGGCCACCTTGAGGAAGGTGGTTCTGCCTCTCTGTTGGGGTCTCACGAGAAGTCACCTGGAGTGCTGCATCCAATTCTATGAAGCCCCCAACATAAGAACACAGACCTGTTGAAGTGAGTCCAGAAAAGGGCCAAAAAAATTATCAGAAGGCTGGAAAGTGACATTTCTTTACCAAGTGTTGTCGTGACAGAACAAGGGGTAACAGTTTTAAATTGAGAAAGTGTAGGTTTATGTTGGACCCGAGGAAGAAATTTTTTACACTGGGGTTGGTGAGACACTTAAACAGGTTTCCCAGCAAAGCTGTGGATGTCCCACCCTTAGAAGTTTCCAAAGTCAGGTTTGAAGAGGCTCTCAGCAACCAGTGCCGATGGAAGGTTTCCTTAACCTTGGCAGGGTAGTTGCAACTAGACGATCTTAAAGTCCCTCCCAACGCAAACCATTTGTCCTGGGGTGACTTTAGGATGCTTGTATGCTTATTTTATGATTCTATGATTCTGTAGCCTTCCCTTATATCTCTAAGGTTCAGGGGATTTTTTTGTATTGCACTTTAAAACTTGGTTTAGAAGACTTAAGATAAAATAGAAAAGAGAAAAGATTGATCATTTAGTCTAAGAAAGAAATTGATCAATAAAAAATGATGAAGTCATTTTTTACAGTGTAACTATTAAAAATTAATTAAGAAGACAGTAAGAATGAAGATATATGATGAAGTCTTATAGGTCTGATTTAAACCTAAAATACAAACAACAAAATGTGAGTGTCCAAATACAGGTATCATCACATAAGTGCTTGAGCTCTGAAAGTATAATTGATAGCTATTCAATTCAGCTGCCTAACCATATCTGTTTGCTATTATCTGACATAGTATATGGTATTTAAGACATCCATGTGTGTATTTCAGAGCAGAACTTGTCATATACAATATGAGCAATCTGCTTAGCACTAAAGATCCATAAGAGAACCTGTAAAATTCTCAAGTATCTTGCAGAGCAATGGAAGACTTTTTTTTTGGATCACTTTTCATTTTTCTAAATGTTTTCTGTTTGACATTTAGTCAGCATTAGTCTTCATTATATCTCCAAGTGTTGACACCAAATCAAAGCTTCTGCAGCTGATGTGTCCCTTAAGAAAAAATATGACTCCATTAAATTGTTCTATTGCTCCTGAAGGTAAACATAAATTCCATAAAAACAAGAAATGTAACCACTGTTTGTTCAATTTGAGATGTTTTTACTTTTATCTTTTCCATGCTGATGCTGTTCCCCTTCAATAATGAAAATAAAACATAAACATAACACGTTAGATATTGTCAGTTCAAAGTGCTGACATCCCATCAAAACCATTACCAAAAAAAGGGTGAATTTCTTTGGGCTGATATTTGAAAGTGATCTAAAGCAAATGAGAATAGAAAAAGCATAGGACAACATGCTTTTTTATTCCTGGAACTGGTATTCCAGTGTCAGAATTGAAGTCTATCTTTTGCTTAATTCAGTCTGATTTTACCACATGGGAATTGTGCTGTCTTTTTGGCCATACAGGAAAGTTCTTTTATAGGGAATGTTCACCTTATATAAAAATCATGGTTGTTAACATTCAGATTCTCAGTTACACTGAGAATTAACATTTCCCTACCTTATTTCTCAAACTCTTAAATAAAAAGTGTTTTGAAAACATTAAGAGCTTGCATTTAGAGAAAAAGAACAAAAAAAGAATCGTTCTTACTCTTGTTATATGGCAAGTTTAAATTGCGGAGAAGGAAGGTGACCTTTTGGCTTTTTAGGAACTTGCTACTCAGTATCAATATTGGCCACCTTAATTAGAGTAACTCTAACCAGATATTCCTCTATTCTGACTGAAATAAGTGAATAGACACCCTTTTACTTCCAATAAATTATTCTGTCATATCTTTGAGTCATATCAGAACTGAAATTTGGAACACTCACAACCCTGAATCTGAATTTTCATTTCGGATATCTAATAAAACATGACCAAGAATGAAAATTATGAAAAAGGGACTATTTTTTTCAGAGTTGTCTTTTTCAAACTCTCTGCTGTAATTATAGAAATCCTGTTGGCTTATGTGCATCTTTTTCCAAGAACCTTTATACGTAACATTAGTTTTTCTTCCAAGAATTCCATGTACAGCTGCTAATAGAAATGCTTTTATCCATTGCTTTCAATATTGATTGAGAGAATATTGCTTGCTAAGAGCAGATTAAAGAGAAATGTTGTGTGCTTGTCACTAGAACACAATGAACTATAGGCTAGTTAGGTAAATACCTGATATGTTATCCAAATGCCAGTTACTTTCTGACTTATATTTAAATTGACTCTTAAAATAAGTCAACCAAGGTGACACTGAGGATACAGAGGAGATCCAGACCCAAGAAAGAGATACCAAACAGCATACTTCTCAACATACTGGTCGAGCATAGTTAGAATTCTTTAGAGCCATGATCATTAAATAAATGTCCAGTGACCAATGAAGTGTGGATGACAAGATTTAAACCAGCAAATGGTAACCCTATTTTCTTCCTATTAGACATTACATTGTGTAGAACATTTCTGTCTTTGTAGCAAAATCAAAATTTTAGGTTTTAGGACTGTACATTGCTGGTCAGACAGAAAATTTTTTGTGATCACTAAAAAGATGTCAGTATTATCAGTGCATGTCAGTACACGTGTCAATACTGTCAATTGGATTGGAACAAAAATACTTAATTTTAAATTGGTGGAGTGTTCTTTCCCTATTCTTTGTATAGGACAAATAGGCAGTTATTTTTAAGCACTATTGTATATGTTTAGATTAAGCTATTAGTTTGTTTACATTTCAAAAATGTAATTGGGAATTGTGTGGATTCTTTTATTGTAAACTAAAAGGAATTCAGTCAAGAAAAACAATATTTACTTTATCAAAGTTATATCATTTTTGAAGTGCAGATTTATACCAAACTATTTCAATTTTAAATTCAAAGTACAAGCTTTGATAAATTCAGTTTTTCTGACTGAAAATAGGAATTAATTTATTTTCAGTAATCACTTTCATATATCTGTTTCAATAATGAGAAATTGAAGCAAACTTGCTTCTTTTTTCTCCCATTTAAAAATAAAAAATTCTGTGAGTTTTTAGTATTTTAAAAGTAGCAATAAAAATCAGAACTGGACAGAAAAGAAATTATAAGTGCAGGATTAAAGTCATTAACAAGACTTTTATTTATTTCTCACAATTTTAGCAACTCGGTACTCATATAAAAATTGTTTTTGTGTCTGTTGCATCAATAATTATTGATGTGCAATACTATACTTCTGCAAAGATTTTTGGAAATGTACATTTTTAAACATAGAAAGAATTAAATTAGTGAAAATGTGATTGAAGTGGGTGTTCTGGTTTGATAATAATAATAATGATAATAATAATAATCTTCTGATTATCCTTCATATGCTAGTTAGGTCCTTGTTGCATCTTCCCTTGCCAGAGCAGTCAGTGTCAGAGTGTCAGAATGACCAGACATGATGTCTCCACCTCTGTTCTTGCCTTGAATTTCTCTCTCCCACAGCTTTTCAGTGTACCCGGGCCAAAAGGTCAGTGGCACTACCCAGCTCAGCTTTTGGAGCTGTCTCATCTCCCACAGTTCCCCTCTAATATAGAACATTAGTAAATATAGAGCTACATAAATGTTTAATGTATTTGTTTAGTCCAAGACTTGTGATCTGTATGCAGCCTGGCAAGATAAGTGTACAAGTACCATACTAGAAAAGTGCAGAAAGTAAAGTTCTGTGAATACTTGAAAGATTTTCCAGCCGTTCAAAATAAATACAGAAAAAATATTATGTACTTTTTTTTTATTTGACCGGGGTTTATTTTTTGTTTTGTTTTCACAAATGCTTACATATTTTTCTGGGAAATAGTTTAGAGTCCAAAAAATATACTCCTATCTGAAAAATGTCCCTATTTTCATTCTTTGCCTTATTTCTGCACACAGAGTTATACATTGTGGAAACACTGATAAATTACACAATTCTTTCTATACCATTGTGATTCAGGGTTTCCAAAACATCATTCACTTAAATAGCCCATCATCACCATCAACCATTTGTAATCTGCATACTATTCCTACAGGGAACTAAAACACCATGTTCACTTATATGTTGCAATTTCTTGGCATGATAGATAAAATACACTGATTGAAAATCAAATGAAGAAAACTACTGTAAATGTAGAAAATGCTTTTTTTTTGCATCTAACACTGGCAAAAATTACCCCTAAAGAAATGAAGCCTACCATTTTGTTTAAATTTCCTGAAAAGGTTTCTAAAAGCTATCATGTGTTTAGGGACAATGTAGTAATTTTGAAATACATCAGTTACTGTTGTTCACATTTATTTTGTATTTCTTACAAGGATGTTGCTTGCCCCCCTACTTTTTTTTAGGATAAATACTTTGTTTGTTTCTTTGTTTGTTTTTCCTTTGAAACTGTCAATAGAAATAACATGGGGTTTGTGTTTTCGTTTTTTTTTTAACTCCTAATTTCAGAAATAATCGGAAGGGAAAACTATGCATAAAGCACAATATACAATCTTGCTAGAGACTGCCTACAGCCTCACAAAAGACTTTGATAACAATAGTATTTAGAGTTAATTTTGGCTATTTATTTCTATCATTGGCTTGTTATACAAGAGATATTTGAATAAACATACAGTTCATTTCTAAAGAGATTTCCTGCCTGCATTATTATATCCCCAGCTAGTCATAATCCTCTACTTGCAACAGTGCAAGTGGATGAGAAGCAAATGGTTTTGATGTCACAATACAGGTTATTATTTCAATTGATGTACCATCTTTGAGAACTGTTAAACAGAAAAAGAAGAAAAAAATTTTTTTGAATACATCCTTACCATTTGAAATTCGATTGAAAGAGTGACAACGATGGAGTAAAAGTTAAAAATACAGAATTTTTTTTTTCTGGTGTACTACTTTGTGTTTACTTAGAAAGAGATCTTAAATCTTGAAATACGTAATTCTCTGCTCCTTCTTTCCTTGAGGAAAAATAAACAAACAAACAAACCAAAACAACAATTCCTCCTCACCTGTCATCTTTTTTTTTTTTTCTCTCAGGAATACACAGGACATTTCCTTCATAGAATCATAAAACCTTCTGAGTTGGAAGGAACCATAAGGATCATCGAGCTCAGCTCCTGGCCCTGCACAGGACCATCCCCAAGAATCACACCCTGTGTTTGAGAGCATTGTGAGAACACTTCTTGAGCTCCATCAGGCTTTATGCTGTAACCACTTCCATGGGGAGCCTGTTCCAGTTCCTGATCACCCTCTGGGTGAAGAATAATTTTCTAAAATCCAGACTAAACCTCCCCTACACAGCTTCCGGTCATTCCCATGGGCCCTGTCACTGGTCACCACAGAGAAGACATCAATGCTTTTGCCTCCTCTTCCCCTCACGAGGAAGTTGTGGATTGCAATGAGGTCTCCCCTCAGCTCCTCTTCTCCAGGCTGAACAGACCAAGTGACCTGAGCTGCTCCTCATACAGCTTCCCCTCAAGGTCCTTTGTTGCCCTCCTTTGGACACCGTCTAATAGCTTCATATCTTTCTTACATTGTGGTGCCCAAAACTGCCCTCAGCCCTCAGGGTGAGGCTGCCCCAGCTCAGAGCAGAGCAGGACAATCCCCTCCCTTGCCAGACTGGTGATGCTGTACCTGATGGACAGGGTTGGCCCTCCTGGCTCCAGGGCACTGCTGACTCATGTTCAATTTGCCATTGATGAGCATCCCCAGATTTCTTTCTGTGGGACAAATTTAGTGAAATTTAAAGATGAGACCACCTAATATCTTTTATGCTCTAAGATGGATATGGGCTAAAACATTTATTTGTATCCACAAAAAATAAAAATAAACCAAACAAATTTTAAAATGTCTGAGAGCTGGTCTCAGTGGTCAGGGGAGGAGGTTTTTTTTTTTTGAGAAGTAAGAGCTAACACAGAGATCCAAAAAAGAATAATTTAGACATTGCAATGTTTGTAACTTAAACTTAAAAGTCAACTGGCTGTAGGCATGCAACTCACCGCCAGCAAATTATGCATACAGGCATGCAGGTTTTCTGGAGACAGTTAAGTTGTCAGATTGCCATACACAACAGCTAGGGTGCTAAGCTATGGGTCAAATAGTAATATTGCTATTTCTTGCATAAAATAAGAGCAAATATCTCTTTGGAACCATGGCTCAGTCTGCAACTGTTTTCCATGTTTTCAAGACAATTTCTATCAGGATTTTACACTTAGGATATACAAATGGGTAAGGAGAGAGACAAAAGCCGAAGTTCTTTCTGCCATCTGAGTATTCCTGTGCCTACAAAAGCATCTGGGTACATGAGATACTCTCCTGGAAGGTGAAATGAGATAAGATGAGTTTAAAACCTTGCTAGCTAAAATCTATTTACCACCACTATGTAGTCAGCTTAGCATAAGCAGATCTAGTTGAAAGTTTTATTTTGATTTCTGCCTAGAAAGCCTGCATACAGTGTTCACATTTTCTAAAATGTGAACAAATGATGTGTTAGAAATGTAAATGTTTACCATCTGCTAAGAAGCTTCTGCATTTTATCCTGTTGTTCCTTTCTCCATTAAAAGTAAATTTGATTAATAAGCAAGTCAATACTTAACATAAGTCTTCACAGTAGTATAATGGTTTAACTTTTTGATTTATTTCTGCAGTATAGTGTCATTTAGATTGGACCTTCTTCATAGTAGGTGAATAAAAAAGGAAAAGCTAAGGAGGAAAAGGTAAGATATGATTAAAAGTTTGATCCAATGGACATGAAAAAACTCAGTAACTTTATGGGCTTTAGATTTGGCAATTTCATTTCTAAATATTTTGAGAAGCAAAAATCCCTTTGTTCAAAGGAACACTTTATCTATGAGCAAGAATCAAAATGTATGTTGTCTGTGCTAAACCAGGACTCTAACCATAGAGGTATACATACTGTTTTCATAATAATTTTGTTTGCTAAAATTCAAGGAACATTTCATCTTTACAAGATCGCATACTAAAAACTTTCTACTGCAGCTCTAATTCAGAAAAGTGTTGTGATTCTTAAGTCTTGCATCCTAACTCTGATGCAGTAGTTCTCTGTTCCTTATCACAAAAGTTCAATATGTTTTCTTCTTAACTTTTTACTGGGATGATATCAGAGATAGTGGTGGGGGGACAATGTAGGTAAGAGAGAACTCAGACTAAAATCCATTTTGCTTTCTAAAAAATATATGGCAGAAATCTGGGTGTGACTCAGGAAAGCATGCAAAAAAACCCATGCATGAGCATATCTTACAGTCTGGGGTTTCTTAGTATCAGATGCTTGTAAAGATATTACATAAAACAGTGAATTGGAAAGGAACTGAATATACTTCATTTTAAATATAGCTTTCCCCACCTTCACAGAAAAGTTCAAAACCTGGTAGATTTGCTTATAGAGAAGGATACAGAAAAAATTCATATCTAGAGCAGTGCTTGAAAAGAAAATATCAAACCCTCCCTCACTACTTACACTGCAGTTTGAACATTTTCTTATGGACAAACACTTTTATTACTGGTGTGGTTGATGACCTTTGCACTGGTTTATACAGCACTTACAGACCTGGTTTACTGATGAACAGGGCAAGTGTGAGTTTAAGGACTGGATTTGGCAAACTTAGAGGTCTTTTTCCTACCTGAATTCTTTGAGTCCATAAATATTTTTGGTTTTCTCATATTATGTTGTGTCAGATATTATGTTGCATGATTATATCTTCAGCATTTTGCTGCAGTTAAACTCAGGTTGAGACCTTGTTTTTCTTTACATGTCCCTACCGGAAAGTGGGTTTTGATACTTTTACATAGTTCGATATCACCAAATAGGTTGAAATACAGCTGTTCTTTTTCCCTTGTTTTAATACAAGATCTTGAAAAAATAGAAACTCTCTTTTCTTTGTGGAAGGGAAAAGTGACAAAGTGAGAAGGAAGTTGTAATCCATAATTATTCTCTTAGTTACAGGATAATTGCATCAACTGTACATGTTTTTGGTTTTTCAGCCTTGGAAATGGACAGAATTAGTCATGGTTACAGAAAAGTTAAGATTATTTTTCTTTTGAAAATAATTCAAAACTTCATTCCAGATTGGGTATTTTTTGGTGTGTGTTAAAACCATGCTTTTCTTAACCTGGGTTATTGAAGGAGAAACTGTTGCTTTTCCAGTATATTAACATTACACATGTTGGTTTTTGCAACAGAAAACCAGCATTTTATTAGTAAAGTTCCATACTGATGCTGCATATAAAAGTAGCATGCCAAACATTTTAAGAAGACAGTAAAATAGACTCTTTCTTTATAAATAGTGTAACTGAGTATGAAAAGAATGGTATGTGATGATTAAGAGCATAAACCAGGCTTCATATATAGATGTGCTTAAAATTCTCTCAGAGCGCTTCTTAAATACCATACTCTGTTGTACTGTAAAACAACAAACAAAAATGTACTATTTCTTTTATATGTAATTTTATTAAAGGATTTAGCACCTCCTTTTGATTACTCTCTGCCTATTTTGGTAGGGATAGATGCAGTTCATTCAGGATGTCCCCCAGTCCTTATAACTTTTTTGTTTCTGAACTAAAACTTTTTTCTGAACTATAACTTTTTTGTTTCTGAACTAAAAAATATGTCTTAGGAAGAAAATTTTGTTAGAAAATAAATCCAAATTGAATTAATTTCATTTTCTTCCTATCTGCATTCCTATTGGAGCCGAGGTACTTAATAGAAAACTATCCTGTTTACCTTCACGTCCTTTCCAATTTTCAACCCAGCTAAGCTTTGGTATTCCTAACTCATTCTTTTTTCTCCCTTGTCAAGAATTCCTTTTAAAATTTGAGCTCAATTAGGAATTCCCTGTTTATACCAGCTGGCCTGCCTTACTTTCTATGCTTTCTTCTTGCGTTCTGAAGAGGTCAGCCACAAAGATTACCCAGCTCTCTCAGGCCCCCCAGCCCACCAGGGCAGTGCCCCATGCTATCCTCTCATTCAACAAACCAGAATCTGCTCTTTCAAATTCCACGGGTATGCCTCTAACACATTTTGGTCACTCCTTTCCGCAATCTCTGTTAACCAAGGCTGCTGTAAACATAACTTATTCAGATAGTTTTTTCCCTTTTTTGAGCAGCAACAACAGGTCCAGGAGAAAATCCCCTCTATACAGCTCAGGAAGCATCTGCATCAATTACCACTGACACAGACCAGAAATTTCCTAGATTATTTGTAATCAATTATACCACACATTCTGCATCAGTCCAGGTGGCTGAAATCCTCCATGAATACCAAATCTTGTGAATGTGGGGTTTCTTCCTGTTGTCTTCAGAAGGCTTCATCTACTTCCTTAGGCATACTTGGTACTTGTCTTGGGACACTGCCTGTCCTCTGGCTCTTTCCTATAAACCCTTGAAAGTCTCATATCTTTCCCTAGCAAAAACCCCTTGCATTCCAGCCACATGTCTATGTCACACACTGCCCCCTTACCCACCTCAGTTGTCTTTTCTAAAGCTCTCCTCTCCATCCATCACAATGTTTTGTAATCCCAGTGATGTAATCTCAGCAACTGCACGTTGACTTTTAATTCCCATTGTTTGTTTCTGATGCAGTGGGCTCCAGTATTGTAAACATGTGCATTGCTCAGCCACATCTAGGTCTGCTTCATCAGCTTATGAAAACAAACACATTTTCTACTCATGGGCTATCCGGTCTTAAATGTCATCTTGACTCAAATTTTCTGCAGAAAACTACTTTGTCTCAGTTCTTCACTTAGGAGCATTTTCTTCTCCCATCTTTGCATGTAAAGTCATACAGAAAAGTAAAATATATCTCCATGGTCACGACTACTTCATTAATTCATTTTTTGCTCATGAAAAATAAGTGTATTTATTCTAGATATTGTGGAAGGCTTAAGCTCTTAGATTTGACCATGTAGTTATACTTAAGGACATTGAGGTATGTGTTTGGTTTTATTTACAAATCAATTTTAAATAGATTTACAGTGTTTGGCATTTTCATTTTAATGTGCATCTGGCTTTATACAATAATTTACTTATTCCAGAAGAAGATATATACTACCACAAAACAAAAAAAAAACCAACAAAAAAATTCAGATTCAAAAATCTTGAGGCAAATTTGACACTGAAATAGATACACAATTATGTGTCTTTGAGAAACATTCTAAAATAAAGAGGCTATTGAGAATATCCACAAATGAAAAAGAAAGTTTATGACTGTTATTAAAAGTCATATTAAACAGCTATTCTTCTTGTAGCTTAATCAAAACATACTATAATTGAAGAACTGAATTTCAAATCTGTTTCTATTGCTAAACAGAGACAATTTGAATCGGTACAATTTAGTTACCAGCTTGCTGTAAAACCCATCAGCCACTAGAAAATTTCCTAGTGTCTCCTGTAGTCTTCAAGGATGACACCAAAGAGCAAAGTCTGTCATGAAAAATTATTCAAAAATGTGTTTAACTAAAGACATCTTTGACATAAATTTACCGTAAGCTTAGTTGTATCAAGTTAGATTTTATTAATAAAATTTAAATTGTGGACAATATAAGAATTCTTGTGGCTTTTATAAAATTAATCCTTTTTATTAAGAGAAAACACAGTATTTACGTTTTCTAATAGAAAGATTGGGCCTCATAAAATGCATGGACAATTAAGGACAGAAATAATCTCCATCAGTATTTCTCTTTTATTGCTGTACCTCACAGCTTTTCAGTAGATTTCACATCTTTGTTTAGAGTTCTTTGAACGCCCAGAAAATGTCTATTCAAATTGAAGATGCTGTCCATTATTGTCCATGGTAAATGTATTTAAAGTGCTAGTAGTAGCTTTGGGAAATGCTTTTGTATCCTGTTGCCAACTGTTTCTATTTTCTGTTGACAGTGGTGTGTGTTGTAGTAAGACATGAGGAAAGTTTCTAGGTTTTGTCTAAGAACAGGACTGACATCTTCTACCTCCTCTGTCAAGTCTGCCAGTCTATAACAGTTTCACACTTACACATTTGGGCTCTTTCTTCTGTAAAGGTCTCTATTGTTTTTAGTGGGAATGAAAACTCTATCATGGACACAGAGAGAAAGCTTTGAATGTCATTCATTCCCTTGCTGCAGCTCTGTTAAGTAGGAAAAAAAAATTCTTTATAAGGAAAGACGTTCTAGAGGACCAGATGGTTTCTTAGGTAAACCTTGACAGGCCAGAAGGATGTGCTAGTTCTTTCTAAAATAAAAGCTCAAGAAAGTTTAAATTAAAAAAAACCCAAACCTCATATGACAGCATAGGCTGAAAACCAACAGGCTTGGATGGAACTTTGCATTAAAAGGGCCAAATGATCCTGGCAGACAAAAAAATTGGACATGATTCAAAAGTAGACTCTTTCAGCAATGAAGGCCAACCAAACAGAAGGATGTATTAGTGATAGCATAACCACAATGAGTTCAGGAATTGATTGCTACCCTTTGTTTGTGAATTATAACCCTGCATCTAGAGTACTGTGTCCAGCTTAGGTTTCCCAGCTTAAGAAAGACAATGAGATATTTGACCAAAATTAGTCAAGAGTCAACAGGATAATTAGGGGGCTAGAGAACATGACATTCAAGAAGAAACTATAGGAGGAGAATTTCTTCAGCCTGAGGAAAAGGCTAAAGACCAACCTAATTACAGTCTTTATCCACCAAATGGGAGCCTGTATGCCAAACGGACCCAGAGGTTCTCACAGGTGCAAAGATAAGAGGAATCCAGCTGCAATACCCAGTATTCCAATTATATATTTACCATTTAATTATTTTCTTCTGTGATAGCCAAGTGCCTCAGTTGTTATCCTTGGATATATTTGAAATTCTACTGGACACAATCTAGAGGTATCCATTAGATATTGAACTTTCAGGTTAGATCAGACTTCAGTTTCGGTCATTTGCTTTGTAAGATTTTATTCTGTTATCATAAGTTAAAAGAAAAAATCTTCAGTATAATTGTATGATTTTTACAGAAATAATGAAAAAATGCCTTCACTGAGATACTTAAAATATATAATTAGGGGACTTACTATTCAAATGCTATGGTTTTCTTTGTGAGTAAATATGCAGAACCCCTTAAAACAGAAATGTACCGATTAGAACATCCAGATTGGTACTTTTTAAAACATACTTTCACTTCCACAAATAATTTTTAACACATACCTAATATGGGTTCACAATTTCTTCAGTTATGTCCTTTGAACACTAACTCAAACAATCTAATTACAACTGTTTAATGCCCAAACCATGTGAATTTCTAAAATCAGGATATTTTTTTACTCTTCATGTTGCAGATAGAAAGTATTTTTTTTTATTTATTTCAACAAGGACTTCATTGTGGCTATAGAAGCCTCGTAAGGTATTATCATCAAATTAATGAAAATCATTAGAGATTGATCTTTCAACATCAAAACATTAACACTCACAAATTTCAGTGGTCAAAACACATTATTTTTTATAGTCTGTAATAGTTTGACATTGGCCAAATGTCAGGCATCCATGAAAGCCACTCACTCACCCTCCCCTGCAACAGCTGGGCAGAGGAGAGAAAAATTTAATGAAGGGTTCATTAGTTGAGATAAGGACCAGAATAAAACACTCTAAGGGCAAAATAGGCTCAAAGTAAAGGTACAAAGTGAATTTACTGCTAAGAAAATCAGAGAAGGTTAATGAGAAATAAAGTGAGACCTTAAAAACACCTTTTTCCTCCGACCCCTCCCTCCTTACCGACAGCACAGGGAGACAAGGCATGGGGGTTTCGGTCAGTAGGTTACCCAAGGATTTGCTGTTTCCCTCATATGTTCTCACTTCCTCCTCCTCCTCTCTTGCTGGAATTCAAATTGCACCACCATTTTGTTTTGATTTTCCTCTTAAATATGTTATCACAGAGGTTGTTGCCACCACCTCTAATTGACCCATCCTCAGCCAGCAGCCTATCCATCTTCAGAGCCATCATAGATCGGCTCTGCCAGACATGGTGGAAGCTTCCAGCAGCTTCTCACAGAGTCCACCCCTGTGCCCACCCACACCACCACAAACCAGGCTATGCAAAATGAGCACACAGTCAATGTGTTAGACATTTACATTTTCTTTAGTAAGATTCACAAGGCTGTAACTAGCAGCTAGCTAAAGTTATATTGCTTGTACAATCAAATCAGGTTAAAACCACTCACATGTGAAAGACATACAGCCTTTTTCCATGCACTTTCAGTACCTCAGATGCCATATTGCTCTCAACAGTATAACCTATATCTATATAAATATGAATATTGTCATTAGCTTTGGATGATATCTACTTTAAATGCATACAACAGTTAAAATGATCCAAAAACACTGGGTCAAGTGTATCAACTTTTAAAAATTTGGAAATGTTTATTTGTAAGAAAGAAATGTGTGCATGCAAATAAGTTTCATCTGTGTTTTCTCCAATTTTATACTTAAATATCTGCATGAGCAAACTTGAAACGTTCAGTGTTTTCACTAATTTTACATCTGATACCAGACTAATAGCTGGGCAAATGGATTAAATTTTATAAAGAGTTCCACAGTAATATTCATCTCCTAGCATGTTCTTAGCCATTAATGTTTTATTCCACCTATCAAACAGTTGTCAGCTGTGCAGTAATGAAACAGCCAGTCTCAGGATGAAGGCAGCTGCAGCACTTCAATAGATTCCCTTTGTAGTTTCTTGGCATTACTAACCTATATGTCCAAAGAATTTACTTTTGTCTCTTGGATTAACCAGTCAAGCAAACTCTATATTATTCAGTTTGGTATGTATGCATGCAAACAAACACACACACATATATATCTGTTAAATATATACGTGATGGTGAATATCTATCTTCTAAATGGATAAAAAGAAAAGGTGAGGAGACAGGGTAAAAAGAAGAGGAAGTGTAAATAAGGAACACTTGTGAATATATTCACACTGAAATTAAAAAGTTACTAGGAAATTTGACATTTAGGTAGAAAAGTGTCAGTGAAGAGAAGAAATCAAATATTTAAAAGCAATGCACTTTTATTTTGGTTTAATGGGATCCGTGAATTAGATTGAAAGAAAGTGAATTTCGTTCTGGATCTTTATCACAACAATATCAGAATAGTGGAGTTTTGTAACTTGTAAACTTCAAAAGCTCATCTTGTACTCTGTCTGACTGCACTAACTGGTTACATGGGGTCATGTCTCCTTTGCTTTGCCCAAAAATTCACCACAGCATAGAGGAACTAAGATCCACAGGAAGACTAGACATGGTGACACCCTGATGAAGAATCTCTGAATTTATTTGCCTTAAACTCATAATAACATTGAAAATTTTTCAGAGTAACGAAAAATTGTGTTTTGGTCCATTTCTATGAGCAAATGGACTGTTAATGCCTACTCTTAAGAGTAGAAAACCGTGAAACACTCAGACTTTAAATACTTCAGTAGTTCAAATGATTGCCTTGACATAGGTATCAGAACAACTGGTAAATCAGGTTAAGTACAGCCACAAGTATGTTTTTTCTCTTTATACAGTTATTAATTTTTTCTTGACTGCACTTTTCCAGCAGTAGGTTCATGTTCACAAAAAATATGGAATTTTGCATCTCATTAAATGTCAGTAGTTTAGCTCCCACATTCTACTAAGCCACTAGTTAATATGCACTATTTTTCTCCTGTTACTGCTATTTATATCAAAAATAAAAATAAGCTCTAAAAACCCCTAAAAATTCATTGTCTACCATAAATTATTTGTTTAACTATGTTTCCTAAATTCTTAAACTTTTAATTGCTAGAGACTATGAAATTAAATGTGGCAGAACAATGTTTGCAGCTGTACTTAAGTACTTGTACATTTAAATCTCAGTGTCTTTGAAAAGAATTAAGGCAAAGGACAAATGTGTTAACCAGGCAAGGATTGGTTTTATTCTGCAATGTATGACATCCTCCACTTATTCAATGTTAATTTAGCTTATATAAGCATGGTCTGTTTTCTACTTTTGATCTGAATTAGATAGAAATTTCTTTGTTTCATAGTGCGAGAGGTCAATTGTTAAAATGGGCTGATTTGAAAGGTAATAGAATTGTTATCCTTTGAGATATTGGTACCAAGACTCTTGGTTACGACCCTGAGAACTTCATCAAACTTTGAAGCTGGTTGCAACTTTGATTTTGGCTCCATTTAAAGCCCATATGAACTGGATAACCTCTAGAGGACGTTTCCAATCAAAATTATTCTAAGATTCTATGAATTTGATGGACTGAATTATCTCCAAGTAGGACATCACCCTTCTTGTAATCAAGAATGTCAGATATTGTCATTTTATCAGTTTCCTTTTCTTATTTCCCTATCTTGACAGAATCTGTTTCAAAAAAGAAAAAACCTCCATTGGAAAACAAGTTTGCACAAAACCACAAACTGACCTTGAAAAATAGGAAAATAGGATCAGTAAGGGTAGAACTCCAAAAAGCAAAGCAAGAAATTAGATCTAGTCTAATTTGCAATAGACTAAGATTTTTGAAATTAAGTAGATTCTTCATTTTACCAGAGTATTGCAAGATGAGTAGAAGACAAATTTCTACTAAAAATTGCTACAAAAGAATACACCAGTTGTGTGTAGGTCACACAGTAGAATATTTTGGTAATGAAGGTAGATCTGACAATTTTTTCACCATATCCTAGATGGATTACTAAAAATAATATTTTAATCATGTTATGGGAGGAAAAAAAACAAAATAAAAAATAAAATAAAAATAAACTTAGAAAATAAAATAAAATATTTGTTGTAAATTTAAAAGTTACAAAGTTCTAATATATGAAATATCATGACAACAATCGATGGACTAATGAGGCACATTTAAATTTCTGTGAATATAAAACATTTCTAAAATTGGGAAGATCAAATTATTATTAGACACGCTATATATATAAATAGCTAAGGAAAAAGATTAAATAGTTCTTATAGAAATCAAGATTGAAAAATCTATTAACTCTGAAACATGAGCATGGAAAAAAAATATTAGATCTGTCAAGATTCAGGTAAATAATAATTTCCTTGAGTGGAATGTCAGAAATTAAATTAGCCCAAAAATCTTCTTTCTACATTAAAATTAATGACAGATCTTAAAAAATTAGTGAGCTTTTAACTATCTTCCTATGATAGAAATTATTTATGAACAACTAAAAAATCATGGTTGCATCGTTTTGGTATCAAAAATACATTTAAAGTGTTCATTGTAATTTTTAATCCCAAAAAATGAAGAATAAAATTTAAAAAAAATAACTTTAAAGAGATCTGTGTTAAATTTTGTTCTTTCAATTTCAGCTATGTGCTACAGACTAAGAAACAATAGTGCATTTCAGTCATACCATATAGTTGCATGGAAGCAAAAGAGGAAGTGTTGCATTGCACACTAAAATTTCTTTCTCCTCCTTCTCTTTCTTCATTATGTGAGATCTCTTTAATACATTTATACTGCTAAATTTCTGTGGGAATATTATCTCAAACAAACACACAGAAGTGTTGCTTCCAACCATAGGCCTGACCTTTGAATGTTTAGGTTAACCACTGCTTTTCTCCATCATTTGCAATAATTTCACTCTAGTCTAGGGTTTGGCTTTTTAGGAGTTTATGAATGTGGAGTACACAAATTAAAAACAGACCACTTTTTCCTGTTTTTTGTATCTCATTCAATACTCCTTCCACTGACAGCTTCATTTACAAACCTGCCAGAAACTGACGGGAATCATCAAATACATGATTCTTCTTTGCTAAATCCTAACAAAGATTATGTGGTTTGACACTAATCTTTGACTTTGTACTTCTACTTTTATCTAAATCCATCTTGATTTCTAATTAGTGTCTGAGAATGTAGAACTTGTACTTGGGCTTAAGGACATATCTGAACAAGAGTTAAGTTTATTTCTGTTCTTCATTTTTCACAAAAGGAATAAGTGGCTAAATATAATTAAGATTTGTTGTAATATGCATGACTATCAGGAGCTAACAAGTGCTCTTGTACTTCATTTAATGGAATTATAAAACTCCTTGTGAGAGAAAATACAAAACTGAAACCAAAGGCTGTTTTTCTTTTTGTGATAGTTTCCTTGAGAACAAGTATACTGAGGTCAAGTAAAAGGAACTTTCTTTCAGATAATGGGACATTACTGTGGAGAAAATATTCTGAAGAGAAGAGCCCTTAATCTAATTGTGGCCATTTGTGCACAGGCTTTATATTTTAAAAATACTACTACTGCTACTACGGCTACTACTACTAATTATTATTATTTTTACTATTTTATTGTATTTTATTATATTTTATTTTTATTATTTCAATTCGCCATTGGGTCCAAATTAAATGATGCAGCAAATGACTGGAGAATAGGTGAAGAAATAACAGTTGCTTCTCTCTGCAATGAAGCAATATATTTAATAAAGAAATTCTTTTCTTATTTGGGTTTAATGAGAAAAAACTCTTTGCACATATTGCACTTTAATTATTTTGAATTGATGTTAATTAAAACAGCAGTTAGGCTGCTTCCTGAGAGCAGTTAAGCTCTGAGGAGGTGACTGTGTGTCCGCGTTGGGGAGGAGGTGCATTCTCGGGCAGGATTGGCATCTCTGATTCCCAGACAAACTAGACTGTAAGACCTGATGGATTTCACCAGAACCCATCTTTCTGTCATACACTGAGATTTGCAAGTCTCATCCATGAACAGGAGGTGCTTCAGATCTCACTTGACAAAGTTTGAGACTCCAGCCCATGCTGAGCATTCCAAACTGGGAAGTTTTTTCCTACCCTGCAAAGTAAAGAAAAACATGGAAATGCAGGAGAGATATCTTTCTGATACAGGAATGCATTCCATATTTTAAAAAATTAACTTTGAATTACAGATTATAACAGAACTTTTATGTTATTTTAAAATAGAATAAAAGTTAGTTATAAGCATTTATAATTCAGAGATGATAATTCTTATTAAGAAGTAACTGAATATATGTATTTCAAATAGTTCTGGCTCTTGGAGATGATGGTTAGTACTGATATTCTTCTATTTCCTAAATCTTGGGATAAAAGAAAGTATATTCTCTTTTCCCCTGTTATTAAGAACAAGATCCAGAAGATTTTTTTTTAACTCTGATTGTCACAAAACTGCTTTCCCTATAATAGAGTTGTTTTGATCATATTTCTAGTACTACAAGCCCTTATCTTACAGAACAAGAACTGTAAACAGCAACATAAGGCTCTGTGTGGTTTACATGCAGAATTGCTTTCTTCTGTCAGCTGCCTATGAATTTGAGACAGTGTGCTACATACTGAAGTTGCTCTTCAAGAATGAATGCATTTCCCACTTTACTAGTTTCTCTTCTCAGTGGGAAATTAATTTCACTGTTCTTATTTGGAAAGTTATCAAATTAGTTATTCCAGATATCAGGACATTATAAAAGCACTTCCTGTTGTACGTTAAAAAGCTGATAAAATATAGAACTTGGAGTGTTAGTTTCTATTCCAGTTGTCAAGAACTCTCACTCAGTAGTCGGAAGCAAAGTATATGAAGCCTTTTAAGAAAATTAACTGGTTTTGCCATCATTGGATGCAACTCATTGGTACAACTAGAGTTGTACCAATTAACTTCAGAGCAGCACCTATGTGCAGTGGTGACATGGCTGCAAGATCTCCGTTATTTCATTCTCTTACAAGACAAAGCATCTAAAGGTACTTGGACAGACTGAAGGAGCAGTCCCATGAGAATCCAAATTTAGTAAGTCCAAGTGCACTGCAGCAATATGTAACTATATGGGCTGGGAAATGAACAAATTGAGAGCAGCACTGCCAAGAAGGACTTGGAGGTGCTGGTGGATATGGGCTGGACCTGACCCAGAAATTTGTGCTCAACCTAGAAAGCCAAATGTGTCCTGGCCTGCAGCAAAAACAACATGGGCAGCAGGGAGAGGGAGAGGATTCTGCTCCTCTACTCCACTTTGGTGAGAACCCACTTGAAATGGTGCATCCAGCTGTGGGGTCCTCAGCACAAGAATGACGTTGACCTGTTGAAGCAAGTCAGGAGGAAAGGCACAAAGATGATTAGCGGGATGGAGTACCTCTTTCATTAGAAAAGGCTGAGAGTTTGGGGCGGGGAGGGTGTTCATCCGGGACAAAAGAAGGCTCCAGTGTGTCCTTTTTGTGGCTTTCCAGTCCCCAGAAGGAAGCTGGAGAGTGACTTTTTACAAGGACATGTAGTGAATGGTTTTAGATTTTAGAAAAAAATTCTATACTTTCTATAGAAAGAAATTAAAAAAGGTGGGAGATGAGGCACTGGAACAATTTGCCCAGCAAACCTCTGGAAGAGTTCAAGGCCATGTAGGATGGGGTCCAGAGCAACCTGGTCTCGTTGAAGGAGTCTCTGCCAATGGTGGAGGGCTGTAGCCAGATGATCTTTAAAGTTCCTTCTAATGTAACCATTCTGTGTTTCAATAATCTTAAAGTGAGTTATAAAACCATGACATAAAAAAGTAATGAAAATCTTAAAAATCTGGAGAATATTGTTCATAGATGAAGACCTATCCCTCAGAAAAGAAAAAGAATACTACAGGTAATTTTAGCAGCTGTAAATCCTCCTTTCCAAGTTCCCATACACAAGCAGTTCCTTTAACAACAGGGCAATGGTTAAAGAGTGAAAGATGTAGCAAATGAAGGATGGACAGGCTGAGTGAATGGAACTAGACAGAATGTACACAAGAGTGCTAGAAATACTAAAGAAAGAGCAGTCTGGAAGAAAAATATTCTGACCCTCTCTCTGAGATAAACTGAGCATTTTTTTCGTATGTTCCTCAGAATATATAAACATTTGTTTGCCAGTTTGTGTATGAGCAGCAGTAATACACACACTTTACTATGTATGAAGTTCTTGTTGATGGAGACAAAAAAATCCTAGGAATATCTGTCACACTTTTCTTAGTATTCAAGCATAGTTATCTATGTCTTTCAGAGAGACAGGCTTTTTATACCGCCCCACTGTTGGAAATGGTAGAATCAAAAGTTTTTAAAAAATGCAAACATAGGATAACCAAAGTCTACAATCATTCTGTTCATGGGGGCTTTCTTTATTGTTTATATGAAAGCATGAAGACTTAATAGGTGTGTGCCATATGATAATAGCAGTATTGACTTATTTTATCAAAAAGAAACATACTAATAGAGAGAAATTCCTTTCACAATTGATCTTTTAAGAAGCTATTTCGTTAATGGACATTCATGAAATAAAGTGTGTAAAAATATGAAAACTGCAAAATTCGTTACTTATCTCTTTGTCTTGAGATATTTTCTTCAATGTCTAGACATCCTTATATTAATTTAAAAAAATATTTTGGTTTGGATATATTTTATATAAACCTATGATTGGATGAAGTTAGGAGAAAACCACAAACACCCCAACCCACAAAGATAATCTTTAATCTTAGCCATTAGTTTCTTTAACCTTGTCCAAAACCAAAGCTAGGTGTTTTTAATGTTGTTAACTCTGGAGAGTTACAGTACTGTATATCTCTCTTGGATTTTTTCTCCTAATCATCCTGTACGGAATGGTAGTCTTAGATTTAAAATAGGTCAATTTTCCTCTACTGGGTCTGTTGTTGACCATTCTATATCTCACAATGCTAAATTTCAACGGGATGTTGTTGGCACAATGATACAGAACATTTTTTTTGTTTATTTTTATTCATTCATACAATACTTGAAGAATTCCTTACTAAAGATGGGCATAGAAATACACACTCATAATTACAAAGATGAGAATACCTTAGGAGATGTGATTGTGCTATGAATATCTTTTGTGGTTTTTTGTGCAGCTCAATTCCCCCAAATTGCTAAATATAAATTAGTTTTATATCAGGATATCAGAGTGGAGTTCTCTTCTACATGACAGAAGTGAATAATATGACATCTCTGAAAAAGAAAATTCAGTTTGATTCACTATTTTCCACATCTTAGGGTTGCTTTATTTGTAATGCTTCAAGCAGGTTTACAGTAAGTCAGTGTTCCACTTTTTGAAATAGACATCATTGTAGATCCAAAGTTCTCATAAGAAGATAAAGATAATTTAAAGAAGAAAAATATGTTTGTGGGTTTTCAGCAAAAAAAATTGAACCAATTAGATTATTCAGATTACCCAATAGCATCAGAACTCTTTTTCTTCTCAGAATATTTGTGACATGCTGCTTTAATAGATACAATTCTGAACCATCTTAAAGGAGACTACAAAGTATATTTGAAAATGGTGAGTAGAAAGCAGATCTAATGCCAGTCTCATTATTTAATGTCTAACTGTGTTTTTATTCACAGTGGTCAGGTGCCATAATACTTTGTCATGTCTTTATAAAAATGGACTAGTAAATTATTCTTACTGCACTTACAGGTTTTTCCAAAAAGACATTTTGAGGACATGCTGACATTATTAAAAGCAAAAAGGATCCAGGTTTATTCTATGTTGAAAAAATATTCCCCTTGGTTAAGAAACTGTCCAGCTTTAAAGACATTTCTATTCTTTAAAATGGAAGATGGTTAGAATACATCCAATATTTTTGACTTCAGAGAAAAGATAACATATATTGCCTTGGCCCACCAGGACAATGTATACTCTCAGAAGATATGTAGTTTATTTCGAGAATTCTACTGTCATTCAAGATCTGTGAAATTTTATTCTCTCCGTTGCAATAGATAATTTAGCAAACTAAATTTGTTACCTTTGAAAGAAAAATAGTTCGGTATATATGCAAAGTTTTAACTTTATTGCAGTGTGGTGCCAATTGTTTTGTGCATGAAATCTAGCCCACTAAATTTTTACAATAAAGCAACAGATGTGTATATCGATTTTTTTTTTCTCTTTCTTTCTCTATGTTTTAAATAAAAGCAAGTAGCATCTGTGGCTTACATAAAGAACTGACAATAAATATTTGAGGTTTTCACTGGAATATTAGAAACCTAACACTGCTATTGAAATTGACATACCAGTTTTAAAAAGAGTCAAAAGAATCTGATTTGTATTTCCTCCAGCTTTTAAGCTTATCAGGGTAAGCATCAGTATTTATAATAATATTTCAAATTGTGTGTATAGATACCTATATACACACAATCAAGGTCAAGGATGATAAGCAAGTGAAAAGACTGCTGCTGTTGTCTGAAAATCCTTTCAAATTAAAACTGGAAGTAGATATCTGTATTTCCATCCTTTGTCTTTCCTCCACAATCCCAACTATAGAATGGTTTGTTCAGCTCTTTTAAATTTACTTCAATATTTGTTTTAAATATCATGAATCCTCTCCCATCTCTTTTAAAAATAAAAGCAGAGATGAGAGTCATGCTGGAAGGAACTGTAAGGTCATAATTATTTTCTTTGCTTTTCAGTGACTTATATTGTAGTACTTTGTAGCTAAGGCAAGCTTGAGTGTAGCCTAATGAGGCTCATTATTAATAGTACTGTCTGATTCTGATACAAACTGAAGTTTTCCCCATCTTTGGATTATTATTTATAAAGGTTGAGCATGTAATCATTTATAGCAGGAGAGAACAGACAGGAAAAGTATAAGCAGCAAGAAAAAGAAGAGTGATATCAGAATAACCTGAAGCAACATTAAGGCAATGCTTTTGTATCAGGAACAGAAAGGGACCTGCTGTCATAGATGATACTCTTTTTCCATCATCAATACTGATAATTTTCCTCCTTCATAAAAATGAATTGCCATTGTCATCTCAGATCATTTTGTGAATTGTAAGGATTTTGTACACTATTCAAGGACTGCAGTTGGGGTTTTTAACTACTTTATAAAGTTTTTTTAACAGGCATTAGATTTTTTTTACTTCTTTTTGAGCGTAGATAATAAATATTCTGACTTCAGCAATAAGTATTAGCTGGTCTTCTTCCAAATAATATTCAACTAATTGTTTCCATAGTTTTCTTATATTCACATACAACTTCCTTCATAACAGTGTCCATATGTACTGAATGCTCACTAATGAGAGCAAGAGGTGGCCAAACACTTATGTGTAGAACATAGAACAGCTGGGTAGTTTCTGATCACTCAGTTAAAATTCAAAAATAGCAAAGAAGAATTAGGATTTGCAGAAGAAATTTTACTTTTGGGCTGTATTTCAAACTGATTATCTAGTGATCCCTCAGAGAGTGATATTTTTCCTGAACGTCATTTAATAGTGTTCTCCAGCACCAGCTGTTAAAAAAGTATCTTTTGCATCCCTTCAGAAATGTAGCAGTCATGGTGAATGTTTGAAAAAAGATTTTATCTCTGATCAACAAAAATAACTCAATGCCACACATAAGTAATCTTTAAAATAAAATTTTAATAAGAAAATTTACTGAATGTCATGGAAAAGTACAAATTAAACAGATGAAGATCTATTGCAGTGACTGGCATGCATGCGATTAGAAAGACGACAGAGAAAATACAAAGAATTTAGGAATCCAAACAACTTAGAAGGAAAGAAGATGAATGAATGGACAAAGATCAATAATGTCAAAAGCATGTGAACTGTCAGGCACCAGCAAATAACTGATTGATCCAGAGCCTGAACTAATTAAAGTGCCATTGGTCACCTGTAGCTTTCCAGTTCAAATACTTTGTAGATTTCTAAAATTTCTAAAACAAACCTTGATCTTTGGAAGCAATAAATAGATGGCAATGATTCACTCAGATTAGTACTCATCTGTCTGAAAGGCTTTCTTTTCCCTGTGAAGGTGGACTTAAAGCAAGGTTGCAGCTTTGTTATTTATCACCATTCGTTGGTTTCAATTTTTTTCACACCAGTGAAGCTTTACTGACATAAAAATATCAAAATAAACTATCCTAACACTTAGGGATTTCTAATGCTTGCCATTTATATCTTTAGGTAGCTATCCTATATAATAGCATATTATATTTCTCAAATTGCATTTAAATTAATTACTTCTTATTGTACTGCTTTTTTCAGAGTTTTCTTTCATTTCTTTTCATAGCTATGCTACTTTTTTAATCGTCAGGTTCCTTTCCTGTTGGCAAAGGTTTTCTTGTTTTCTTATCTTCTTGACTTCAAATTAATACAATATTCATTAAATTCATGTCTTACTGCATTATTGCTGACATGAATTACAGGTCCTTCCTTTCCTTCCTTCTGCCACTTCCTTGCTTCCGCCACTCCTTCCTTCCTTCTGCCACTTCCTTCCTTCCGCCACTTCCTTCCTTCCGCCACTTCCTTCCTTGTATTCCCAAAACTGCTGCAATGTGAGTCACTCCTCTGGGCAGACGCTCCTCCCAAAACTGCTGTGGTGTGGGTCACTCTCCCACGGCGTGCTGTCCGCCAAGGACAGGGCTGCTCCAGCCTGGAAGCAGGGCCCTCTCTCTCCACCGGGTCCCCACTGGATCACAGCCTCCTCCAGGCATCCACCCCCTCTGGAGTGGGCACCTCCCCCATGGGTTGTGGCTGGATCTCTGCATCCCCCACCATGGATCCCCATGAGCTGCAGGGGCACGGCTGCTTCACCATGGTCTCGCTACAGCCTGCAGAGGAATGTCAGGTCTGGTGCCTGGAGCACCTCCTACCCTCTTTCTCCACTGACCTTGGTGTCTCCATGCTCCCCTCACATGTTCTCACCTCCTCCTCTTCTCTAGCTGGAATTAAAACTGTGCAACAACCCTTGTTTTGATTTTCTTCTTAAATATGTTATTACAGAAGTGTTACTACAATCTCAAATTGGCCCAGCCCTGGCCAGCAGCATGTCCATCTTCAGAGCCATCAGGGATTGGCTCTGCTGGACATGGTGGAACATTCCAGCAGCTTCTCACAGAAGTCACCTCTGCTACCAAAAATCAAACCATGCAAAACCAGTGCAATGATGAAGACCACCTAGATGCAGATCCCTGTGTAGAACCTATTAACAGCTGAATGAAAAGAATCTCACTCAAACCTGAAATCAATGAGCTACAATATCACTGTCTGGCTTCCTCTTTCAATGTTCTTTCTTACTTTTCTCAGTCTTACTAATTTAATTTTGTGTCTAGTGGTCTTTGCTTGTTTTGCTGAACTGAGTTTCTTAGATATTTGTGTCCCTTATAATATTAGTTTTGTGAAATTATATAGGGTTTACTTTCTAAGCAGATCTTAGGGTTTACTATCTACAGCACAAAATATGACTGAGGCAATATTATACCATGTACAAATTACATTAATAAAGTTTATATTTCAAAATATTCTTTTGTAAAATATTACATTGCATGCATTTTTTGACGCTTTGTCAAAAACTAAAATCACTTGTATTAGCAAAATATTTATTTACAAGATAAAAAAAGTGTTAGGTTTGAGCTCAGTAAAGATTTATGTTAATGTTTAAAATGTTTTAAAATAGAATATCTATAATAAAAAGCATGATAAGAAATAAACTGAATTATCAGTTCAGAGATATATTGAGAAATTTGCAGTTTAAAAACGTTTCTGGAACCAGAGCTATAAATACAGTCTGCTATATTTTCTCCCTGAAGAAGGAAGATTAAAATGTAACATCCAGAATTTTAAATGAAAATTGATTATATATTCTGCATATTTATAACGACTGAGACAGCATGTAGTTACTTTGAGAGCATAGCAATATATATATATATATATATATATATATATATTTACATGTACTTATTTCCAGCAGACACCTTGAAACTACAGGAAGGAGTATCTACTCCAAAATTGATAAGCCACTTGTGATCTCTCATGCCAATGTCCATGATACTTTAAGGTGGTTTTATCTATTTTTTTTTCTGCTACTTACATACCTAATGAATATGACCTATACTAGCACAGCATTAATGAAAAGACTTTTTTTTAAAAATGTCCTTAGCAAAACTGATGCAAAACATTTCTCAAGCTAGGTTCACATCACTGAGATACAGTTATTAGATTTTCTTAATTAAAAATGGAGTCATGTTATTTTATCAGCATTTTCCTTCAATATTTATTTGGTTTTGTATGGTTTTTTGCTTGTAAAAAAGTTTTAGATATTAGTAAATTTCTTCTTGACAGAAAAGAAAAAGCTGAATTTTATGCGCTTTACATAGCTAGGAGAGGCCTTATAATGAAACAAAACATTTTTCTGCATGTCAAATCATCTACTCTGGAACCTTACTCTTCATTTCTAATGAGTAATATTTTGAGAATAAAGTAGAATTTAATGACATGTTTAACAAAATCTAATATAAGGTATGTTCAAACATATACCTTGAACACCTATGACATTAACAACTTTTAAAGAGATTTCTGATGACCAGCCAAGCTGAGGTGGGTATGTAGTCCAAGTCGTTTAACCACCAAGCATACTGGAATTGAGAAATATAAATTCAATGCCATAAATAAGTGATTTTAGTTTGCTTTTCTGTCATGCTTGTCTTTTCTAGTCTGTTTCGTGATAGGTAAGTTTAGTCAGAAACTGAAAACCATTTACAAGGCTTACAAATCTCTATTTACAGCTGGCAGTTTCCATCATTAAGCCCTTCACCTTGGTTCTCAGTGTCTTACATGAATGCATGAAATGCTTTTTTTTTATTATTTTTTTAAAATTTGCTTTATTCCTAGACTGGAAGCCAAACTTGTGAGTTTAACTACCCTTGAAAGACCTTTTATTTGATCATAAAGGAAAATAATTGTTTTAATTAGAGCCACTGAGATGCCAATCTCCCAGTATGAAAACACGTGACACTGAAAATGAACATTTAATTGGTTTGCCTAAACTTAGCTGCCTAATGCTAGGTAAGATTCCTTAAGGTATCTCACATTCTTTACAGTCAGTGCTCCAGAAAAACGCAGATCTCATTTAGGTAACATTCATTTCTGTCAATTATGGATGTCATAATTCCCTCAGCTGCTTATAGATACTTTTAGACAGCTTGGAAGTATTGGGAGTAATAACAAATAAATTTGGATTCCCTGTTATGCTGGTGCAAAGTCTAGATAAAACCCTCAAAACATCACATCTTCACTGTGTTTCCCTGTTTACTTGATAGCAAGAGTTGCATGAAAGTATTCTAGCATTTGTTACTCCATGTTTAAGAACCTCCACTATACCAATGAAAAGTTGTCAATTTATATGAAACTCTAATAAACAAGACATGTAAAATATTTGTGCATTACCTGTGAAACTGTGAGGGCTTTTGTTGCCATGGTATGTTCCCTTTATGAACTAGCAGAAATTATTTATTACTTCTCTGAAAATATCATTTTAGAATAAAAGTGAGGTGTGCATTGTGTTCATTGAGCTTCAATTATTAAAAGGACATGTCCATTTAATGGACCTCTGCCTATCACCTATTATAAAAGTATGTTTAAAAATTGTCCAAGATACAAAAAAATCTAGTTTCCTTGAATTTTCTTGACCTCTCTTTTTCTTTCCCCTTTTTATTGTTCTTTCTCTGTTAGACTTTCTATGCTGAAAAATGACAATGACACATCTGAAGCCAAATTGCCAGCCTGACAGTAGGGAAGAAATGGACACAGGCAAAATCACTTTGTAAATATACTTGAACTTTTCAACATAAAAGATCCTGCCTGTTATTTGACAAATTTCATTTTTTCCCTTTCTGTCTTTCCATGTTCAACTTTCTCTTTGTTCTAGTTAAAACTAGAAGTTTTTGAAATATATTAAGACATAAAAGTAAATTTGAAGCACTTAGCCATTGCTGTGTTATAAAACTCTCGTCTGAACTCTAAGAAGAAATTGATGCTCAAAGGATGATAATGGGATTTAAGTTAGTTTGAAACTAATGAACAATAGCTTAAATAGCTTCCTCTGATAAATGTTTTAAGGAAAAGGGCGGGATTCAGTAAGGGATGAATAAATTCGTTATCAGAACCAGAAGAAAAAAGGAATTTAGGCACTCTAATTTTCATCCTGAAAACACATTCATCTGCTATTTCAGAAGGTGACTTAGAGCAGGGGTTTTTTGTTCTTTTTTTTTCTTTTTTTTTAATCTTATTGTTCTTAGGCAAATGAAAGATTTATTCTGACTTATCTATAGAAATGTATTGTTTAATTAGAAGCAGTTAATCAGTTTTTTACTCCTGTCTCTTCCTCATTGAACCATCACACACTCAAAGAGAGATGAATCTAATTTAACATTGGTCATCCAACAGATAGTATCTAATTTAAGCTTGTTGTCAATAGTGATTTGTTTCTTCCTAAGTAAGATGTCAGACATAATCAGGATGAACTTTATTTCCAGGTTCTGACTTTTCTTCACAAACTATAGAGAGAAAATTAACTTAGACTAGATACTAAAGATAAATTATAAAACCTGGATCAGAATGAACCCCACTATGTCTGAAAGGCTTCTTGTATATTTTGAGATGCTTAGTCACATGTTTTTGATTTGTACCTAATTATGCTACATCCCATAAAAGCAACTTGTTCCCTACAGATACCACTTGTTTTTGGTTTTTTTTTTCTTAAGGCATAGGTGATGTTATTTGTCTTTAATAAACTTTCCTTGTGATTCCAGATTGTGAAGCACGGAAGTTCATCTCCGTTTTACTGCATGTCATTTTTACTTTTTTTTAAAGCCTACAATCTAATGAACCAACCATCCTCTACTCTGCTCTGGAGAGACCCATTTTGGAGTACTGCACCCTTGATTCCTCAGCACAGGACGGACAAGTAGGTCCAGATCAGGACTATGAAAAGAGTTAGAGGGCTGGAACACTTCTCTGAGGAAAGGCTCAGAGTTGCATTTGTTCAACATGGAGAAGACTCCGGGGGCGTCTTATTGCAGCTTTTCCTACCTAAAGTGAGTTTGTAAGAAATATGGGAAGAAAGATTTTAGTATGACCTGTAGTGTCAGGACAAGGGGTAATGTTTTAACCTACAGGAAAGAATATTGACACTAGTTATAAGGAAGAAATATTTTTTGATGAGGGTGGTGAAACACTGGAACAAGTTTCCAAGAGAGGTGGCAGATAGAATTATGGAATCATTAAGGTTGGAAAAGATCTCAAAATCATTAATTTCAATCTATGACTGAAGGTTATCTTGTTAACTAAAATATAGCACCAAGTGCCACATCCATGCGTTTCTTAAACACTTCTAGG
Organism: Loriotus luctuosus; assembly: GCA_035582745.1. Lineage (NCBI taxonomy): Eukaryota > Metazoa > Chordata > Aves > Passeriformes > Thraupidae > Loriotus > Loriotus luctuosus. Next base: position 60,008,128 of record JAWWEY010000001.1, on the reverse strand, counting down.
GATGGTGATTCCACCACTTCCTTGGGCAGCCTGTTCCAATGCTTGAAAACTCTTTAGGTGAGGAAATCCTTTCTGATATCCAACCCGAACCTCCTCTGTCACAATTCAAGGCCATTTCCTCTTGTCCTGTTGCTGGTTGCCTGGGAGAAGAAACTGACTTCCACCTCACCACCCTCTCCTTTCTAGATAGTTGTAGAGGGCAATGACATCTCCCTTGAGCCTCCCTTTCTCCAGGTTATACAACCCCAGCTTCCTCAGCCACTCTTCACAGGATGTGTGCTCCAGCCCCTTCACTGGCTTGATTGCCCTTCTCTGGGCACACTTCAGTGCCTCAATGCCCTTCTTGCAGTGAGGGGCTCAGACTGGACAGAGTATGCAAGATGTGGCCTCACCAGTGCTGAGTACAGAGGGTCAATCCCTACCTGGTCACACTACTGTTGATACAGACCAGGATGGGGCAATTTGGCCCCTCTGGCCATCTGGGCACACACTGTGTCAACCAGTAAGCCCAGGTCCTTTTCTTCTGGGCCATTTTCCAGACATTCTTCTTCCATCCCTGGAAACATTCAAGGTTAGACAGTGAGGACTCTGAGCAACCCGACCTAGCTAAAGATATACTCGCTCACTGAAGCAGCAGTTGGGCTAGATATCCTTTACAGGACCCTTCCAACCCAAACTGTTCTACAATTCTATGGCATAGATTTCCAGTTCTCCCCTTGAACCACCAATACTCCTATGAATATTTAACTGTATAGTATTGAATACTGCGGTGTCAAAGAAAGGAAATGAATTTTTTAGTTTTCTAGCATTGGTGCGACATTTGTTTATTTTCTTTAAAGTATTTGGATATGAGGATAATAAATATCATCAACCTGTCACTTCAGCTGGAATTCTGGCTTTCAGCTTCAAAGTATTCAAAATATTCAAGACATCAAAATACTATGTCAAAGTAGTTCTGGACATTTCTAAATAGTATATATTTCTTCATCTAATTAATTGTTGCTGCACCCTCATAAACATGGACTTTATTTATTTATTCTAACAGCTTTTGATTTTACTGTGACAGTAAAGTGGCTGGAAAACAGTAAGAATAAGTTCTCTTCATCTGCAATCTTTCCCACGTTTTTAACTGAAAAAAATAAAATGAATAATATACATCTTTGTCTAATTTTTACTATTTGTGTAGGAGAACTGTTTGTACAAGCATTAATCATATCTGTCTCAAGGTCAATAGCAGATCAGGAATTAGTTCTTATATTTGAATAAGGTTGGATGAAAAGAAATATAAGTTGCAATTTAAAAATATGTCCTTTATAACCTTGATATTCTGATACTGAGAATCTCAGTAAATGGAATTTATTGATCTTGGTATAAATAGTCATGAGTGAAAAACAAAGCAGGAGAGGACTAATTCAGCTTTAATGAGTTGAACAGCAAGCTATTTAAGAATGGAAATACAAAGATAAATGATCAGAAAAACTGCCAGGAATAACCAAATGTTTTTGTATTATTTAGCATTGTTTCCTACTTAGTTTAAATTAGAAAAAATTCTCTCAATTTCTGTACTAATTTACTGCAACATTGTTTTGAATTTTCTGAAAAAAAGTCCCCAGTTTTGGTTAAGCAATTACACTTTCATTACTGAAATTTTGATAAAGAATTCAGGATAAATGTGATACATATGTAGAATTTTAGTGTGTGGTATTTTAATAATAAACTACCAAAATCCATTTGGTTTTTAGAAGTAGATTAATTTTCAATAATAATAAATATTCAAATGGCTTATGTGTACAACTCAGATGTCTGTTTTCCTCCTTGCTTTACATGCATGAATAAAAGATTACAAGGCATACTGAAGTCCTTGAGGAAATTTCTGTCTCTGCATAACTTGTAAACTCACCTGTACTGTTGTGAAACTTGTGTCAGGATTCTGCTGGGAGACAACTGTACACCATGCAAGGACTTCTGAATATAAATGTCAGAAAATTTTATCATGTCACTGTATGGTCTACCTAATTGCACCTCTTTAACTTATACCTTTATTTTCATTTCCATGAACTCTAGATATGTATATTGCATTATGAATATAAAATTGATTAAGTTTCTGTACTAAATTACTAAGATGTAGGAAATATTTACTGTTCACTTTAATTACATTTATTCATTACACACTCTAGAAGTGTTAAGAGATTTATTTTCCTCAAAATAAGCAGTAAAAGCACTGCAATTTCGAGGCAACATATTGATCTTGTCAGATTAACATGCAGTGCTGAGTGTGCAAAGTTAATGATTGTCATATTTGAACTCCTTTGAAAAGATAATGATGTTTACAATTTCATCTAGAGTAGCAAACCTGTAGGGTATTTGCTAGCTGACCCCAGTGCTTTAAATTCTGACTGAAAAATATACACCACTAAAATCAGGGTCATGGCTATCAGAATTTTATTTTATACCTTTGATGTTTCTGCTGTCGGGAGAGTTCAGGTGGATTACATCCTTCTACTTTTTCCCAGAAAAAGAAGATCTAAAGTATTTTCTGAATTCTCCAGTACCTCATCATGTATAATATAGCATGTGTACAACATGAAAGAGTACAATGGTTTGCTAATGAAAACCTTCATCTTGCTTATAAGGAGCGCAGAAAGTATATATTCAAAAGCCAGGCAATTAAATATTATTATATAAGAGGCATAAATAATTCAACTTACTTTATTGAGCTTTCTGGGACTCTCCTATACAGAATTAGTCTCGTTGCTTGTGAGGTGTTTATAAATAATTATAACTATTCCATTTGTCTTCAGGATTTTGCATTTTAGGTTTATTGCTTTTCAGAAATGGTTGTTTGGGCCACGTTTACGTGTAGTGTGTAGCAAGAATATGACCAATCTTCTAAAAGTCATTAGTGCATCAATAATACATCTATCAAACAACGAAGATATCAATACAGTACCTGAATCAAGGAGGTATAGAAGATCTCGGAGGGCATTTGTACACATCAAACCACAATCTCTCCTTCACTCATTAGTGAGTCTAAACTGTGTTAAGACTTTGAAGATGCATCCAGTAGATACTTATTAAACCATACAGAGTTTTCAAATAAAGGAATTTGGATACTAAACTATTTTTTCTCATCCTCATTATTTACCACAGAGTTTGTAGCTTATTTTCCTCCTTAAAATGAGGCTATCTTTTAATATTATGATTGCAAGGAAGGAGAGAAAAGAAAGAAAATGAAAAACATTGAAAAGAAAAAAGCCTGAAATTTCCTGAAATACAAACCACTTGTATGTTATTCAGCAGCTGCCTATTAGTCACACTGTAATGGAAGGTAATGTTTCACTATTAATGTGTATGAATTTAATTTGAGTGATCCTTTTAAATCAGTTTGTCTATTTCGCAAAGATTTTTTGAAATATAAGTGTTAAAAATTTATAATATTTTATTGAGTGGGAAAATCATTACAGTTCTAAGGAACTGGCAGACCCTTCAGTATCTAGTCTGGAAATAATAGTGATTTCCCTGTCTTTGATATTTCCTTTTTTTTGTGTGTGAGAACTTACACCATACATTGAAATAAAAAAGCACAGCATAACATACCATTACACATTTAATAATTAATTTAGAGCAGTTTAGAGCTAGAGTAGTCAATATCTAGACATAACTTGTTACTTTATGTTTTAATGCAAAGAAAGCATTTACTCAAACCCCGCAAATAGTTAATTTCAGTTTCCAATCAAAAGTAGTCTTTACTTGTATTAAAAAGTTTCTGTTTCAGTTTGACTTTCAAAACAGGATACAAATGTTGCTGTGAATATTGTGATTTAAAAAGAGAATGATTTAGCAAATCTATCTTAGTTTAATCTTACAACTAAAATTCATTTTGGAGGAAGTACCTTTGTAATGTCATTATATCGCAGGCCACATACAAAAGGACAAGTATTAGTAATTCCTGTTTTTGTACATAAAGGTGATATGAATAAGAATTAAATGCCCAGCTCTGATGATATTTATTTTGTATCCTTATGTACACTTCCATTATGTGATGTTTAACTATCAGTAAGCATCACAGAATGGAAGTGACTATCTTCTTACCAGTAAAAACTCTTAGAAATATCTTATGCAATAATTTTAAAATGTGTGACACATAAAAATGAGATGTCTCAACATGTGCATTTTGTTCATTGTCTGTCCCTTTCTTATGTATTTCGCCCTTGGATTCTTTTACTGTCATTTCTATTTCCAGCAAGTCAATAGGATAGATATCCAGATTTCAAAAGGCTAATATAACCCTTCCTGCAAGCAAGGTTGTTCCTGAGGATAAAATATCACACAGTGTAATTTGCTTAACTGTATCAAATGTCAAACTATAGTTTATACTGTTGGAAAACTTCCTTTAGATGATTGAGTGCACACCTGTATACACACTATATATTCCTGATGATATCCTTATTAATGGTATTGTGCATTAAAAAATGTATAGCCACATAATTAGAAACAACAGCTGACATTTGGGAATACCACCAAGGTGTTACACCAAGTGGGGTTAAAGGATTTTTTTTTCTCCTATACTCTGTGTCATAAGTGCAACTTTTAAAGAACTTTATCACAGCCTAAAGTCTCTGAACAAGAAAGATTGAGTATGAAAAGTAGCTTTATCTTGCAATAGGGAGAATATTTCAACCAGAATATTCTCTTAAGTCAATATTAAGATTCAACAAAAGTTTTTTGTGTTATTTAGTTATTTGTTTGGTTTGATTTAGTTTGATTTTTTTGTTTTGTTATTGAATATTTCTGAGTGGTTAAGCTTTTGAAACTCGCTTTCAAAATTATGTCAACATTTTTTTTGCTTCTGCATTGATCAGAATAAAATTAAATCCTGCTTTACTGTATCTTATCTGCACACTTTCCCCAGAAGAATTCATAAGAAATGGTGAAAGCCAAACTGGATGGTGTCCATAATTTTAAAAGTCAGTTCAGGCCTAGAAAATTCATTTATTAGACCATTAGCATATATAGCTTAAAGACAGTATTTTTAACTCTTTATGACTAAGAAAGTAATCTGGAATAATGAAGGGGAAGCATAGGGATGCAGAGATCCACCCATGGAGCAGGTGGATGCCTGAGAGGAGGTTGTGAACCCATGGGGGGCCTGTGCTGGAGTAAACTCCTGTCAGGGGCCTGTGGACCTATGGAGAGAGAAGCCCACATTGGAGCAGGTTTCCTGGTAGGACTTGTGACCCTGAGGGGGACCCACGCTGGAGTAGGCTGTTCGTGAAGGACTGGACCCTGTGGAAGAGTGACCCCTGTTCCCACAGTTTATGGAGAGCCGTTGTCCATGAGATGGACTCACACTGGAGAAGTTCATGGAGAGCTGTCTCCTGCGGGAGGGACCCCATGCTGGAGCAGGGGGAGGACTCCTCTCCCTGAGAAGCAGCAGGAGCAGTGTGTGATGGAATGACCATAACCATCCACTGTCTCCCTATGCTGCTGGGGTACAAGGAGGCAGAACTGGGAAGGAGGGAGGGGTGGGGAAAGGTGTTTTTAAAGTCCTATTTTACTTCTCATTATCCAGCCCTGATTTTTTAGCAATAAATTCAATTAATATCTCCAGTTCGAATCTGTTTTTCCCATGATGGTATTCGGAGAGTGATCTCACTTTGTCCTTATCTCAGCTCATGAACTCTTTGTTATATTTTCTCTCTCCGGTCCAGCTGCGAAGAGGAGGGGTGGAAAGGATTTGGTGGGCACCTGGCATCCAGCCAGGGATAACCCAATAAACGGGTCAATGAGAATCCTTCTTACCTGGATACATTGCACTGGTCTGAACCAGATTTGGAGAGACTGTGAGCCTGTCTGGTATATGGGAAGTACATGGTCTTGCAGAACAGAAGTCTATCCACTAAATATACACATCCTGCATATTAAACAAATTTTAGACTATATGTCACTAACTGGTGACATATAGTCTAAATATAATATATACATATAAAATATAATTGGTGGTTCTGTTCTTGCATCCACTCCACATAAATCGGTGAATAGCGTCATTTGAGTTGGAAAATGCCCTTAAGGTCAATTTCAGTGGGAGAACACTGCCAAGTCCATCACTAAACCATGTCTCTAAGCACCACATCTACAAGTCTTTTAAGTGCCTCTTGGCTTGGGGCCTCCATTACTTCCATAGACAGCCTGTTCTAATGCTTGACATCCCTTCTGAAATAAGTTTTCAGGATATCTAATCTAAGCCTCCCCTGGCACAGCTTGAGGCTGTTTTCTCTTGTCTTATAATTTGTTAATTGGGTGATGATACTAACAATCTTCTTGCTACAGCTTCCTTTTAGGGAGGAATAAGGTTTCCCCTGAGCCTTCTCTTCTTCAGGCTGAACATCCCCAACTCCCCCACCACTCTTTATATGACTTGTGTTCCAGACCCTTTACCAGCTTCATTGTTCTTCTCTGGACATGTTTCAGTGTTTCAAAGTTTTTTGTGCAATGAGAGGCCAAGAACTGAGCATAGGACTTGAGGTGCAGCTTCAACAATGCCAAGTACAGGGGAATGATCACCGCCTTAGTCCTTTTGGCCCTGCTATTTCTGATGCAAGCAATTCCCAGTATCAGAAATGCCCCTTTATCAGAAACATCTGATGTCTAGTTCTAGACTAGAGGTGACACATTCCCAGACCTGAATTTATACTATGCATTATATTTAATCAATGTTTTCCTTAATTTGTGAATTATTAATTTGTTTTTTGGCTGCAATGTTTTTTGATTAATTTTTTGCAGCAGTGAAGTCACTTAGTAATTGAATAGTTAGTAGTAAAATAGAAATTAATTCAAAAATCCAAAACTACTCTTTTTTAAAGTGAATACTCTAAAAGCACAATAAAAATAGTGTCTTTTTTTACCAAAACAGAAAATCTAAATCTAGTGTTGTTCTTTCATAATCTGCAAAAAGGTTTGGTTTGTTTTTTTTTTCCTGTGGAATAATAACCATTTTAAGATATTAGCTGTATACCTCTTATTTTGTTTAACACTTTCTTGTCAGTTGCAATAAATGCAAGTAGGTACCTCTGTAAGAAAGATAGTGAGAAGGATGCATCCCCCTGATTGCACAAACTCAGAAATATTTTTTTTTTCATATCTGGGGAGTTTCCTTTGGGAATGCTTCATCAATTAACAGAAGTTCATGGATGATTATGAATGATCTATTTTCCCTATAGAATTATGCCATATGCCATTATCAAGTTGGCCATATTACTACTAGAGCCTTGATACACATCCATTAGTATTCTTAAGATTAGACAATCATTAGAATTTAAAATAAAACTTTTGCAAACATAATACTTCAGTAATCCTAATTTCGATGCTGGAAATAAACTGATAATGAATTTCCTGAAATATATCTCACTACAAATTAATGAAGTTGTATAGAAATGAACTTGAGCATGTGAAGAATTTGATGTGACATTTTCATTATCTGTTAGTTAATGTGTTTCCTCCAATCCAAACTAAAATGAAGTTACAGAAATGTGTGATTTGCAGTCACTGGCAATGCAGACAAACATGCTGTATTCATGGAGGTAAATGCTCAGCAGTTATAAAAATTTCAGCCTCGTAATTCCCTTTCCTTTAATAAGTGTTTGTTTTGTTATTTAGATAATGAAATTACTCACTTCTTCAGTATTAAGAAAAAAACTTTTGCAATTCGAGAAACTGAATAATTCTTTTAAGTTCTGTCACATTATAGTCTTTCAGAAAGAAATTTGCCTGCTTACTGAAGGCTAGTATGTACCACACTGTTTGTTTTATCCTTTTTTGCTTTATCTATATTATCTCCACCTCAAGACTGATTATATACATTGAGTTTTTTAACTGCTAGGTTGACCGAATTACTTTAGGCTGTTTCATTCATCTTCATATATGTTTTTGTAAAAATGAAATTACTGTTTCAAATTTATTTCTATAAAATACAATGTAACCAGGCATTTAAGTAGTAAACTATATTCAATGGCTGGTTAAGTTTGCTGAAGATTACCTCAGTGTCAGCCCAAAGACTGTAACAGCTGAGCATGAGTGCAAGGACATCCAAACTAAATCTATGTGTGTAGCCTGGGAATTTGTTGGCCACACCAGAACCTACTAGAGTGTGTGCAGCAACTGAATAGAATAGATAAGTGTGTATGGTTTTTCCCTTTTAGACTACTGGTACATTGTAGTGTATTTGTTTGTTAGTATAGTATAGCGAAAGTAATTTCTGTTTATTTGCTATCATAGCATTTAAAATAAAGGGGAAAAAGGTTGTGTTTGGACCAATATGAATATAATTACAGAGGATTTTCCTGGAGTTGTAATGCCCAAGCCTACCCAGCAGCTTTTGGGTATAGCAGTTGGATTTACCCTGATCAGTGAGCAGGAGCAAATACAAAATTCTCTGGAGGTTCAAAACCAACTTTTACGCAAAGTTTAGAACTCAAGGGAACAAATCAGTTTGCAAAGTTTGCCTTAGCAAACTTTAACTTGCTTCCAGGCACAAAAAAGCACTTGACAAGTCAATGACTGGATTTTTTTCTTGGTCTGACTTACGATGTAATTTGAGGAGAAGAAGACATGAAGAAGAAAGAGGAAGAGGAAGAGGAAGAGGAAGAGAAAGAGAAAGAGAAAGAGAGAAAGAGAAAGAGAAAGAGAAAGAGAAAGAGAAAGAGAAAGAGAAAGAGAGGAAGATAACCAACACTGACATTCAGCATGATTTCTGGGGGTTTTAAATCGAGGGTAGTGGAGCAAGTTATGTGGCCATGTTCTGTTCTAGTCCACTGCATACAAATTTATGCTAATTTCAGAACTAAAGTCTCATGCCTGCATTTTGCACAGAGCCAGAACATTTCCAGCTGGCCCATACAGTCAACCACCCTCATTGGAGTGGGGGCTGGCACTGACTTATTCAAATGCTCATGTGTTTCACAACGCAGTACAGGAAGGCTCCAGGGGGCAGAGGGAAGCTGTGCACCATCCCACCTATACAGAGCTTGCCCTGTTCCCTGCCATTCCCCAACTGGTTGATTTGAGCCAGTCAGCCACTCCTCCAGTCTCCTCTAATAGTACTTTTTAAGGGAAAATAAGGCAGTACTTTTGTTGCATAATAGGTATACTCCAGAAGCTAAAGCTACTTTGTAAGAAAAGGTAATATTGTAAAACAAAGCAAAACAGAACATTGCAGTCAGAAGAAAGGAGGAAGAAACCTTTTCCTTTTCTTTTCATTCTTGATTGTTGAATAATCATCGATTCATATCTTGTTTGGGATTGGTAGGCTACATGCAATGATAGAGTCCTTAAGAACTGGATTGTCTTCATGTAAGTGTTATGCCAGGTCTGTCTTCTACATACCCTTGTACTCTTCTTTCTTATACTGAGGAGTGAAAAAGCAAAGTCTGCCCTGGATGATCGCGGGGATGATCTCAGTCAAAAGCTATCACCTTCTGACATCACCTGAAGAGGGATTTTGAAGGTCTACAGCATTGGAAAAGGCTGGAAGGAGGAAAGATAGAACTATTGCCAGAAAAAAAGCAGAAAAATTCTTAGGTGATGTTTAGAAGGAGATAAAGGTTGAGCAGGTCTCTGGCTCTCACTATGAGCAACATTCACAGCTGTAATTTGGGATTTTTCACCGCAAAATGAAGAAAATGTAAATTAAGGTACAATCAGTATAGACTTGAGTATCGTTATTTGTTTCTATTTAAAGGATAAATTAGAAAGGTATTGAAGTGATAATGGGGTGTGGTGGGGTTTGGGAGGTGTTGGAAGTGAAGGTGGGTTTTTTATGTGTTTGTGGCAGTGATGGAAAATAATTTTTCTATCTAATTAAATTATTTTTATCTAATTAAAATAAATCTTGATAGTGTTAGAAATCCTTATGCTTAGGTTGTGAACAGAGAGAAATATCAGAAGAAATAAGGATTTCATGTATTTTCAAGTTAATTGCAGTGTAAAGTAAAAACACTCTCAAAGAGTCATCCTTCCTGTATTCACAAAGTACAGTATACCACACCACAATGAGCCACCAAGGAGTAAACAGTGAGAGAGAAAAACTGTTACTAGAACATTAGTTCAACAACCCAATACTTCTTAACCAACACTGTAAGTAAGGGCATGTAATTAAGCAGGCAAATTTTACAGTGTATTCTGAGTTAAAAGGGATCCTCAAGGATCAAGTCCAACTCTGAACTGAATGGCCCATACAAGGGTTAAGCCTGCATTTTTGGTGTTGTTTGTACCATGCTCTAAACAACTGAGCTAGTCACAGAATATGCTTTTCCCATTCCCCTGCCTACACTCCCCCTCTATCACTAATTTTGAGATTAGGCAATGAGCGAAGAAATGGATGTGAAAATATGATACGAAATTAGTATGTATTTCTAAAATCCCTATGGATTGAAGGCCACCACAGCCCATATTCTGTCTCATTGTATTGTAAAATGTCAATGGCTTGACTTCTTTACAAACTGAGAAGAGACATAAGAAAAGGTTCTTCAGATCCTTGACTTGTGTTAAAATGAAAACTGAGATCAAGAGCAAATGTCTCTGAAAGGAAAAAAAATGTTTTCTCTATTTGCAGAGGTAGGATGATAATAAAGTCTCTCATAGTATTGCCAGGTGTAGTTTTTATGTCTACTTCTATGTTCCTGGTCATATTTTCCACCTCTGAATTTACTACCAAGGACAGCATTCTATTTTGCTTTGACCAGGAAGTGACTATTTTTTAAGTTCATTAATTTGTATCAACAATTAATCTGCTCATACTAGCTTTTGGGTTTGGGTTTGTTTTTGGTTTTTTTTGGTGTTTTTTTTTTTTTTTGGTTGGGTTTTTGTTGTTGTTGTTGTTTGGGGGTTTTTTGGCATATTCAGAAATATTTTAATTTTTGATCATGGTCACATGAGACCATTGATCAAGACTGAATGAAGGCAACCAAAAGCTACATTGTTTTTAATCTTTATGTCCTGTACATTACTGTGATTTTCATCTATCTAGGAAATTTCCAGGGTTATGCTGTACATACATGATTCTGGAAAATACTGAAGAAATGAAGAATGATTTTTTTCAAATGGTACAGCTGCTGCATTTACGAAGCCAAGTACATTACATCAGATTGGACAAATCATATCTCCATTTTTAGTACATATAGACTTGAAATACAAGTGGTATTTAAAGTTAATGCATGTCTCCATTTCTTTTAATTGTCATACAATAAAGATTGTACTCTCATAAGAGATCTGTGAGCTAGTACGGAGTTTAATTTGATCTTTTAGCATATAATGAAAACACAGTCCTTAGGGATTCTGACATAATTGAAGTTCATCTCTAATGTTACTGAATTCAATTTGTGTGCAGTTTTCTTTTTTTTAATGAGAAACAATTGTAAGACAATTATGCACGTGAAAAGAGAAAGAAAAAGGAGAAAAATAAACTACATAAATTTTCTCTTTTTTATATTTAAACATCAATGCTGACTAGTCGATCAAATGAGAATAAACATTGTACAATTTATACTCACCCTTCAATGTCTTGAGCTAAGAATAAATTTAGTTTAAAATGTATTTTAATGAGTAAAAACATCTAGACCCATTAAAGTATATCCAGAATGTTATCCTTTTAATACAGCTGAAAAAATGCTTGAACTTGAGTACATAAGCTTCTGATGTATGGTCTAATTTTAATAATTGCTAACAATGAAATGAAACTTGCAGAGAAGTTATGTGAATGGAATGTGTTTTGTAAAGTTTCCTTCTGTTCATTTACTATGTGCCAAATGCATATGATAAAATAAAATTTAAATGAAAAAATAAGAATAAAGAAAGGAAAGGAAAAAAAGGGGGATGGGTGGAAAATAAATTGCTGTACTTTCAGATATATAGCTCAGTTCTTATCTACACTTCTTATGAGTCACACACCTTTTTATCAAATGAACTACACCAATAACAGTGAAGGGAAGGGAAAGGGGAAAGGGAAAAGGAAAAGGGAAAAGGAGAAAAAGAAAAGAAAGAGGAGAAACAGAATTACTAAGAAGGAAAGGAAGTATATTAGAACAAAGTAGATACAAAAAATATTAAATGAAAGGGCTTGGTAGAAAATGGCTCTTTAATGCCATAAACAAATTCAATCTAAACTGTTCAGTCGTAAGTTTCTTTCAGAAAATCTGGGAGTTACTTGCAGAAAATTTGGTAACACATACTGTTTCTAAAGAAAGCAAACATAGGGTATATATTGTGATATCACTGCTGTAGGCATTCTAAGTATAGACTTTTGATATTTGTCATGCAGTTTTCTAAAAGAAGAGGGAAGAAGAAACAACATTCTCCCAACTACTACTCCCATGTAGTCAAGAGTGATTTTACACTTAAATATAAATGTGTTTCATTAAGTTATGGATGCGGGGATAAAATTTGTTTAACTATCTTCTGCATCTTCATCTGCGTATCAGTTGGGAAGGCCCACAGTTAATCTTCCCAAGCAAAAAAGTTACAAAATTTCATGCATTAATGAAAAGAGGTCTGTTGTGATCAAGATCTCTTTTGAGGTAACTGGACAGATCATGATGTCCTATACCCAGGTTTTTGTGTACGTTTGAACTTTGGTAAGTAGGACAAAAAGGTTTATAAATGAAAACAGTGCAGATTTCTATACTTCAAAAGCTTTTTATAATCATTGGAGAGAATTCAGCTCTTCTAGGGTGAATTTAATTTGAATTCTTGTAGACTATTTATTTTATAGTAAGGAAAATTTAAATAAATAACCATGGGACTACAAAAGAAGAGGGAATAGTTTTAGATTCCAGTTTAGAACTCATAGAGATGCCTGACTACATTCCTGAAATTCTTATTGCCTGACTACATTCCTGAAATTTGTATCTAAGTTCATGTGAAACATCAGTTACAAAGACTACATATCTAACTTATCCTATTACTTCGGATTTCTAGTTGTATCTGAGCACCATTTTATCTCACAGATGCTTTGAACATCTATTTAAACCAGTATTTGTGGGGTTTTTTTTTATTTTTAATAATTTCTTCTTCTGTCCTAGCATCTACAAACAGCCATTCCACAGAGGTAGAAAGATTACTTAAATTAGCATTGTTGCTAAAGAAATGCAAATTTCTAGTTGAAGATGTTCCTCCTCATGGCAGGGGGTTGGACCAGATTTTTTTAAGGTCATTTCCAACCTAAACAGTCCTAAAATTCTATTATAAGCCATTGGTTCAAAAAATGGCAGATCTATTCTGTGGTTACTAACCAGATATGAGGCAGCTTCACTTTGAAATTGAATGAAATCAGCCACAATAGGTGTTGGAGCTTTTAATTTCATAGATCTGGTTTTAGCTCAGCAAACTCTTTAGGAATTTAAATGGGATCCACCTCTTAATTCCAGATGCTTAGAATGCACACAGGCATCTGAGTTAGGCACTGCAGGGTATCATTATAGTCACTTACCCTTTACTGTTGAGGGAAAAATATGGATACATTAGGGAGCGATTCTTTTAATCCTAAAGTAGCTGCCTGCAAAAGCACACACTAATTGATTCTCAGAAGTATTTATTTGTATTTATTGATCATAAGGTAAAATGAAGATGACTGGCTCAGTATATGGAATTATAACATTAGGGGAGAAAAGTTGGCGCATTTTCACATGTGGTGTTTCAGGAACATTGACAGACTGTTGACTGATGTAGGGCAGAAAATGTGTAGTCAACATGAAGGGATGGGCAACCAAAAAACTCTCTGACAGTACCCAAAGGGAAGGAATGGAAATCTGAAGATTGATTTGAATTACTTTTTAAATTATTGCAGAGAACTTTGTATTATTTTTGCCAGCCTTCTTTTTTTCAACTAATCAATAAGGTGTTAATTCAGACTGTGTTTTGCATAATCACGGGAGATTTACCTTCATCTACTTGCTACCAATAAATTAACTTTGTGTTAGCAGTGTTTTGTATGGTTTTTTTTCTTTCTTCTTTTTCTTCTCTGAAAAGCACACCCTGGTAACTTATGAAATAGAAGTTTCTTTCTGCAGACATCAAGATTTTTTTTCCCCTTGAGAGGATGGACTAGCACCAAGAATTAAAAAAAAAATAAAACCAGTCAGGACTGTAACAGTACTTGAAACAGACAATCCTCAAGCTAGTGCATGCAAATTAATTTACACCATCTGTAGATCCATGTCCAGGCCTTTCTTACCAGTGCAGTGTGTGCCTGCAGCTTAGAGAGATCTAGTCTCATGAGGGATCTGCTGTGAATTCAAGTAATAGTTGTGGACCCTCAGTGGGCTTTCTCAGGCCACACAAAAGGAGTTCAAGTACAGCTGCCTGGGAAAGGGATATTGTACGTGTCCATACTTAGAGGTATGGATGGGGTCACAGTAAATCCTGTTTTGGGGAGTTAAAGGCCGCAGTCATCCTTGTTGAGCTTCAGAGACAGAGCAGCAGTGGAGAGGCGAGGTCCAGGGAGATGTGGCTATAAGGAGATGAGAGCCAAGGGAGAAATGGACATTATGAAATTATGAAGGTGAGTTTGTTGATTTTATAACAGGTGCCTTGCGTGGGTATTACCTGCTCAATGCATCTTGGTTGACACCACCTCTGTTCCCATGAACAGTCACAAATTAAAACAGTAATTGATTCATATTCTGTCTACACTTAGCAAAAACCACGACAGCAATACCAAAAAAATACTCAAACCAACTAAATGCAACACCTGGGAGTGAGATAATTTTTCAAAGTATTTCCTTGTCTCTCATGGAAGTTTTGATAAAGTGTTTTCCAGTAGCACTCTATCATATATTACATAACTTTGTGACTACTGGAAAAGTTAATCATGTTACAAGACATGATGAAAGTTTCTGAAAGAAAAACATAATCCAGAAAAAGAAAGTCAGGGCTGAGGTTTTTTTTTTGTTTGTTTTTGTTTGTTATTGTTGTTTTTGTTTGTTTGTTTTTGGGGTTTTTTTATTCTTGTTTGGTTGATTTGTGGGTTTTCGTTGGTTTGTCATTTTAAGTAGCACCAGAATGTGTTGCTATATGTATTTTTCTAGGCAGAAGTTATCAACCTGTTTATCTTCAGACTTCCCATATTTATTTTATTCCATCTGGAGTCTTCGGCACCTTATCAAAATGATAAAAAAATTAACTTTTACAAATTGTGAAACACCACAATAGTAGTTATAAATATCTAAATATCTAATCTAAATTATCAGAACCCTAGACAGTTTTATAATTTACAGAATAGACTAGATTCCTCTAAAGATAAAAGGTAAAATGAACTCAATATTTTGCAAAGACGAAATTCAGAGAAAAGAGTGTAGTCCCTAAAAGCTAATGTTATCAATACCACAGCGGTTTTAGAATTCTCCCCAGACATTAGTAAGGATGTTTGCTGATCATCACATATATATTCATATTTTTAGAGATTATTGCATTCCTACAATTTCACAAAATTTTCTGCAAGCTCTTTTTTGTTTTTGTTGAACTATTTAACCCTTACTTTTTTTTGATCAATCAAGTCACAGCAGGCAAAACAGACTTTGTGACATGTGCTGGACTTTTACCATGCTTAAATTGACATATTAAATTATGGCTGTCAATCAGTTCCTTTAACTGGAAGGTATAAAGAACATACCTGTAGTTTAAATCCCAAAGAACAGCTGTATCCATGAATTGCTGTATAGTGAAGGAGGTCTGTGAAATATTTCATGCTGATGCACAGACAGCTGGACAAAAAAAAAAATAACATAGATGTTTCTTGTGATGCTAAAGAGACAAAACAGTGCGAAAGAAAGTACTGAAGAACAGTACAAAAGAAAACACACCAGAAGAAAAAATACCAAATTCATTTGTATTGTCCTAGCTGTGAAGGTTACAGTGAGCTCCTTTAAATTTAAATTCCTGTCTTGCAGTACTTTAGACATAGCTATTTGGACTACTGCTTAGAACCTGAAATATTTACCCAGACACTGGTTTCCCACACGTCATATAGTTGAACATGTTTTAAATGCCAGAAGGTAGATCTTGGCATAGGACTTGCTCTGTTCCTTAAGGATTCCTTTTAGTCCTTATTTCTGTTCTTCCAATTCTGTTAAGTCATTGTGTAGCTCTTCATATACAAGAAAGCAAATAAATTGAAAATACTCTCTTGTTTTCTGCCTGCCTCCTAAATGCCACACATCTGTTTAACTTGGTAACAGAGTGGACACTACCAGAATAAATACAGTTGTTCACACAAGGATATCTGTGTTTCCAGAATGGAAGTTCCTCTTTGGAGATTTGCACAAATTAAAATTGTCTGTACGAATAATATTTCCCAACCAAAACAAAGATTACATAATGCATAGTTAAATCAGGATTTGCATTTTGAAAAACTATCCTGTCTTTCTTGTTGCTATTTACTTCTACATAAAAGTAAGTAACTCTTCAGTGAACAAGCACCAAGGAATTTTTGCCAAGGGCAGAATGATCATCAACTTCTTCTAGCTGTTACTGCTTGAGCAGGGGGCTTGGACTAGATCATCTCAGTAGGCACCTTTCAACCTAGATGACCCTTTTTCTATGTGTATAATATTGATGACTCAATACATAATTAGAAAAAACCACCAAAAAAAAACCCAAAAAAACCCAAAAAAACCAAACCAAACCAAACAAAACAAACAAAAAAAACACCAAAACTGTAGTACTCTCACTTGCAAAGTTACTCCTAGGTCTTTGATAATATACACCAGAAGAAAAATGTCAAGACCTTGCATTGAGATTTTGCACTGCACTCTGATTAGAAAGGCATTCTGACCATATCAGGATATTCCTTAGTTTCTCTTCCATCAGTGTTAGGTCAGGAAACAGGAGTGTAAGACATTTGGAATTAATGACCCAGCTACTTAGCTGGTATATTATGGTTTTAGAGTTGTCATGATATTTGAAATTTTCACCAGCTTACTTAGAACTGAAAACCAGTCTTTTGGAGAACTAAGAGACCATATCCCTCTATTTGGGAAAAAGAAATTCTCTCTTAAGAAGCATTCTTAAAGTAACTTTTGGAATTTTAACTTTTGATGGAAAAGCTTACAGAACACAGTTTTTTGTTTCTTAAGCCTTAGCTTCTATGGCAATATGAAGCACTGTAGATATAATTAATTTTATGTTGCAGATCCATTCCATCCTAATTCTTTCAATAATATTAAGATATTTGAGTAACATACTCAAATGTTATCCACACCTGTTCTGGAAGGAGAGAAGAATCACAGAACAAAAAAGTGAATGTAAATTCTATTATTATTTACCATGTGGAAATAGTGACAATTAATTTACTTGTCATAAAGATATCACAGTGAAACTTAGGTTAAAATGCGCTGCATGCTGCAATTACCATGTGAATAGATAAATTATTAAAGTATCCTGGAAACCATGTGCACTACCAAAGAACCCTTTAAATACCCTTATATTCTAGTGACAAAGAAAAAAAAAAACAACAGCAAAACCATCAATTCAATAAAACATTTGAGCTGAATTTCAGTGCATAGGAAAGCAAAGCTCTGGCTTTGCCTCTTCCCAAGGATCCACTATATACAAAACAAAGCTCATTTATGTGACACAGCTCTTTACAAGATCATCCTTCATGAGCTTTTTTTAAAATTTCCACTCAACAGTGAAGTTTTTCACATTATTGACTTTTAGCACAACATGCTTTCATGGCATGGAGCAATTTTATTTCTCAAAAATAGTATTTATGAATTTCATTGTGAAACAATCAGTTTAACCACTGCAGGTAATACATGCTCTTTGTAGTACTGAAAATCAAATTAGATTGGTGTTTTTCTGAACATTACTCTGATTCAGCAGATTAACTTATCCTGAGGCCGTATCATCAACTAACAAAACCCAAAAGGAAATTACTTTTTGTTTGTCAGCATCATATATCTTTCTACTTCTAGATATCCCAAATGCCTTCTAGTTATTTATTTTAAAACAGCTAATCAAGTTTCCAACCAGGTAAGCTATTCAATAGAATTTCATTCTATGCACAAGACTGCAAGTGCTTAAAAGCCCAGCAATGACCCTTACTTCAATAGAGATTGAAGTACCTAAAATTAAGATATGTTTTGTATTGAAAAATTAGTAGATTAGATGTTTGCAATTATCTATTTTAAGCCCAAAATCTATGAATTTGTGACTGATCAATTAACAAAAAGAAATGGTGGGTACTTAAAAGTAAAATATGGGAAAAGGGTCCAATCATAACTCATTAACTCTTCCCAAATTAAATTTTTTTCTTCTTTAGAAATCTAGTCATTAGGCATCAAAAGTATGTCATCATGAACTCATAGACCAACTTGTCATCATCAACTCATTGACCACTATATTTTCTATAGTGACAGTAGATACTCTGTGGGGTTCTCCTTTGTCCCCTGCAATGTAGTGTTTTCTAGAAAAACCCAAACTACAAACAAAGAAAAAAAAATCTGTGAAAAAAGCAGAAGGGGATAATGAAACTGAGACTCAAATCCATAGCTATGTTAGTGATATGAAAATCATAGTCATTTTTTCAAGCTGTATTAAAGTTACAATCCTAATTAAACTACTTTCAAATATATTAATGAGCATTGTGGAAAATGATACTATAATATAAAGATAAATTCTCTTATGGATTCCATTAACTTCAGAAAGGAGATGTGACTAGTAGAAGAAATGATATTTAAGAGGAAAACAGAAAATCAGTTGTCAATTTGAGAAAAAATATCCAAATAGGTGTTGTGAGGTTGACTACAAACAATATAAACTAAACATTATATGCTTTTCTTGAAACACAAAGGAAAGCAACATATTCTGTGATGGTTCTACATAATTAAATGCTTAGCCCTTATTAAAATTTAAAGATTAGAATTTACTCTGCAAGAAGGAAGTAATTTCCAAGCTGAAGACATATTTCCATTCTTAGCATAGCCTGACATTGTTTTCATGCAGTGTTTCATAACCGTGGAAGAAATGTAATATTCTATAGCGCTTTCTATCCAATTCTATTGTGTGAAGTTTTTAAGACTGGGCTTAAGATTTCAGTCAGAAGACAAATGAAACTGCATCTATTATATTCTCTTCAGTTCAGATATACATTGATTAGGAAAGTCATTGCTGAACTTGATTTCATCTAAGGAACCAACCAGTCTCCTGCAGCAAAATATAAATCGTGTTCATGTACCATTCATCCTGGGTGTATTCTTCTCTTTCACCAACACCTGGGCTCCTTCTCTTTTTCCCCAATCTAGAAACATCTTTTTCTGTTAAGGTCTTGGAAAACCTTGGTGTTAACTCCTAGCTATGGATGTCTGTCTACTTGCATAATGATTTCCTGCCAAATTCAATTGAGATCTCTGTCTTGAGGAGTGACCAACAGCTTAATATATGGCAGACAAGGTGTAGAAATCCCACTTTCACAAGTAGTGAATCAGGACATGCTCAACAACAGCGAGAAGTTCAATATTCCAATCTCCAATCACCTCTTATGTAACAGGTATTTGCATTCCAGTTAAAAAAAGAAGAAGTTATCTTTAAACCCATTATTTTGGAGTTGATGGATAAACCTCTTGTGTTTATATGATTGTGACATTTTATTCTAGATCCTCTTTTCTTTCTATCTCAAATGCAAATAAAAGGTACTAGAGATACTGGCTATTTATGAAGAATTTAAATAATTTTCTCTCGGGAAACTCCCTGCACAGTCATCTGAACAACAGGAAACAATTAAGAGATTACAAGTTTATGTTATTTTTTAGTATTTCTAGCAAGCTGCAAACAGCAACAAGCTGAAGATCCATTAAGTTCAAAATATTACATTTCCTTTTAAAGTGTGTTTGTATTCTTCTACGTAAATGGTAAAAAATGGTAAAAACTACTTCACGTGATTCTGGAAATTGACCTCAAAGGATGCTGCATTGTCAATAAGGGAAGTCTAACTGATGTAACCTACCTAGATTTTCGTATGGCTTTTGACACAGTCCCACAATATTGTCATCTTATTGCAGGGGTTCCATACTGTTGTCTCCTTATCACAAAAGTTTCTTACTTTCTTGGTGTTTCACGTGGGCAGCTCCTCCGAGCACTGACTCTTTCTTCTTCCCAAAGTAGCCAACCAACTCCAGTTCCCTTCTCAACCAGCCAAACCACTCTTTTATAGCACTCTTCTTCTCATTGGTAACAGCTGTGGCCTGTTAAAGTCAGGCCTATTCTTAATCTTTGATAATTGGCCCAGCTGCAGCTCCTTAGAAGTCAGATTACTTTCTGCACTGTCTTTATTTTCTTATATTCTACCTCTCACACCACAGGTCATCCTTATCTCCAAACTGGAAAGAAAACTTTGAAGGGTGGACTATTCAGTGGATAAGATATTAGCTGGAAGGACACGACTGTTGAGGCTGGCAATGAGTCGTGTTGCCCAGGGCTCTGTCTTGGGACCAGTGCTTCAGTGACACAGGCAGTGACATTGAGCGTACCCTCAACTTCCCATACAGAGCAGACTCCTGACAGGTTAGGTCAGGAGGTGTTTCACAGTATGTATTTGCCAATTTAGTGGGAAATTTTCTGCAGTTGAATTCAATAAGCCACATAATATTGCAGAGTAGTTTATTTTAAATGCACAGCGTAGGAACCTCAGTAAATAGAACTTCAGAGTGCATTGTGAATAATTACGATAACTAGAGTGCAAAAAATGTTTATTCAACATTCCCTGTTTTCCTGCACTTTAAAATAATTATTCATAAAGAGGATTTTTTTTAGTTGAGATATGATTTTTTGATATTTACATAAAAATATGCGTAGATAAAATTCCCTATTGCCCACCACCTGTCCGCCTTTCCCTGGCAAAAGAACCATTTTTGTCTCATGAGGTGAATATATTTAGAAGATGTAAACATCCTCATGTATGCTAAATGCATGTGTGCTTTTGAAAGCTGAGTCGTGATGACATAATGGATAAGATGCTATATTCAAATATTGAATTGTCTGATGTACTGTGGTGCTTAAATGACCTTAAACTTTTGGGTTCACATGAGTTTGTAATGATTTGAAAAGGAAATCTGAAGTAAAAAGATAAATAGTAAGTAATTTTGGTCCAAGATTTCTTTTCATATTTCTTTTTCTACATCAGAGTTTGGTTAAAATTCAAGGTTATTTTCAATAGCTGCTTTTGCTTTAACTGTAATTACTTTTTTGCACTTCTGGTTTTCTCCTTGTATTGCAATGTCAGTCATGACACAAATACATAGCACGCTACTTGTATAAAGAGCTGATTAATGGATAAACCTCAGAAAATGTTAAATTTATTATCAGATTATATAATATCAATTATTCATCCAACTTTTATGTAAATATGGAAAACTTTGCATCAGAAGAGAATTTTAAAATTGAAAAATACCTTAAGGCAGAAAGTAAAAACCCTTAGATAGTTAGCTGATAAATATATACAAAGTCCTCCTTTTTTTCTTCATACCAAGGTACTTAGGTAAATCTTGAAGAAGTATTAATATCAGTATCAGCTGTGTTATTGCAGTAGTATGTATAATCTGCCTTATACATTTTCCACTTTGAGTTCAATCCATACATATAGTTGGAAGATATTCCAGCCATATTAATTTTCAAGAGTAATAACCTAGGATTAACCAAACAGAAGTGAAAAAGTCCTCAATCTAGCAACAAATAAAACCATCACTGTAAAGTTTAAACTGTTATTTTGGTACAGCATGTGCGTTGTTCAGTAATAATAGATCCAAAGTGCATAGGTGCTGGGCTTCTGATTTCTTTTCACCTTCTATTCAGTTAATAATCCATAAACTTCATCTATTACATAGCTGTGTCCTCAGGCCACTTCAGTGAGTATTAAAAGATCTCTTTTTCCAGGCTCTTGTACAACTATGATATCCTAATAAACTTCACACACTTCAGACCTAAGGTTGAAGTTTGATACTGAACTCCTCTTTCATTCCGTGCTTCATCTTTTTCAGGATACATGTAACTGAAATAAAGTATAGATACTATCTATTACTTTAGATTTTCTTTTCTAAGAGCAATTTCTTTTTAACTTTTTAAAGTGGTAATTTGTATTTGTGGGTCTGCATTTGTCAAATATGGATTATTTTTGAAGGTGAGAACATACTAAGCTCTACAGAAAGATATTCAGTTAAAATATTTCCACTAAACCAAAATGTTGGTGAATTAAAGGCAATTTTATAACCCTGTTGAGGGAACATGGAGGAGTTTATGGTGGACTGCAGGAGTGTAGTGACATAGGTAATGGGTTCTGACTCCAAGTTTTTAAAGAAGATGCATCACGTGTGAATACAGTCCATTGAAATTCAGATTTACATACCTGTGATACCTCTGCTCCCCTAGCTGTTGTCATTAATCCTGATTTAGGATCCTACTGACTACATCAGATTGTCAGGAATGAATGATTTAGATTGCTTAAAGGATTGCCATCAAAGGTATTAGCAAAAGCCATTTTAATATGATGTCAAAGTGCAGTTTGGCAAAGGTTCACTTTATTACTGCATGGAAGAAACATACACAGGAAATTGGATTAGAATTGAGCTAGAATGATTGATGTCGAGACTGTAGACAAGAAAGTGTAAAGGGCACACTCCTGTTGAGTTGTGAGATTCAGAGTGGACTCTGTCGATTTCTAAATTCCTAACAAAGCTTAGGCGTGGCTGGTCCTATCTTAGTCTCAGACATGGACAATGGTTTATATCTGATGAAGAAATGGAAGCAAGGGATACCTCTGCTTTGGATAAATGTTTTTGTGTCAGTTACAGAATCTCAAATCTTTAGTGTTTTTGCTCAAGGGCAGAGTTACCTGGTGTGTGATGCAGCAGCAATTCAAGAAGAGATCAAATTTGGCTCATCCAAAGATCTGCCATTAGTAGAAGTTCTGTCTGACCCAGAGTAACCCTGAGAGGTATCCCAGCTCAAGAGGATATTACTGCCATACAGCCACACTTCCAAGAATGGGTAGCTCAGTATGTATACATACATCAAACTACCATGTTTTTCCTAAGGGTTGTTGGCTGAGTCTTTAACTTAGTATCACGAGTCTGGACACATAAAATAAATTAAAATGGGAATTATGTGGCCACTGGAATATAACTACAGAAATAAGGTAAAATATTCAGCTAGGAGACTATTATTTAAAAACAAGGAATGCTCTGGGATATGGTTTACATAACTGACTTTGAAATCTCTTGTGGTCTGCAGCTATTTGGCTGTTGGATACAAGTATATTTTCCAAGCTTACTGCCACAGGCAACTTTGAAAAATAATATCAAAAGCTTCATCTCAAAGTTGTAAATATAAAAAGAGTACAATGTCACAATATGATGCTAACTATTTCTTTCAGCCAGAGGCCCTTGAGTTCTGATGTGTGTGATAGCACTGGCATATTAGCACCAGCTTCAGTGCTGCTCTTTCCAGAGTTATGGGAAGAATAGCATTTTAGTCACATTCCTGTTGCAGTGTTGCCGTGTATTTAAACAACTCCTTACTATTTAGATTCTGGGAAGCAATTCACTATAGCTCATAATTGCACTTCAAGTATCTTCATATTCTTAAAGAAAGAAGTAGACACTTTTAATAAGGCTTTATTTTATACATCGCTATGCCTTTTGATTTTATATAGCTGTGCACTGAGACAGATTAATCTTTATAAATGTTTAGACTTTTAATTTTTTTTTTCCTTTAATGAAACCTTTCATGATACATCATGCATGGGCATACACTGATGTTTATATGTGTGCTTGCATACACATATATGTGCCATATGTTTAATGTGGAAACTATGATTAAGGTGCTGGATTGTTAAAAAAAAACTAATTTCCTGGTCCCAACAGAATGCATGAGAACTTCCGAATCACTTGACTAAAGTGATTATGGGAAGGTCCTCTAAAAAATGTCTGTTCATGGTCCTGGAGAAGCTATCCTCCTGCAGGAGAAGAATTTACGATTCCTAGGAACAAGTTTCCTACTCTCAAATGTGGTTTTATTCAATTCCCTCTTCCCCAGATTCTAGTTGTAATGTAGCCTAACTCAGAAGTTAATCAAGAGGCAAGATAAAGAAGTTGAGATAAGCTGAAAGAATCTTGATGAAAATCTGCCTCAAAAGTGTCTTAGAAGGAACTGCCATGCTAGGTATTGCCAGTTCTGTTTTACAGTCTTAATTGCTACTCAGTATTGGGAATAAAACCTCCTGCTATGCTGTTTCTTACAACCCAAAATTAACCAGTCCCTATCTTCCTTGATTTTTGCCAGAGAGCTGATTCTTAAGGAAGAATGGAACTACCTTCTTCTCTTGGTTTGAACCCAACCAGCAATCAAGCCCCACAGCCATTCATTCACTCCCCCACCAGCAGGACTGGAAAGAAAATTGGAAAAGTGAGAACACTTCTGAGTATGGTTCGAGACAGTTTAATAGGGAAAGAAGAATCTGTGCACGCAAGCAAAGGAAAGCATGAAATTCTTCTCATGCTTCCCATGGCCAGGCAAGTGTTCAGCCACCTCCAGGAAAGCAGAGTCCCGTTATATGCAATGGTGACTTGCAAAGACAAACACCACCACTCTGAGAGTCCACCCCTTTTTCTTTCTTTCTCCCATTCATATGGCTTGACGTCAGCTTGGTCAGTTGGGGTTATCTGTGTGTCCTCCGAAATTCCCAGGCACTCCCAACCCCTTGCCAGCGTGGCAGTACGAACAGTAGAAAAGGCCTTGGCTCTGTGTAAGTCCTGCTCAGCAATAAAAAAAACTCACCTATATTCTATCAACCCTGTGTTCAGCACAAATCCAAACTCAGCCCCATAACAGCCACTGGTAGCAAAGAAGCAAAGAAGTTTACACCAGCACACTTGCACAAAGAGCAATGCAGAAAATAACAGCTACCAAATGAAAAGCTGTATTCAGAGAAGAGTTTAAACGTTTGGTAGTAAAACAACTGAGAATCTTTTTAGATAGCTTTGTGTAAACAGAGACTGCGTAGGCTGAAACTGTCTCTGTAGATAGAAGCTGTAGAGGTGGATTTAAAGAATCACTTGTACATACTCAGTGAGCACTGACTAGCCTGAATACTTATGGAACTGGGTTCCGAGGGGGGAAAAGGTGCATGTAAAGAAAATATGCAACATAATGGATATATTACGACAGGAATTGGGAGATTATTAGATAGATAAGTAGCCATTCACATACCATATGTTTTTTCAAAGTCTGACTTTGTAATGTTAGTACTCCTACACTACTTTCTTTTTCATATTTGTTGGAATTAAATAATTCATTCACACTTTCTCTCAAATATACATAAAACTGCTGCAAAGAAAGTAAATAGAAATGCTGACTACAATAGAAGTCCTTAGGTTTTTCAGTACTTTCGCTTCATTGAGAAATGGAACTGATAAATCTAAACCACCTTCTGTGATGTTTTGGAAACACACACACAGACACACGCATCTATACCTATATGGAAAAAGTGTATCAATATCATATTGATCTTCTAATAGTTCAGAAATTGGTGTCTACATGGAAAATTTTGTACAGGAATAAAAATTAAAATTACTTCAAAAAATGAAAAAATAAATAGAAAACTCTATTCAAAGATAATAAAAACAACAAGTTCTGCTGTGTAGGCATGGTGAAAAGTTGTGACTTTGCTCCTGACATTACTGTTAAAAAATACTTTTGGAGGCCACATTGACATGTCCTCAAACATATATTTAAAGTTATTGGATAGGACTTCATAAACAGACCTGTCAAAATCAGGGAATATTTTGCTGCATGTACTCAGGAATAGTTATCAGGCTGATCATGTTGGAAGGTGCTTGCAATAAAAAAATGCAACATATCTATGTCAAAGATTCACTCAATCCAGTAATAATGCTTATTATTTACTTTATTTAGCATTTCTTTCCTAAAAAAATGCAACCGATTGTTTAGGCAAGACTGCAGCTAGGTAAACAAATTCCTAACATTTTGTTCAAGAAAAAGACAGAACTACTTAATCTTAAAATCTGAAGAGAGGATGGAGACCAGTGTGGAAAGGCCAAAAGACTAAAGACATGATTTAGAGGCCTCCTCTTTTGTGCTCAGGAAATTTATAAAAAAAATTACATTTTCAAAAAAAGATTAATTAATCTATAAAATAATTTAATTTTTCTGATTCCTTATGAGTATATTCCGAGTTTTACCTGCTTATTTTAGTAATCTGAGAAAAGATTTTGAAGGCAAAAAGGCAGTCAATCATGAAGGCTTAAATGACCCATGAAAAATTTCACTGAAATTCTTTTCCTGGTATAGTTTCTTACTTTCTTCTGAAGAACCTTGGTTCTTGGAATGCTCTACCCTGATTTACACCTCAATGTCACAGTCTCCAATTAACTTCGTATTACAGGTAAAAATAATTTTTGTTCTTTTGCTGCTCCTGGTCTTTTCTTTATCAACATTTCTTTTCCTCATGTTTTAATATTTGGAAAGGGGTGTTGTTCAGCTATTTTTCCAAGTAAAGGATATTTCCACCAAGCAGTGCTCTTTTTTTAAGATATCCAGATGCAATTCTATGAGAAATGGCAGCAGTGTAAGTGGAGAATGCATTTGCTTTGCAGAATCTCTATGACTGATATTATATGATTAATATTAAAAAGGAGAGGTAAATAAATGGAAAAGTAGGCAATCTAACAGAAAATACTTTAGCAGATACCCCTGCAATTATTCAGCTGCTTTTGATTGCTCTGGAATTTTCTTAATTCTTCCTTATTGTTCACTTTGACTGGAAATATGTTGATGTCTAGTGAAAGCACTTATAACCTGCAGAAATATCAAAGTTTGCCTTGCTTGCCTAGAACTGAGCACCTCTGTTTGCACGAGAAATCAAATATGTCAAACAATTATGTAATTGCTTTAGAGATTTCTGGAGAGAGCTGATTAACTTACTACTTATCTTTCTGTTGAATAAATACTACAGCTGAGTCAGGAATTCAGTATGAGAGGAAAATTTCATAAGACTGGCTATTATGAGTAGCTGATTATATTCCCACTGCAGAGGGTGAATGAATTAGTCCCTGGATCTCTCAAGACATCTTAGAGTAATCTTGCAATACAGAAAATGTATTCCTCAGCTATTGATTTTGTCCTAACAGTTCACAAGGGCCTTGCTCCAAGATAGTTCCTAGTCAGATGGCTGATAACTAAGAAGGAATGCCTCACATAAACAAGTTCTTCTTGTGGCCTGATTAAATTTAAGGTCATATTTTCCAAAACCAGTCATTAAGATTCCATGAAACTGAGTACTACAGGGCCTATTAAAGATTTATTGTACCTGAATGAATTCTTCTCATAGAACCAAAAATTTGAAAAATAATTTAGATTAGAAGAGTCTTTCGGATGATATGCAATCCTCTGTTGTCATTTTTGGGGTTTTTTTTTCAGTCATTTAAAGAATTTGGAAATAAGATCCCTTTAATTTTTTCTCTGCACACACACTGAGCTCATTTTATAAGAGCACTTCCTAAATGATTTGCTTCTCCCCTGTACTGGAAATTTAAACCTCTGAAATTCTGCATTTTATTCGGTTTAAGTAAAACTTTCTACATAACACATTTTCACATATTTAAAGCATGTACTATTTCTCTGTTCTGCATTAGAAACATAACAGTGACATACATATAAATATTTTTACTCAATTTTTTTGAGTTTTTAATTTTTGTCTGGTGGCAGTGATTACACATATCCTCTTTTGTGTATAAGAAAATAGTTATTCTATTAGAAAATAGATTTTGAGGTATAAAATAAATTTCTATTAATGTGGTAAGAAAACGTCTTGCCACTCTATGAAAATGTATTTTAAAAAAATTTAGGAGAACTGAATTAAATAGTATAGTATAGGGAAAATACAAGGACTCTTTTTTATGTGCAAGTTACACTGAGTCATCCTGGTAACTGTATTAAAGTGTTAAGTTTTGCCAAAATGTGTTCAGTAGAGTGCAGCCTGTGAAGTTCTTGATTTACATCTTTGGAAGTTGTACTATTTGCTTCAGGAGTATGAACTAGTATGATTAAGGCTGTTTTTTGTCTTTTTAAAAATTTCTATCTTCCATTTAAGCACTGTGGGTTTTTTTTTTCCTGTTTAAGAATTTTAATTATGGATCTGATCTCTGACACTATATGACATATAAGCCAATGATTAAAAAAAAATTGGTCCTAAATCATAATTCAAGAAAACACTCCTCTTAAAACTGCTGACGTTTTTTGTTAGTGGGGAATTACCTTAGTTCCCCTGAATTTGTTTTCTCTCCCTTTGTCTTTATCAAGGTACTTTTCTTTTTCTATACTTGGCTGTATTTAGACAAGTTATGTGCAAACATTTCAGATAACTCTGGATTTTGAAGTAAGCAACAGAAAGATATTTTCAACAATATCTTTCACCCTTTTTGAATTACTGTTATATTCAGAGCAGACAGACCCTAAGATATATTTCTTTATTTGAAATAAAAGGACTATGAAATAAGGGGCTTGATTCAGCTCACAACTGGAACTATCAAGTGAATTTTTTTTTTTAATAAACAAAGGATTTCATACTGAACATTCTAAAATTGAGAGTATTGTTAAAATAATTAAAACAGCAGCAACAACAACTTAGCTTTTCATCCACCCAGATCTACTATTTATGTAGCTATCAAATATCTCAGGCTAAGAATTTCTGTAAAAACATAGTCTAAATAATTCCTGACATATTTGTTACAATAGCTGGTTTCTTTGTAAACTGATGTTAAACCTTGGTCCAAGGTTCTTCTCTACACTCCTTCCTTAGACAAAATACAGCAACATATTTCAAAATTATAGCACTTGCTATGTTTCTCAGATTTTTATGTTTCTTTTCACCATTTTTATGCACTGTCAAAAGGCACAAAAATATTACTGCAGTAAGGCTTATATATGAAGAGTGTACATATATTATTAAGATAAACATAGAATAAGAGGTGCTATGTGTTTTTCAGTTCTTGCTGTTGCTGCACTATCCAGCTGTCAAATTCTGAATAATACTCTAGCATTTTAGAAACATTACAAATGTGTTATGAGTGCTTTAATATCTCACAAGATAGTTTTATATCCCAATAAAAGCTGCATTTACATTTTTTTGTTTGTATTTTTACGCTACTTAAGTGCCCAGAGAGTGAATATAGGACGCTCTGTATTTATTGCAGTGAGGTCAAGAGAGAGGCAATCTCTCTGCAAAGCTGCTGTACCTTTGCATATCATGGTTTCATAGGTGCCCTCAGTCTCACCTTCAGACAGCCAGCTATTCCCTGTGCCAGCTAATCCAGCCTGGATGTCCCTCAGCAAACTGTCAATTATGTTAAACTGTGTCAACCTGTATGTATTGTGTAATTTTCCATTCTGAATTATTGTCTACTAAATAGAGTCAGCAGCAAATATTGAACTCTTGCCATACGCTCTAGGGGAAGCAATGTAGAAAATTTATGCATTCTTTTAACATCAGCCAACTGGCCTCTTGCAGAGATGCAGAGGGTTATAAAAGTTATACAAAAGTATTGCATATACTATAAAGCTTTATGAAAACAACAAATACACTGTTTTTCATTTACTATATTAACAACCCATTTAGGGCACTGTTGCCATTGAGACCAAGTAATGTAAATGCTTAACAGAAATATCTCCATATTTTCATTATACTGCAATACAGATCATGTGCTTTCATATCAGGAAAATTAGCCAAGGAGGGGTCTGATACCAAATTAAAGTAAATTGCTATCCAACTGTCAACTACAGAAGTCCAGTTTACAGTTCAGTTTAGCAGTTGAGTATCTGCACTGTGATACTCTTGTTTTTGGAGCATAAATTCTGTAGATATAGTTTACGTAGCTATTGAATTTAACTGTTACGGTTATAGTGTTCTATGGAAAATTCTTATGTAAATTATTTTTAAAACATTAATACATCAGTTACACAATTCTATTGGCTTTAAAGATTTAATTAGCTGTAAGGGGGAAAGTTATAAAAATATTTAGCCAAGTAAATAGTAAAAATAACACAACTGTAAATATGTGCTTAAAAATAGTAGTGGATATAATTTTATAAATCTGCAGTACGTATTAATAGTCATATTGTTTTGCTTAGGCTTAGCTATTTTTCCTCCATTTCTTTTCCTGATTGCTTACTTTACTCCATTCTTTGCAAAATAATTTGTAGAAATTTATTAATCTCCCTATAGATATCTTCTTACTGAATGATCAGGCAAAATGTACCCTGAAATTTTTTTTCCCTGTTCAATGAAACAAAGATTTAAACCACTTTTATTCCATTTATTTTTATTCTTTTTAATGTGTAAAAAATAATTAATTAACTACAGTATTAGCATCCAGAACACAATTTCTCAATGCTCCTATTAAGAAGAAAATAATTAATATACTCATACATGAGCTACTTCAAAGGAAACTATTGAAACCACCAAGGATAACAATATTCTTTTGCGGTGTAAACAAAGGCAATTGAATAAGTGTAACTTGTTAGCAATTAACTTAACCTGAACACTACTTAGACTACCTTCAAAGCAGTGTGTGGCTTATAAGTACATTCAGCCATGCAGAACAAGAAATGTCAAAGGAAAAGGCTAATAGTTTCATAGGAAACCTTAAGAGCAACAATACATAATAAACATTATGAGGCTTGACAGCTCTAATCTGTTGTAGGTAACCTTGAAACTTGCAAGGACAGGCTGGTATATTAGAATGTTTTATTTAAGCAGTCATAAAATAAACTGTTCAGATTTTATTGGTGTATTTGCATAAAAGAAATTTATCCAATCAAGTTTCAAAAACGCAACTTAAAATAGTATCTTTGTGACGTTTTAGAGAAAAGTTGTTTTTTTCTTTGGCCTCAGTTTGAACCTTTTGTTTCCTTCTCTTCTGCACTATGCAGATCTTAATAGACATTACACAAGCCCTGCTAATGATAATGTTTACTTGTGCTTTAACCCTTTTCTTGAACCCTTCTACATGATCCTTTGATATAAAAATTTGGTTTCTGATGAAAGCCATAAATAAAATATGGTTGAAAGACCTCCCACCCTTTTCTTAATTGTACTTTGGACTTTTTTGAAAAAAATAAATTAATCTTCCTGCTTTCCCTGACACCTCATTAAACTGGAAGGGGTTTCTCCTCATAGAAAGAATTAACCAAAGCAGTTTCAATTTGCTTAGGGTAATTCCATGACATGGAATTAGACATGGTAGAGCCTAATTTTTGGGTATATTTTCACTTTATGAAATCGATTGCCCAAGTTGTGCTCTGCTCAAGCAGTAAGCTGCCAATGCCTATCTATAGAAGGAGAAATTAAGCTCGTAACACTTTTTGTGTACATAGATAACTGGGCCCGGTGGAAAAAACACAAAAAAGTTCCATGTCTCTTCAGGACTTAACACAGATCTCTAATGGGGTACTTAATACTTCTGCACAATACCAACTTATATTCAAGAAAACTTTCCTATTTCACAGAAATTAAAAAATTAAACAATGGGAAGTTGGTAGAAACAAACTGCCAAAAAGTAGGAAAGGACTTATTGTTTACCTCATTACAGCAGTAGGCATCTAATTGTTGACAGCACTAGGGATTCATCTCTCTGTTTCTTGGGTCAGACTCCTTTCCTAGACCTCTGAAAACAGGACTGAGGTTTAACCTATTAAATAGAGCAACATCTAGTCTTGTGGAATAGCAGAGATAGAAGAGTATATTTCTATTGCCATGTTTGAAACAGATGTGCAAATCAAGTATTTTTTAAGCTATGGCTTTTCTTGAAGCTGTTCCACTGGAATATATGCAGAGTAGCAAAACAAAGAAACTAGTCCAGATGTTCAACCAGTTGTCATCTAAACTATCAGACTGTAGGACCACTTGTACTTCCCCCAGCAAGACCACTCCAATTTTACCCAGTCTGTATCTCTTTCTTTAGAGAAATGTTACACAACTTAATTGTTAAGATATTTAGCTCATAGTACCTTAGGAAATAATGATCATCTGCTCCATGGGTTAGATGTCCTTAGTTGTTCCAAATAAGGCAAAGAAGAAAGAAGAAGAAAGAAAACCTAGAGGTGAAATACATTGGTTCTTGTTATGCATTTGGATTTCCAAACACAGGCTTGACTTCTGCACCTCTCTTTAGAAACATCACACATCATAGTGTGATGACCTACCCCTTAAAGGAAAGAAACACTTAAGATTCAAAAATGCTCATTAGTCAAAAGGAGCTATGAAGGTCAGAGGGTCCACAAACAGTGTTTAATTAGTAAATTACACACATGGAACAGAAATTGGTCTGTTAGTCTCTGATCAACTATATGGGCACATGGCAGTGAATTTTGGACAAAAGTGTATGGTGAAAGGGAAAAGAAAAAGTAAAGAGGTTAATTTAAAAGGGAGAGATGAATTGAAGAAAAGCAAAGAGAAAAAAAGAGGAAAAGAAGGAGAAAAAGAGATGGTAGAGAATAAATTCCTAGCCCTTGTTACAGCATCAAAACCACTGATGGAATGCAAATCGTGGTCTCAGAGCTGACCCAGCTGAGGGGATGCCAGTTCTGGTTTCAGCATTGATTCGGCCGATAAACTGCAATGCAGTTAACTTGGCCAGCTGATGAGATGTTCAGGGTCCAGGGCCACTGCCTGGGCTATGAGGGGTAGCTTTTTAGGGACATGTTTCTCCACCCCAAAGACACGTTTCCTGCTTTATATGCTAATTAGTCCTCATGTGTAGTCTGTTCTTTTAGGGCTTTCTGGAAAGGGGTCAGAGGGCTTAGGGGGTCTTTGGTGGTCCCAATCCCACTGTATAGTCCGTGTTTACGTCTACTTCCACTAATCATTCCTGAGCTTGTGCTGTACTGTGCTGTTTTTCTTTCTCACGGAAAATGTTGCCCTATCTCCACCTAGTCTCCCCTTCTCCAGCCAAAACTACTTCTTTCTCACAGCACATTAGTACCAATAATCCTTGACTATTACCAACAATTCTTGTCTGCTGTTACTGACAGCCCTTGGCTGGCTTCTCAGCCATCTGGTTATCAGTGTTTGAGACATATTCAGTAACCCCTTATCTTCTGGGAACTGAGGGCTCAAAAGGATCTTTCTATGGACTGCTGTTCGTAGGGTTGTTAGTGAGCCTCATGTTTATCTCAAAGGAGCAATTTACATTAATTTAAATGTGATCAAATAAACTGAATCAGATTAACTGCTTTCTAAAAATGTAGAGGACTCTGCTGGTTATGAAAGGAGATTATGTCCCAGTGACTAGAATCTAGTAAGTACTGGATGCATATAGCTAGAGCACATGAATTCTAATCTGTTGTTTTGGTTTTTTTTAATAACTGTTCTCAACATCTACTTACTAGACTATTAAGTATGTCTTTGTCCTTTCTGTGAGTTAGACATTGAAAACTTACAATGGAGAGTGATTTAGAATAAAAATAGTGAATTTCTAAGTCTTGATGGGTTTTGGAAACTGGTCAGCTGATAATGAGCTCTGTCCTGGAGCAGAAATATAGAAGATTATGGATGGGGGGAAACCATTATAATCACAAGGGAAACAGAACTCATAAATTTAGATATTTAATTATTTGCAAGTTTAGGCAGCAACTGAAACTGAATTTTTAGTGTTTCAGCAAGTCCCTTTCTTAGAATTAGCCCCACACAGATACACTACTTATGTCCCCTTCTGAATTAAGCCATTGCTTTGAAGCAAAATTTTGAAAGAAAAATGCGTGGTTTAAAAGCCCGCAGTAATGAGATGGTTTAGCTAAGTATCACTGAAATGTGCAGATGAGATTTGACTGCCTCCTGATTCACATTAAGGAATAGCAATATCCAATTCCGAATGTCTGTAACAAGCAAATTAATTGAAGAGCCCTTTGTGTTAGAAAGAGATAAAGTAGATTTGACATGTTGGCATGACTCAGTTAGTAAGCTGTACACTTGATTGCTTCTGGGTTCACATCATTACTGCTTCTCTCTGTTGCCCTCATGCAGACAAAAGTTGCATTTGAGTGCAATAGAAGATTTAAGATTATAAGGAAGACGAGATTTGTGTGGAAAGGGAGCTAGAGATGTGAAGTGTATTTTGACTATGAGGGAATAGGGAAGCTATATGGATATCATATAAGCCTGATATTCTGCAAAGAAAATAAGAAAAAGATGGAAAAAAAGGTTGTGCAGCATATATTGTTTTATAGTGTTGACTCTGCAACTGTAATTTTACAGTAGCAATAGTAGAATACATTTTTATATTTATTAGAACTACTTCCCTGAATTGTAACTTGTAAAATCCTTGCATCTAAATACTTACTCTGTGCAATATATGCTTACTAGCATCAATTATTTTTAATTATGACAGAATCATTTAGGTTGGAAAAATCTCTGAGATCATCCAGTTCAACCTATGGCCTAACACCACGATGTCAACTATACCAAGGCACGTGGCCAACTGAGTACCACATCCAGTCTTTCCTTGAACACCTCCATGGATGATAACTCCAATACCTCCCTGGGCAGCCCATTGCAACATCTAATCACTCTTTCTGTGGAGAAATTTTTCCTAATGTTCTAAACCTCCCTCAGGGCAGCTTAAGACAATGTCCTCCTGTCTTACTGCTATTAATAAACAGTAACAAAAAAAATTCTACATCCTTTTGAATTTTACATGTGACACTTTCTTTGCGAAGTTTTCTAAGGCAATAGAGAAATGAGAAAGGAAATTTATGACTATAATTGGAAAATTACTTTCACATAAAGTAAATGAATGCTCTTTACTACTGTTCAAGCTTGTTTAACAGTTAGTCTTGCATGGCTTTGACTGCAGCACATCATATAATAGTGGGAAAATATATTTTTATGTAGTCAGTGCATTTTTTTAAATGAAAGTATGTTATCTTTGCTGACCCTGAGACAGTACTTAATTACTTTTGCTTAGAAAGGGAGAAAATACTTTAAGTAAGTGTGCTGAAGCTCAGCAGAGCAATACTGTTAGAATGAGAACAACCACATGTGATTTCAGTATAACATAAGCATGAAAAGAATGGATTTAGTCTAATGTTCAGACAGAATTTTGGTTTTGGGTCAGGTCATTCAAAATCAGCAAAGGCAATAAGAAATTTGTATACATGCTGCAAAATGAGGCTCACAATCCACCAGAGCAATTGAAGCAATAGAAGCTCCTCAGAGTGAGTACCAGTACTGCTTTTCCAATTCCTGCAGTGTGAGGGTACTGCAGAAATTGGATAACTGTCACATATGGCACAGTGAAGAATGAAAGAAAGGAGAAAAATTATCTATTTGTATTGGAGTCTAAAAAATGCAAAGCAGCACAGAACTGGTTTGTTCTATTTTCCTACATATATAGGCTGTTGCAGGAAATATAGAATATTAATTATTCCCCTCCCAAGATTGGTAATTCTCCATTCAATATATTACATCAGCTTTACAGCTTTTACAGAATAAATCTGTTACCTGAAAGTGAGGAGAGTTATCCAGGCCTTTTTTGCACATCAAATTGACCAAAAGTGTAGCTGAAAGGGAAGATCATACTTGCAAAATTATTAATTGGATCACATGAGGTCTACCTGATTTAAGGTGATTACTGAAATGGGATTAATCATGTGTTCATGCATGGACTTGAAGCACTTGCCAATCATGTCTTTCCTGGGTAATGTTTTCATGGGGACACTTGGAAATCGTGTATCTTACCATTTCTGCCTTAATTTATTTATTTACTTTTAAAAATACTGCATAAAGTAGCCTTGTCTTATATACAGACCTGCAACTATTTCACTTGTTTTACTATTCTGTTGAATTCTCATGCACCCTTTAGTTGATTGCCTTCAGAAATAAATACCCTTTGTAGGAAACAGCTTTAGTACCTACTAGGCAAGTTACTCACTGTTTTTTTCAGCCAGAGATTTTCAGCCTCTTCAACAACAGGTAAAAGCTCTGTCACAAGCATTTGTTATGTAGCATGGATATGATACAGTTGCCTGAAAGTAGATGTCTGTGGTTATTTGAAATGTTTTAGAAGATACTTTCCTGGCCTCCTGAAAGATACATCTCCCATTTAAGGATTTTGTCATTTCCCTCAGCTCTGGGTGGATTTCTCAGGTCTGGTTCTCTTCTGTTCCATTATACATCCTGCTTGACTTAGGGCATCTGCAGTAAAGGTTTCGAACCCATAGCAATAGACTTTGTATATACAAGTATGTACCTTTTACACAAAAATGTATGTATATCCAACATAGCTCAATGTTTCTGTAATTTTTATCTGAAGAGACACAAAGTACTGATTTTGTATTGCTTTTTGAGCTGATGACCAAAAAAGAAAACCAAAAAACACAAACTAAGTGAGAAATACTGGAGGTCATTGGTAATGAAAAGCTCAAGAAAGTTAATAATATTAGATATTGTTAGTATTTTCAGATTTTTACACTGGAATTGAAAAGGTTTGGAAAAAGGTAAAGACATATTATGTAGTCATAAAGTAATTGAATTTTGAACAGACCTATGAAGGTCAACTGATACAAGTTTCTTCACACTTACATCAGGGCTGCCTTAGATCAGGTGTGCTCAAAACTTAATTTGGATAAGTAAGCAATCCTAGTATCCAATAGTTCATTGTACATCAGAGTTTAAAAATAGTATTAATACTCAATATATGGAAAATACTTGAATCACTATAGAGTGGTAAGGTAACATAACTTCTTCAAGACTTTGGAGACAGTTTCCAGTCTTTGCTCTCACAGCTTTCCTCAGTGACTTAGACGTCTGCGAACTGCCTTTACTTCTTGCAAGCCTTGTGATATTCATTTTATATTTCAAATAGCTGTGCAATACCTCAATATTTAGCTACAGCTGCTGCATCCTAAAAGTTTCATAATAGTAATGCAAGGAAGGTTGTTTACAAAAATTGGCTGGTTTTGTTGGAAACATGGCTTACACTGACTTTCATTTATTTTTATCCAAAAATGTCCTTCTTAGAAGTAACAGCCAACCTGAAAGGCTCTCCTTAGGGGCTAGAAAACTTTGGAATGTTTTATCACTCAGGATTAAGAACTAAAAAGCTGACCTTGCGGGGAAAAGGAATGGGAGGGCAACAAATGAAACCAACCAACCCAAAACAAATATTGCCCATGTTCTCATAAAAAAAAAAAGGTCACAATTCATGTGTTTTACAATGCACAAAAGGCATTCCGTTCAATTAGGGATATGTCCTCATGTTCCTCATACAGAAAATTTGGCAAATAAAGTCTTGAACATAAAAGTGGCAGAAAAAAATAGGAATTACAAACAGGTAGTTGGAATAACTCAGAAGAAAAAATGTAGAGCGGAAAGTCTGGAATAAACTTACAAACACACAAATAACATCAATCAATGAATATTTCCAACCACTAAATAAAGTCTTTGAAGGCAGAAATCTACTTCAAAAGAACTCCACATTCAAAAATATTTTTTACTTTCAGATTATTATGTTTAAAATCCTATTCTTTCTGCCAAATGTTAACAATTTAAACCCGAGAAATTTCTAGCAAATATTCTTGTTATATTTATGCTCAGAACACCTGGTAAGACAGTTCAGCATGCTAAAGGACCTTGAGACAGAAATTAATGGAATTCACTATATGGAATATTTTTTCTTCAGCTAAGAGGCTGACACTGTGTGATATGTGACTCATACAATGAAAATGTATAATGATTCAGAGACTTTAGCCAAAAGTGTAAATTTTGTTAGATATGTATTAACAAGAAGAGTATTTGTTTTAAGGGAGAAATTACACATATGTGGCAGGCTTGGATTTTCCACAATGTAGTTATGGATGTTAAAAACCAACCTTTACAATTTTGCTAGTTCAATTTTGTAGTTTATGGTGTTGTTCCTGGAGCCCAAAGGACAAAGAAGTAAAATTATTCCTTTTTTCTCTTTATTAATAGAGATCTGTCACCATATTATATGTACCACATAAAGATTTGTAATTGCTTTGGAGAGATACTCTGCCAAAGCTCCTCAGTGGGATTTTTGTAGAAAGTAAAATATAGCCATCAGAGACTAGATATTTCTCTTCTGATTGGAGTTCAGTCTCTGAGTGTTTCGTCATCCATATTGACTTCAAATTGATATCTCAAAAAAAAAAAAAAGAAAACACATTTAAAGACTGGAATATAAAGCAGGAATGAACATAATTCAGAGGGAAGATGAATAATAATATAAATCCCAAATTAGAATAATTTGACTGTACCATTTTAGGGAAAAAATACATCTCTGAATCCCATGGATCAACAAAAAAATTAAGGAGAAATTAAGGAGAAGCATCTTGCAAGGATGTGAAATGATTGATTTGTGTCAACATCCAGCACGGGGAAGTTGAGAAGATATGTGATTTGGAACTGCTTTCTTCAGGTAATGAAGATGAGTTGTTGTCAGATAATGAGAAGTCAGATGGAGCTCACAGTGATATATTAAGGAACAAACATTCAAGGAAGCAGATGGTTCTCACCTGAGAGTTCTTTGGGGGAATTTAAAATGAAATGCCTTAGTTACTAAAAAAGATGTGCAGTCAGTCACAGTTATGACAGTAGAGAAAGAAACTGTAGGTTCAAACAATGTAGCTATTTTATTACCAAGGTATTTGGGATGATTCAGGGAATTACAAACCAATGAGTTCTGCTTCAATATTTATAAAGGTGACTGGAGCAATAAAAACCACATAGGTATAAAGCAGAATGAGAATAGGGACAAAACAAAACACAAACCACATTTCTGGTCCTCTTGGAATGTCTGAATTGACCTGTGTAATCCTGTATTAGGTAAAAAAACAGCAAAAATATTGTATTTAGACTTTCACGAAGCCCTTAACAAGTATTTTCACTAAAGACTGTTAATGACTATGGTAAAAGGTAGTATTGATGGTTAATTAAAAAAAAAAAAAATGAGACAAGACAAGGATTGCAGAAGGCATGGTTCTTTTTCAACATGAAGAGAGGTTAATCTGCTTAGTATCCTGCCAGGTTAATGCAATCTCTTTTAGTAATTGTTGGTAATTGAATAGCAAGCTATGCTTAATACCACGGCCGTATTGTATAAGATGTTTTTTCCTGGAGTTGATAATGTGAGGAGGGTTTGTTTGAAGTTTCTTGTTTGCTTTTTTCTTTGAAGGAATATTTTGGAGATTAGGAAATGCATTGTCTTCTTTAATACACTTCCTACTTTATACCACAGAAAATTTTTCAAATTTAAAAAAGTCAATTGAAATGGAAACATTTATATACACCAAAGCAAAAGCAGCTGAAGATCAAATAGAAATGTCACAACATATGTAAATAAGGAAGCAATTTTTCTTGGGGTATTAACTCAAGTAGAGTTCATATGCACAAGTGTTTGCAGATTTACACCCTTAATACAGGCAATTAGATTGCTAATTATGGTGAAATTATCAATATAGCTATTAATTGAATAAATATAAACCTGGGCCCTCCCAATGTACCAAACCCGGGTGTTATAAATTATCAAATCGAGAGCCAAATTTATAAGAAAATTTAGCAATGATTTATTAAATTGTCAGCAACTCAGAATTTCAATCGGCAAAATCCACCACAACCAAGGGCAGCGCCAACCCCGGGATCGGCGCTGGGTGAACACACGGACCTGACCCCCGAGTGTCAGAGTCTCCCCTGTTCACAAATGCTGCTTTGCGCAGCGAGTTCTTATACAGCTTATTCCGCTTGAGGCAGAAATGACACATGTTCCTTTGTGTCCCTTCACATGTAGAACCGGGGCTGTACATGTGCAGGGTTAGACAAAAGTCCAATCCAGGTGTCTGGATGTTGTCAGAGGACTCCGGAGATGTCGTCATTCGCATGTAACAGGGTGACGCCGGGGATCACCGTGGTAGATGCAATCTCCTAGGTGAGAATCACTCTTGAGTGGTCTTGGTATCCCAGGGATGTCGGTGATCATCACCCAGGAATGTTTCATTCTTACGTTAAAGAACTTGATATTATCTTAATGTCGTCCGGGGAGAACTGGATGAATAAGAATAAGACGCTGCTCCCGGCTAGGGTGGTCAAAAGACATAGCTTGGATCTTACAATATTTTATACATTAATAGCATGAATTATCGATACCATATACTACACCAGGCCTCCCCAATTCTCAGTAAGATATAAAATAGTTTACCTCTGACTCCCATATGTCAGATAAGGGAAGTGAATATAGGTAAAATTACTGTCCATAACATGAGTAAAAAATGCATAGTCTTAATTTCTTTTGTTTGTATATTTTTTCTGTTTGTTTTACAGTGTTAACTAAATGCAGAAACTTCTTTTTAAGTGTTAGTGTGGGGTTTCTATCTGAAGGTGGACTAGTCCTGTGTATAACTTCTGCAAATTTGCTTTTAGAAGAATTCTACTACATCAGGGTTAGGATTCTTACATTGCATTTAGTGTATGGCAGTGACTGCAGTGTACTCTGAGATCCTGGTCCTCTCTCTGTCCACAGAAAATATATGTTGGAGCACAGCATGGTCATAGCCATCTCCAACACATTTACTTGTTCCTTTTTCCATGCAAATCAGGGAACAGAAAGTGTCTGCTGAACTCAAGCCTTGTTCCAACAGGGAACCTAAAAATGGCTGAGACTTGTGCCTGTACCCTGTAAGTCCCAAGCTATTGCAGTTTTGATAAGGAAAGATGTCATGTTAGGTACACAGGTAGGCAGGGATGAAGGTGAACATCTTATCTAAAATGATCATGACACTTACCCTGCACTTGGCATGCACAATTCTCAGCTTCAATTGAAATCAATTAAGTTCATGTTCAT
Organism: Loriotus luctuosus; assembly: GCA_035582745.1. Lineage (NCBI taxonomy): Eukaryota > Metazoa > Chordata > Aves > Passeriformes > Thraupidae > Loriotus > Loriotus luctuosus. The sequence continues at coordinate 59,967,221 of JAWWEY010000001.1, read as the reverse complement.
TGTTCTCAAGGTTACATTTTAAATACTGGGAATTGCACAAGTTAGCAATTATAAATAGTGTTTTATAATGTCAACAAATAAAAATATGAATGAAAATATCCATAAAATACATTTAGAAGAAAAAATTAGTAAATTTTGGTCTTATTCCAAAATGTCTTCTAAGAGCACTGGGTTATAGAATTTTTCCTTGATCTCAAAATAGAAAGAACTGACAAATATCTGCCTCGTTTTTCCATTTCCTTACATGATAGTGTTGAAGCCTCAGGAAGTAAACAAATCAAAGAGAGAGAGAAAAAGAAATGTTAGAGCTGAGAGAGCTAAGATGATGAAGGTGCTTTATATCTTAGAAAAATAAGTTAACCATGGTACACTTTGAAAATATTAAACAAGAAAACAATAATTTCAAATATACACAAATAAATTTCTACAAAATTATTTAAGAATCTTGATATAATGATAAATCAATATTTTATTGTTGTTTAAGTGAAGAAAGATGCAAATTTCAAATAATCAGAAAAATTGTCTTGAATTAATAGTATATAATAATAATAATAAAAATATAGTTATCAAAATTATGCCAATTTTTAAAAACATTACAGCTATCTCAGATTTATACTCTAAAGCCTGAGTTTACTGTAACAGAAATAAGATAGGCAAATCTTCATTAGAGGAAAAAACCCAACAAAACCAAAAGAAACCAAGCAAAATCACGCTCAACCTCCAAAAAGCTTGTAGAGAGAGGAATTCCAGTATGAATGTCAACCCTGTGCTACTGAGTTGTTTTAAAAATCCTCCTGCAAAATTCTTCAGCGAAACTTTCTAACGTCTTCAAGGTGGTGGATCTGAATGGAAAAGGACCAAACAACTTGGAGCAACTAAAGCCATGCCACAACATTAGTATGCCGTTGCATAGCACAGTGGTTTTGTCTTAATGATATAATCTTGTCACTGCAACTTGTATAAATTCAAGAAATCATAGCCTCAATCATTGTTGCCAACATTTTTAATTTTTCCTGTTTTTATACAGCATAAGAGAACTTGTCTCTTTTTCATTTACTTCATGGCCTGAGAAACCACAGAAGGTTTGGTGTCATAGCCTTATGGATTAGCATAATGTCAATTTATAGAATTACACTGGCTGTAATTCTTATTATTTTTGCATTTATTCTTTGAAATGTGACTCAGAGGAGAACCTGTAGCAGACAGTTGCATGTTCTAAAAATCTGCAGAATTTAGAATTTAAAGGATAAACCTCCTTAAGACTGTGAAACAAACTAGAAGGCTAACCTGCTTGAAAATACATTGTTAGTGATTGCAAATTGGTATCTCAATTCTGAGTTTTTCTAAGTGAGCTATTATATCTGCTCACGATATTTACATACACTCTGCAAAGCTTTTGAGAAGAAAAATGAGGTATCTTCCAACTTTTTTTTGCAAAATATGTGACTTTAAATGTTTAGAGTTGAAGCCTCAGGAAGTAAATGAATTCTTTCCCTCACATATTATAGTTGACTATACTCTCACTGTCATGATTGTGGTATCAGTTGACAATTAGGCAATTTTGAATTGAGTAGCCTATGAATAAAACTGCAGAAAAAGCTTTTGGAAGGGCTTTTTTGGAAGAGCTGAAGACATAAGAAGACATAAACACCATTCCTTTTTAAATTGAAATTGGACTCGAATGACTGATTAAATTTTTCTAGACTTCTAAACTTTTATTATTGGTAACCATACATAAAAAATACTAACTTTCCAGTCAGGTAAGTTCCTTAAAGAGAATACCTTACTCTATAGTACTTTCTGTGACAACATAAAAATTTTCAG
>JAWWEY010000001.1:59901533-59965297 GCA_035582745.1 Loriotus luctuosus | reverse complement strand
CTTGAAGGTACTCTTTCGATACATTCTGCGTGCTTTCAGTGCTAATCTTTCTCCCACATCCTCATGTTGCAGCAAGGCCATCCTCTGTCAGCATCTTTGTAGTTACAACTTTGCTACTAAATCCTGTTTTCACATCCTGCTTATGTCTACAGACTAAGTTCCTTAAACTGAAGCATATTTTGATCAATATGGCCTTTTTCCTTAAGCCAACCCTGAACAAAACTCTCCACAACCATTCCTTTTTTAATTGAAATTGGACTCAAATGACTGATTAAATTTTTCTAGACTTCTAAACTTTTATAATTGGTAACAATATATAAAAAATACTAACTTTCCAGTCAGGTAAGTTCCTTAAAGAGAATACCTTACTCTACAGTACTTTCTGTGAAAACATAAAAGTTTTCAGATGGGTAACCAAAAGCAGAAAAATTTCCAGCAGGCTGGAATAACCAGCATGAATCATCATGTCTGGAAAAAAAGACCCAGCAAAATATCACACCTATAAATGAAAAGAAAATCATACCTGCTTTTCAATTCCCACCTATGAATAGAAAAGCGTAGGGAAAAAATGCTGAAATAAAAATGTCTGAAAATGAAGGAGAACTCCATAAAATTTAGGAGTTCAAAGTTACAGGAATTAAAACCAAAGCAAAAGGGATTGTATGATTTTTGCTGCCAAGATTCTAGTTGCTAGGCTTCCTAGATAGAGTTTTACAAATGTATTGCATTACAGAAAATGAAAACATTTAACCATATTGGAGTGCCTCAGTGTAACTTTGTGGAATGGTTCCTGTATGATTGATACCCTTTCAGCAGAACCATTAAAGTGTGCTTCAGGGACTACACAGAATACAGCAGATTCTTTAATCCAGTGGTTTGGGGAGTTTGTAAGGCTTAAAGCCCATTATCACCAGCTTCTCCAGGTTATAAATTCCTGAGCAGCAATAAATGACAAAATTTTCCAGAAGCTATACTGCTGAATTAGTAGTCAACAAACACAAGCTATCCTCGCACCTTTCATTATATTAATATCACTGTCTTTACAAGGGGGTAAAGAGAATGGATTTGCACTTAAAAAGGATGGTTTAATCATTTGAGTATTTGGTGCAAACATAATGCCTATGAGCAAATAGAACTTGCTTTCTGATTCCATTAACAGAGTATGTTGAAATGTAACCATATTTTCTTTCAGTAAATAGGAGGGCCATAGTGTGAATTTTAACTACCACTTGCAAATAGTATGTTTTGATAAGTATAAATTACCACACAATGAACAACAACAAAAAAAATGGTGATATGCATATTCAGCATTTACAAGTGGAAAGTCTTAGGTGAGGAGTGAGTCAGATAGCATAAATACAGTGATTATCAACCTCTAAATAGTAAGAGTGAAATTTGAAATATTTTAGATTGCATTCTGGTGCTCAGAACCTAGAGTGAGGAATTAATATTTCCAAGATATCTTGGATTTTCATCTTGGATATGTACATATAAATGTTAAATTCCTAGTTAGGTGTACTGAAACTTTTCATCTAAGCATTTACATTGCCATGTTCTTACCCCATTTTTGATATTAGGCAACCTCGTTACTGCAGCATTCAAACTTTAGCAGCTAACATAGTTATTGGGACTCTCAAGTATCCACAAGCTCTTCATGTCTTTGTTAGATGAATCCTCTGTAGAAACAGAGGCAAAATTTCCTAATTTTCAGGGAACTGCACAGGAATCATGTCTACACCACATTGTACAGTCAGGATAGAAGTGTTTTTTTGTGAATACAACAACTATTCACCTGCCAGACAGCACAGCCACAAGTTTAACCTACCAAAACATATGTATAGTGGCTGTAAGAGAGGAATTCCTATGCTGAGGAAAAAGTGGGAAGAGATAAAAGGACATTGGGAACAGATCTCATGGTTTTGCAGGAAGAAGCATGTGTATACATTTGTATTCTTCAACTGCTTCAGGGATTCCACTTGCTTACATAGATCAAAGAGAATTGAAAAAAAAAATTGAAAAAAAAAAGCCCACAAAACACAGGGAAAGGCAGCAGAAAGCACTGTATGCCAGGTTAATTAAGTTAGACAGCAGTGACAAACAACTTTTCAATGTGTATATCAGCACAACAGAAGAAGATCAAATCTAGTTTTGGCACAATTCTGGGTTAGCACATGACTTTGTCAGATGACAAAATGAATTCTTTTGTTCCCTCTACCTTTCCAACATGATTTACCACATACTCCCAGGTTTCACCTATAAGGATTGGACTTCTCCCTTCTCATTTGACAGGTTAAAAAGTAAAAGGACTGTGAGTTCTTTCAAGGGTGAGTGAAGCTAGCAGTCATCTTTCTGCCTTCATTGCTGCCCCTAAAACTCACTGAACTGCAGTCCTACCTTTGCTGCAGTCCAAGGACTGTGATAGGTGAAGATATTAAAATGATCCTGTGGTACTAACAGCATCCTCAAAATTGTACAGGGTCATATCTGCTCAAAGAATGTAGGATGGTAAAATATGGCATCTTTGTCTTATTCCCATACAGCTAACTTCAAATACAAGAGAATAATTTGTTTTTGTCAAAGCTAAGGGAATTGGGATATGATTGCCCCCCATACACTGCAGAGAGATCAATGCCATCCAGATGTTCAGTTCTGGAGAGACACTAAAAGAGAATTTGACCAAGAGATTCTGACCTATCAGTGAAATAATCAACCACCTGCAAAAAGACTGAAGGTGAAGCAAGTGTTAAGGTCCATATGCCCCATGAGGTATTTTAATGGGAAATAACCACTCCCTGAAAAAGAAGTTCAGTCTCAGCTCCCAAATCTCTAGAAAAGCTGTTGCAAATTCTTCATAGATAAAAGGATCAATGTAATGAAACATCATCCATTACTTTTATTTTTCATTTACTTCCAGAAGAAAACCAGGATGATATACGTCACTGTTACAGGAAGTTACTGCTGTTACATAAACTTCTACAGTAAAATTATTCTTCTATGAACCATGAAATCCTTCTTTGCTTTTCCATGATTTCTTCTAACTCCCTCATGGGACAATGAGCCAATTGAAATATGTTCTTAAAAACCACGTTCCAAGCACTACAGAACTCCCTTCCTTCCCTCCTTCCTTCCTTCCGCCACTTCCTTCCTTCCTTCCTTCCTTCCTTCCGCCACTTCCTTCCGCCACTTCCTTCCTTCTGCCACTTCCTTCCTTCCGCCACTTCCTTCCTTCCTTCCTCCACTTCCTTCCGCCACTTCCTTCCTTCCTTCTTTCCTCAGGACCAAGCTTCCAAGATTATGGAATGTTCAGCTGGACTCACGTTAAGATTCCATCTTGAGTTGTGCTGACACTTCCATGGCATAACTGCCCTCAGGACACAAGCCTGCAGTAGAAGTTGCTACATGAACTCCTGGGTGAATAGACATGACATTTGAAACTCTTCCATCTAGAACATATTTGGGCTGACTAAAAGTCTCCCAACACAAATGTCACCATTGCTGTGAAACAATGGTTATCACAGTGAAGACTGCCACTACCGAAGCCCAAAGAGCTCAAAGAGCTGCTGCATTTGAGGAGGCTGGGGAGAGCCTGGCAACAAACTTTACCAGGTCACTCTGGCTCACTGGAAAAATGATCAGGCCAGTAGGAGTGGGAACACTCAATATACTGTAATACCTGTTTTTTTTTTTCTTTTATTTTTTGTCTTTCCATTTTAATATATTAATTGTAAAGAACTATTTTTCCCTTGTTTTTGTCCTCGTGACCTACCTTTCTTGGTTTATTTTCTCAAGTACTGCCCTGTCAGGGATATGACATAGGGAACTTAATTTGTTGACAATATGTAAACTTCCCTGAGAAAGCAGGCTAATGTTTTTGTGGTTTCAAACATTCATAAGGGGAGAGGCATCAGGAGTGTCTGCTGAGCCTCTGTTTGTGTCCCACTAGATGCCAGTATCTGTCCTATCAGTCAACACTTTCTGGTTATAAAGCATGTACTATAATTAGTGGAAGAAATCTCATTGCATTTGGAGAATGTGAAAAGTTGTTTTATTCAGAGGGGCCACAATGTAAAGTGGTGTTGATGGTCCTTTTAGGAAGGTCAGAAAAATTAGGCATGTCCTTATGTAGAAAGAGGAAAAAGAAACTTATGTACATTGTTCGTGTTGGCAGAATTACAAATAGCTGTCCCATATCATCTTTCAGACTAGCACCTGCTACTAGGTTGAAATTAAATTGGAGTGAGGTTGCTTGGATGTGTTGGGAGATGAGCCTGGAAAAATAAATCAGAAGAGTCTGTAGGTATGCGCTAATGGGAGGTGACTGATGAGTCTTTGTTGCTGTCTGCATGCTTGATTATTACCTTTACATGTCTGAGACAACTTTCTTTCGAGGTCTGACCAGAAATGGTATCTATCTCATGAATGTAAATGTCTTGAAGGTATTAGAAAAATAGTGGGAGAAGTTGTAGTAATGTATCATTAATAGCATTCAGACATCTTCAACAACTGCTGATAGATAATGTTTGTCAGGCAAAGATGTTAATAACACATAAAGAATCACTTTTCCGTGTTGTCCTATAATGCAATCATATTAAAAAGGAATTTTTAAAAAATGTTTTTAAAGCATTGCCACTCCGAAACTCTTCATTTCAACTAGTTCTGTTCTGTTTTAGAAGCTCTGCATTCTCAGGTGCATACCTGGTAGTAAGAACACTTGTGACCAGTTTCCAAATCAAGGGTTGTTAAAAGAAATACACAATAGGTAATGCTGGAATAAGCCTTTTTCTTGGAAGGAAAAGGACAGAAGTATTTTTTTTCTTCATTTCCCTTTTCAGTGGTGATTTTCTCCTTTTCACTTCCCATGATTTAAAAATATTTCCCAAACCTTGTGATTGGCTAGAGTACCTGTTTACAGTAGAATTTTTGATTTCTTTTTTTGTTTTAGATTTTTCGATTTTGCTCCTTTCCTCATGTTTTCCATATGCATATCTGCCTGCCTTCTACCACCTGCTCCCTTTCCTTCCACTATTCTTTAATGTAAACATGTGGGCTAATAACTTTTCTAAATGTAGCCATCTGATGTAATGAAAACTGGTTCTATCACTGTAACTCTTTCCAAAAGTTTAGAAGCTATTGGGAAAAAAAAAAAGAAAAAAATTAAACCAGCAGTAAAATAAATAGCAAAATTAATAAATTATATGAAGGAACTAAAATGGATATTACATATGTTCTATCATTCTAAGGCAGAAAGAAAAATGTGTGAATAGTAAGAAAAAATAAGTAAACAAACCATGGTATGTTGTAATTACTGTAATCTCTCATATCTATGAAAATATTAGCAACCAAAATTGTAGCAGAAATTATGTAATATATTGGTCAGGAGAGGAGTTCTACACTCATTTTCTTTATCTATTTAACCACTGCAAAGGACAAAGAAAAAAGAATAGAAATTCATGATACTTTTTGGTTTTCAAAAGGAATAGAAAACATAGACTATATGATGTGCTCTCAGCACCTCATGTAGCACTGCAACAGCTGTCCAGAGAAAAATAATAGAAGTGAACTTTGTTAGAAGCAGTTTTGAATTGTTATTTGATGTGACATTGAATCCAATATCAAATTAAAATAGAAGAAGTTAGACAGGATACATCCTGGGGGCAAGTTCTTTTTCTTACTTCCCAATCATCTGAAATTCTTTCTCAACAATATTCTCAAATAATTCATTCAATACCCACCTGTATATGTGAGAAAAGAAAAAAAAATGTAAGAGGAGCTGGAAAAGAGTATAAAAGGGCATCGTCAAGGCCTTCAGTGGAACGAGCTTGGCTGGCTGTTTCAAGGTGAGTGACAATATTTCAGCTGCTGGTCATCAATGTGGTATACCTAGAGAATCAACCATCTGCAAAAGCTTGAAATAGAATGAGTTCATCCCCTGAATGTTTTTTGTCTTTTTTTGTCTTCGTAGTTTTTAGCAAGACTCTGCAGAAGCTAGATTTACGGTTGTAGCTGACCCCAGTGCCCAAGCTCCTCACCCCAGAGATTTTTTTCTTTTTTTTCCCTTAATCTTGAAAATCTTTATGGCTCTCCCTCTGTCAGTTAGCAAACTGCGGTGTGCAATTCCTATGGTCTGTCTCTGCCTTCCTATTAGTGATTGAGACCTAAGTTGCCAAAGTAAAGCACAAGTGAGTTCTGGCTAGAATGGGGAAATAGACAAGAAAAGAAAAGCTTTCTATCACATCTTACCTTCACACTCCATGTTAAGCAGTTCAGTCCAGTACAATAAGAAACTAGTAATTAAAAAAAAAGCAAGCTAAAATTGCTTGTCTTGCTTTCATTGAAGTGCTGCTGAATGTTTCTCAACATTTGCAAGAGATGCACAATCTTTCTTCTGCTATTTGGCAACTGAGATTCAGTCAGTGAGAAATCTGTAACAAAGTGAGATGTGGGATCCTCTGATGGATGGATCTCTTTATTTGTAAAGAATGCTTATTGATCAGAAAGGCTATCTGATCAGAAATTTCAGATTTTCAGAGTTCTCAAATATTTAAAGAAAAAAAAATTATGATAACTGAGATGCATGTGTTATCTTCAGTGATTGGGCCAACACAATAAAAAGGCCTGTTGAGTTTCTTTTTTTCTTTAATAAAAAGTGTCTTTTGTCTAATAATAAAGGTACTGTTATTATCCTTAAAGGCTGATTTTTTTTTTTAGGTCTTAAAAACAGGCTCATAAAATAAATGCCTTACTGTAAGAAAATAACATTAATAACATTTGCAGCATATGTCTCAACATGTTCTTAGTGGTGAAAGTTGGAGAAAACACCACAGGTGTCCATGTATAACCTGGAAAAAGAACAAAAGCTTCAGTTCTGACCTTGTTGAGGCAAAACCAAAACTGAGACTTTTCACAGCAACATTCCACTGCAGTGTGTTACAGTTTAGGTGTATAATTGCATAAACTCAAGAAGTGGGGTCAGAAATAGAACTCTTGGTTTTTGGGTTTCTTTCTTCTTACAAGTCCCAGAGAAGCTCACTAAATCTTTTGTAATTACAGCATGTTAAAAAAAAATTAAAATTATTAGAAATTATTACTCCCCGCCAGCTTGGCCTCATTTTCTTTCTAAAAACTGTAGAGTATAGAGATAACTAGAGATTTTCCTAATAAGTCCAGGTTGACATGACTTTTCAGAGAAGTTCACTCAAGTTTTCCTTGACAAAGTTTCAACAGCCAAGGGTGATTTTTTTTTATGTGCTGGTGATGGAAAAAAAAGTATAAGCAAGTGTTTCATAAACCCATAAAAATCACCAAAATTAGAAAATGAAGAATGGTCTGTTTATCATCCTCCTTATCTACCAATATATACATTAGATAGTATCATATGCAGAAACACACAATGATGAGAAAATACTATATTTTTTTTGGACAATTTTAGGATCAGATCCTCAAATTCAGGCCTTGCCTGGTTCTGATTGCAGTGAAAGCACACCTTTTCACTGATTGCAATGCATGTTGCCTTAAGAAATTAAGCATCCCCTAAAGAGTCTGGTCAAGGAGTCAATAGGGATAACAGTAACTGGAACACAGTGTTGATGGTTCTGTCATCTGGTGTTAAAGAAATTGAATGTAATTCAGTTATACTATTAAACTGTTAAATTCTATGTAGCATATTGGTTTCCTAGGAAGTGATTAATGACTTAGAGTCTGAAGCAATCTGTCAAACGTGCACATTCTTGGGAAAGAACCCACTGTGCTGGGAGAAGGCTACCAATAAAAACTGAGAGAATATTAATTTTTTCTTATCCTGCCTATATTTTGATGGTTGCTTCTGGAAGTAACTAACAAGAAAATAAATTTGGTATAAATTAAGCTAACTCTTTTTTCCCCACAGAATTTCTCCACACAAATTCTGGAATGGCAAATTGCTAAATATAACAAAAATAAATTAAGTAAGCATAACAAAATAGATGAAGTAAATCAAGTACACCCACATTCATGCTGTGGCATTGATATTCTTGGTCATATCAAAAGATATTTCCATATATTAGTACCTTCCTACATCTGATAGCAGAAAATTATTCATTGCAATGAGTCCCTACTCTAAATAGAATTTTAAATATACTAATTTAATATAAACTGTTAACTTAGCTATAAATGTCATTGAAATGCATGCAGTTACGTAATACATGTATCATCAATATCTGTATGCAATAATTACTTGTCTTCATCAATGAGGCATGTAATGAACACAATAAATTGTTCTCATATTAAGATAAAAGAGCCAAGAAAATAAACAAGTAAATCAATGAAGATGAAACCAGGCAACTAAAATTTAAATTTCAGAAAGGCTAAGAGCTTTTTTGAAAGTATCTGAAAATGGGAAGACAATTAATAACCATACAAATATGATAATCCAAATATAATATTTGATTTTTCATCTTATATTTAACCATCATTTTTTGAAAATATTTAAAACACAAGTTAAAAAATAAAATTATTGTCTCTAATTTATCAAATTTGACTTGAAATAATAAAGGCAATTTTACAAAAGAATGTCATTGAACCAAAAGGTAACTATGTAATAGCTAAATAAGATCACCAACCATAAAGGAAAGCTAGAGTAGGAGGCAAGGGTGAAACATTCATTAGCCTTCATATCTGTGAATGCATGAGGCTGATGCAGCAAAAGGGTTATCAGATATCTCAATTTCAAGACAGAAACAATTTCAAAGGGTGCAGCACAATTGTTGGGAATCGAAGATCAGGCAGCCATCAACCGTAAATGATTGAGTCCCACAACTAATCTGTTTCAAGTAATGAGGGAAGATGACAAGGAATGCAAGGCAAGCGTTACAATTCAATGTTAAAGTCCTGTGCCTCAACCAAGGTACAAATGAAACCAAATGCCAGTTCAACAAGGCAGACTTTATTTTGTCATTTTAAGTGTGTAGGGAAAAGGAAGCAAGGAGGAGAAGGGGAGAAAGAGGGAGCCCTCTTGTAGGGCTACTTTTCTTGACTTTGACTACACTTTATTTTTTCACTGGAATTTTGTTCCACATCCACTCCACCTGATAAACCCTCAGAAACAGCAAGTTATGCACTGTTTTTTAATATTTTCTCCTAACTTTTTAACTCACTAATGCTTCATTAAACCTTAGAAAAAATATTTCTTTTCTATTAAGATTTAGCATTTTTTCTTTTTTCTGATAATTCAGTAATTTCTCTGGTGATTCAATGTTACGGAAGGGATTTAACTTGAGTTCCTCAAGACATAGATGTCTTACTTTTGGTTGCATAACTGGACTCCTTAGTTTGTGGTTCTGCTGAACTCTTCAGTGGAATCTTCTGTCATTCAGCGCACACAACAGTTACTGGAAAGCTTGCAGAGAGTTTCCACCCATAATTAATGCCAGCTGGGTGAGACATAATTACAATAATTATAGTTCTACTAATTCACATGGAACAATTATATATGCTTGATTTGTAGAAGAGATATTCTGAAGTGTGGTGGTTAAATTGTTTTTTCTGACAGTGATTTCCTAAAAAAAAATATGTAGGCATTGATTAAACATGGAAATGGAAATGTTTTCATCTAAAGTCTGTGTGAAAACCCTTATTCCCAGGTTAAGAGACCACTTAATTACCGTTCTGGTACAATAGATTGAGAGAATTTTGTGGTTTTCCTGTTTTGCTGTACAGGCTAGATCTTCCAACTTGAAGATGCAGATTAATTTTTCCTTTCATCCAGAGGGTTGTTCTCAATTTCAGATTGAATGTTTCATTTGTTGAATTAAATATAGTTTCAGTGTTCTACAGCGAGATATGGATACAGAGTTCATCAAGTCTCTACATATCTAGAGAGAGAATTTTCCTCAGCATAGGCATCAGGCTGTTTGATACTGTCAAAATTTGGCCACACTGGGGTTGAAAGGACAAAATTCCTCCATTTTTATTACTGCCACATATACACACAAACACGTTTTTGTATCTAGTCATAGTAACTCTCTTTAAAATTTATCTTTATATGTTCACTGTTTAAAAAAAATCTCTTGGGAGGTGAGCTTACATATCAGTATAGGATTAAGAAAGCTGGCATCTCCATCTTTATTACTGTAAAATTGCAAGTAATACCAATTGAATTAACACAGTTGAATGTGATGTTTGTTTCTAAAATAAAAAAAAATAAAAGAACAATCTTTTTTATGTCCTTCATGGGACTTTTACCAGCTTCATGTAAAATGCCCAGTATATCACTCCTGAATTTTTTTGGTGTTCAGTGAAATTGTATTAAGATATATTTGTTCCTTTACTGGAACAGCTGCTGCTACATGGAGAGTTTTGTTATTCATAGTCTACCTAAACAGTGTCTTAATTGAAAGTAAATCCCATTAAACAAATGTGTCGTGGACAAATGAAACAGAATACATGTTGCAAGCAACAAGTACTGAGCAGGTTTCTACTATAAAATTAATTAAAAGGCCAGAAATGCAAACACCATTGGGAGGCACTCAGAATTTAGTACATGGGTAGTGGGAGGCTGCTCTCCAAAGAAATGCTTCAGGGATGATGTAGTAACAACCAGTTTCCTTTTTTTTTGTCTCAATTTGTTTAAAGAATGCACTACATGTCATCTGCATGTTCATGCATATGCATGTTTTCACTTTCACCACTCTTCCTTGGTTCCATCCAGTGGTGCACAGGAGTGAGCAGTATCACTTTCCCTGACTTGCTCCATCCTGTCTGCTCAACCTCCTGTAACCCTGCAAGCTCTCCACAAAATAAACAGAGATTCAGAAAACTGAGCGGGGAAAGACACAGTTCTTTGCTGATCTTTGAAGGTTATCTGGTATGTGGCAGTGGAATATAGAACACTCCACACCAACATGAGAATGAAGATTTCTGGAAAACTCTATTTCAGCTACATTAGATGTTACGGAGCATGAAGTGGGATTGAATTCAGATGTCTTTACTGTTCCTCAAGATTTTCTCAGCTGAGAGTTATTCCACACAAAAGACCTTTGGACATCCTACACTTTGAACAGCATAAATTATTCTGAAATGTGTAAAGAAGTCCTCTCAAGATTTTCTCTATCTCATCTGAAGAGTTTGAAATGCCTATTCTGAGGCTGACCTTCAAAATTAATCAGTGTGAAGGGAACTGGTTGAGGAAATCAAGAAGCAAAATATAATTTTCCAGAGGAACATGTAAAAATAAAATATAAATGTCAATTCTCCTGGACATGAGCAACTATTATCTATTGCTTAATAATTTTGAGCACCTAGGAGCCGAATATGAAAACAGCAGTGCCTTACTGACTGAATTTCAGTTTTGTCAGACATGGAAAATTGTGTCAGTAGTCCCAATAGCCAGAAGTTGGAGAAAAATAACTTTGACTAAGAAAACTTACTGATTTACTCTCTACAGTTATATTTGTTGATAGTATAGCACTTCAGAACAGATAATTAAAGTTTGCAATTCAATTCTGTCACAGGAGACTATAGTCTAAAATCCTTTCAGCAATAACTGTGCCTATATTTCTGCTGATTTGTTAAAAGTGAATAAATAAATCTTATGAGATAAATCCTAGCAAGTTTTATTTGCCTGTTCAGTAGCTACTATTCCCAGTGAAATAAAGGGAATTCTAGGCAGAAGTTGAAAGTTCGGTAATTGTTAAAACTTTTCAATACATTTGGGATTCTATATGTTGCCTTATAGTGATGCTAGTTTTAATTTGATTGTTAATGGATATCATAAATTTAACCGATTTTTTCTGCTCTTCTAACTTTAAAGTAATACTTTTTGCAGTATGTAATGAAGAACAAAAACAAGTTTTCTTTTTTTTTTTTAATGTCACTCGTCTGTCTGGATTGATAAAAAGTGAAAATCTACCAGACTTAGTCATTAAGAAGCAGGACACAGTACCATAAAATCATTGTGAGCTGATGAAATCTTTACTGGTGCTTAAAGACTCTGAAAAATAGAAGTTTTGTTTCTCTTGGCTTATCTTACTCGGGTTATATGCACTGCACGCTGCCTGGCTCAGACCGTGTTGTGCATGCAGAACTGTACAAAAGTGGGTGGGCATCACCAGCTGATCACACCCTTGGTATAAACACAAAGATTACCTCTTACTCAAATTTGTTCACAAAAGAAAATATTGTTTAAATACCATATTAGGAAATGAGAACCATGCAGGCATATGGTTTAAAATCTTATTTTTTCAGAACTGGTCTATGCATTTTTAGAAATCTTCAGTTGTGTCTTTAGGAATAGGACAACCAGCTTTTAAGTTTCATCCAAGCTTGACAAAATAGAATGAAGAAAAATAGCACAACTTTTTACCTGAATGTTTACAGTACTTTTTTGAACAGATTCTTAGATCTTTTATTAAAGACAGATGAAAAGGCACTTAAAATTCACCTGCAAATAAGAACTAAGGAAAATGTGACTAATCATGGACAAAGTTTATCATTAACCAGATTTTTTCAGGTAAAGTTTGCAAATCAGTTTTGTAAATAAAGCATCCTAAAGACAGAGGGATTAGGGGCCTGTTAACAGGAAAACTTACTTTTATTTTTCATTATCACACAATGAAAAAAAAATACATCAAAGATAATATATATACAAATACGTTATAGATAATGTATATAAAAATCACCATACAACCTAATTAAACACTTCTATATTAAAAAGTACCTAACTTGTGTATATGAGTTACATCTCTTTTTATATTCTAGTCTCACCCGAAACCTTTGTTTTGTCCCAAAATTGGTCTCAGAAGTTAAACATTTTGTTGAAATATATGAGATGAATGCAGCAGAACATCTGGAGTAGCTTCAACAATTCAACAAATCTAGATTTTTACTAACTGGTTGATATAATAATAATTATTATTATTGCAGGGTTTTTTTTCTGCTTTTTGCCCTAAGAATTTTTGTATCAAGTCGACTCACATAAGTGGAAAGAACTGAATATGAATAGAGAAGCAAAAAGGTAACCTTTGCCCTAAAGAAATGACACTTTTTATTGGAAAAATGAAGAAAGAATGACAGAAAAGTCAGAGAACACAGAACAGGAGAGGATGGAACAAGGGCATTAGAGGGGATTTTACAAGTCTCAAAGGAAGTTTGTGGCAGAAGTTTTATTTAGGTACAATAAAATCTATTTTTATCTTTTAACTCCTGAAACATATTTCTATAACATGTGCAATAAAATTGACAGAAATTTTCACACAAAAAAAGTCTTTTGACTTGAGCTTTGACTGTAAATTTTTCACAATGTTGGTATATCATAGTCAGCTGCATCAGGGATTCAAGAGTCCAATAACATTATATGGATTTCGCACATTGCTTGGAAGATTGGAAGTCTGAACAGTGATAAGTTATTACAATGAACAGTAAATGTATTACTATCATTTGTGACTTACACAAGTTTATTCCAGCTCAATTTAGGACTTGTGCAAAGCAAGAAAGTTTTCTTTCTTCTTTCTCTCATCTTCCTTCCTTCCGCCACTTCCTTCCAAGGAAAACAGAACTTTCAATAACCCTAAAAAACCCCATATATTTTAATAGTTTGGAAAATGCCAAAAACGTCTTTGAATTAATAAATATGCACAAATGTGCTTACAAGCCTGACATTTTGAAAAGTGGCTTTAAAGCCTAAAACATATATTGGATTATAGTGATGGACTCATTTAGTGATGGACTCCTTTCAATATCATCTGCAAATGAGATTTAATGCAGTTCTTGTGCAGTATTTCATAAATTAATGTTTGCAATATTAGGTGTTATATTTACCTTTCTAAAACACAGAATGGGATGTATAAAAGACGAAGAATTGACAAATAACTCTTCTTTGTTGCATCATTTGTGTGGGTTTTCCACAAACTTATTTTAAAACACCCAAGTTCAGTGCTTTGATTTTCAGAAGTCAAATCAGTTGCAACCTAAATTAGGCATCATTTAAACTTCCCAAACTAAATAGTTCCTTAGTTCTGGAAGAAATCATAAACTGAATCTCCTTGATTCTTACCTCCAAGGTTTTATCTGATTTGTTTTATTGACATATGCCTTTTAAATCATGTCTTGAAGTATAGAACAGAATTTTGGCTTTGATAGTTTAGGTTTTCTTATTCATCATAATTTGCTTTTGTTTGTAGTACATTGGCAGAAAAATCACTGAGTACACCAAAAACTCCTAGTTTTATTTGTTTGGATTTTTCCAATAGTCATGCTAAAACTATTTTTTTTATTTTATTTTTATTATCATTATCATTATTATTTTTGTTCTGTTTTGTTTTGCTGTAGTTTTTTTTGTCAGATAGTGCTTCTGGTGCCCTGATTACAGTTGATGATTTTCAGTGGTCTCCAGTCAACTTTTAGGATTTGGAGGAAGACCATAAATGAAGTATGATCTAGATTCATTGAACTGTAGAACACAAGTGTTTTTGGGAAAAAAATAAACAGGTCAAAGCAAAGCATCTGCGTTTTGTAATATATATATATCCATTTAATTTGCCCATGTGAAGTGCTGTATAACTTTGAAATCTAACTAGTAGGCAGTCCCCACTGCCTACTAGTAAGATTTCTAACAAAACATGCTTAAGAGAAAGGTTTTGATGTATAAATCCTTGTTTCTATTTAGCATGTAATATCTATTATGTTTTGATAGACATCCTTTTAGCTTTTTAGCCAAATGGGACTTATTTCTGTCTTTGTCCCTCAAAAATGAATCTGTGAAGGAAAGTTCTGGTACATGATCTACAGATCCCAGTAGGGCCTTCAATGACAATCTTCTATGGACTATTGAGATTTTTATGGTTCAAACCATACAATGTACACAATTTATGTTATACAAGGAGCATCAAGCTGAGTTGTGCAGCTGAAGTAAGCTTCAAACTCAAGGTCGTATCTTAAGAAATCCATTTTAATAAGAAACCAATTTTGTTTAAGTTCAACATATACTTGTTCTCCTAACTGGAGCAAGATAGACCATAACAATTTTCTTTTCATTTCCTTCACTTGTTGTATTAAACACACTTACAACAATACTTATAACTATACACTGATACATTAAACAGCAATACTTATACATATATAGTAATACATTATAGCAGTTACATTACACCAGCATCTATCTCTACTTGTCGAGGCAGTCATAATGCAAAGTAAATCCCTCAAATGTCCCAAAACAAATCCCTCAAATGTCCCATTATTGCTTGTTGGTGGCTCACCTACTTCCAGGTGTCCTGATTGGAGATAATCAGGTCCAGACCTCCTTGTGGCTTCCACCTGCCACAAGGTCAGCTTCACCAACGCCACCTCCCCCACTCCATCCCAGTGGGTCACAGTAGCCCTACACACTTTAAACTAATACTTATACATTACAGCAAACACTACAACAACAGAGTCCATCCCCTCCAGGGGCTTTTCCTGATGCATGTCCATCCCTTCCAGGGGCTTTTCAGGAAGCACCCAGCCGGAAGAATCTGCAGCTAATCCAGCACCAATCCAATGAAGGATATTGCTGCCAGACTGCCACAGAGCCCTGGCATGTCCATAGCTTCTCCAACCCTCTCCTGGGGTCAATCTTCTTCTGATATTATTCATCCCTTCCAGGGGAACTCACCATCTTCACCAGGGACTCTTCCGGTCCTCACCCTCTCCTGGGGTCCTGGGATTCTTCTCTTCTCTCCTGAGGTTCCTGGTCTTTACAGCAGCTTTCTCCTGGCTCTGGCAGTCTTCTGGCTCTTCTCGCAGTCTTCTGGCTCTTGGTCTGGCTCCACCCTTTTATGCCCCTTGTTCTTAATTACTTACAGGTGTTAACAGAGCTGCATCTCATTGGGGGGATAAGATTACATATTACAACCCCTTACAACTCTCCCTACATTCACTTAGCTCTGCTCCAGGAATAATCACACCTATTTGTTCCCCTTTCTTTTTTAATTTATTTAAAATTAAATCTCTCTGGATGAAAGTTCAACTGCTCAGCTTTGTCAAAGCAGCTTTGACAAAAGCACTTTAGGTGATAGTGTACCACAATAATAAGTCATTAGCCTTATTACTGATGCATTATAAAACCATAATTTATATAAGGCTCTGGGACTATATACTACTTGAAGCAACAATTTTTTTGAAGATCTTCAGATTTTTAATGTTATAAATAATGACATTTCCATAAATCTGTCTTTTAAAGTTGCTTATATTCAGCTACCCTCCCATATGTTGATGGAGAAATAGGCAAGGATATATGAGCAGAATAATCTATTTTTATAGTACCACATATAAAATTTCTTATTCATTTAAAAATAAATAAGAGCAAAGGAAAAAAAAGTGAAACTCTTCCCAGTTCTTCTCACCATGATTTATAAAACAACACTTTGCAAAAATTAGTGACAATCTGTTAATTCCTATGTAAAGGTGAATTCCTGAAATTGCCAAGATCATGAGTGTATTGGTTTATCTGATGTGTACATGCCAGTCACTTACATAATTTCAAAAGCTCTTATGGTTTATGAAGTTCCTTAGGAACCTAGTTTAAAAGTGAAGCAAGAAGAGCTGAAAAATATATTCACTACCATAATAGGTGAGGAGGCCATACAAATATTCTAGCTAGGCTTATGGAATCATAAGTATATTGCATAATTTAGGAGGGTTATGCTCTGATACTGAGCCTGTGGTTGCTGTGGAAACTCATATCCCACCAGCATACTGTGCATAGAAAGATCCCATGGGAACAGTTTAGCTGTTTGCTCTCTATAGCCTGTTTTAACCTTTGACTTGGTGTCTATGGAATCCTCACCAGATTTACAGCTTTGTCCTTATAGTAAGTGACCTGCAGGACAATGTAAGGACTGTTAATAGTATTGATTCAGCAGTGTGAGTATAATTCCAACCTCCTTGCTGCTATAGCTTCCAACCACATGGAGCAACACTTGCTAGACACTTGGGAAAGAAAAAAAAAATCCTCAGTACTCTGGCTTGCAGATTTGAAAGATAATTTCACCTGATGCAAAATTATAATTCTGTCTTTCGTGCTTCAGACATAGGATCTAGATTTTAAAGGACTAAAATATTCAGATCTGTGTCAAGGAGCACCTGCCGTGTTCACATGGGCCACATTCATAAGAAACAAAATGAACATGCAATTGTAGTCATTGCTTTGTTCCAGATACAATGTTGACACCACTAAGCTTATAAAGAATACCATAATAAAGTTGTATATAAATAGTCCTTAGATCTGAAAGTGTTGTTCATAAATACATTTAACATGGTCATATCATAAAATCCTTAGGATATTTAGATGCACCATTTCCTTTGTTGCATACTGTGACTGTATTTCATAATCTTTCAAATATTGCAGCAGTCCAAATCAGTTTCTCATTTGAAACTGCTTATGTGACAGTCCATCAGCTGTCTTTTGCACTAACAAACCAACTCATACTGGTTAATACAGGGTACATAAATTTTCATGTTTAAGCAATCAGTTTGATAGTGTGGGATTGAAAAAATATTTCTAATGTCATGCACAGTGATTAAAAAGTCTTTGGGATCAATCCCTCCTGGCTTTATTGAAAGAGTGACAAAAGTAACACAGTCCTAATACAGTAAGATTTGTTATGGTTGAAATCTGTATTCTGTTTTACTTAATTAACTTTGCCTGCAGAGAAAAGATAAAATCTCTTTTTCAGTCATAAGACCCTGAATATTCTAAGAGTGAGGCAAACAGGAAGAAGGAGAACTCTTTAAAAATAATTCTCTACAAAAATCGGACTTAGATTTCAAACCTAAAATAACATATGAAGCTGTAGAATTTTTGCAACTTAGCCTATTGCCATGTCCCATTACTCGCTCACTTCAACACAAATGGAATTGAATGATATATCTCTGACACAAAAATGTGTTTTCAAATACATTTAGTAGCTCGATTTGGTAGTTTACCATTACTCTTCTCTTAAAGAAAATTTTAACTGAGGTGAACGAGAGAAATTGAAAAAAATACCAAATCCAAGAGAAATTGAAAAAAATACCAAGTCGCTGTCTGTATTCATGGAAGAGTAGAGAAATACATTAGCCTAACCTCAAGTTCTTTACATAATAGTTCTAATATTATGCCTTGTACATGACATATCTATTTCCCTTTGTTAATGTTATGAATCTCCCATTTCAACCTCAATTTCATTGGCCATGATCTATTGAGGCAATTTTACATGCGCTCCAGAAGAGGAGTGTTAAAAAAAAAAAAAAAAGAGGAGAATAAGCAGCTTTGACTTAGCTACAGGAGGAGAAAAAAAATTCCTTTCAGCTCATCAGGGTCATGGATTTCAGAAAATAGTAGCCCTTCCCAAGGTCTAACCTTAACACATAAAATTATCTCTTTTAATATATAAATCTAGTTTTAGTTTTAATATTTTGTTATTCTTGTTTGTTTGTTTTGGTTTTGTTTTTTTTTTTTTTTAAATGGGTCATATATTCCTTCTGCATTTAAAAAATTTAAATTATTTAAAAATAGGTGCCTTACAAGCATGGTGCCATTAATGCCTCAAACAAGTGCTAATAATAATAAGCAAGTAGGTAAGTAGGTAGGTAAGTAGATTGATAATAGACAAGAGACAAGAAGACAGACAGACAGATAGATAGAATAATAAAGCAGCTAATAGTGAAAGAATTAATTCAGCAAATGCCAAAGTTTCAACTTTTCCCCTTAAAAAATCAGGTACCTAAGTCAGAGCTGTGACTAAACAGGGACACATTAACAGAAATCAGGGTTCTGATTACTCAAAATTTTAGGCTTCAGAGCTACCACTGCTCTCTCGGTTCAGCAACACTCTGACTCCTTGGCAATGGTAAGTCCAGAAGAGTTTCTCAGCCCCTCTAGTTGGATCCACATCTAGATTAAGTCCTGACCCAATCATGAGGATATGATAAACACATACCATCACCTGAATTTGTCTGGGTTTCAGCAGAGG
The DNA here is from genome assembly GCA_035582745.1 of Loriotus luctuosus. Lineage (NCBI taxonomy): Eukaryota > Metazoa > Chordata > Aves > Passeriformes > Thraupidae > Loriotus > Loriotus luctuosus. Next base: position 59,946,335 of record JAWWEY010000001.1, on the reverse strand, counting down.
GAAACCTCATTTGCAACCACATCAGACTGCACTTTTGATGCTTCATTTTTAACGCTGTAACTCTGGTGCCAATTCTGTACATGAAAATGTGTTCCAAAATAAGGGAAATGCAAAGTGCAAAAGTCAAAGAGATGAGTTCTAAATATGACTGTAAATTAATTATGTACTCAAACAAAGCATTTAGATTTAACTTAAGAATACAAAAATTATTTAGAATCCTATTCTCCAAAATCTACCTTTTTAGGCTGTATTTGGTGTCTGTCCAATGAAGCATCATAAAGAAGTGCTAAAAAGCTGCAAGCAAACCAATGCTGCAGAATTGCAAATTATTTTTGCCTCTGAATGCTATTTCACTGCTAGTCAATGTGAATATACCACCTTGCTCAGAAATTCTTTATGCAGTTCAAACATATAACTAAATTATATGGGGGAAACAGGTCCTTGAGTTAACATTCAGTTCTGAACTAGTGTTTTGAAACAAAGATGTATATTTAAAATGCAATAATTGAGAACTAGCACACTGGTTTTAATAAGCGATGTGTATTTCTCTGTGTGTGTACTCAGGATTCCAGCTGTTAATTTAAATTGAAAATCAAAATTTCTGTACACTCCCATATAAATTTTGTTTCAATTGAAACATTCCTGGAAAGAAAATAAGTAGATCTTTAAACTGACAAAATATTCTTCTTAAGTATGCATCCTCAAAGGTTGAGGCTCTGGTTTAAATTTTGTATAACTTTTTTGTAACAAAAAATCAGCACATCAAAAATCTCACACTAATTTTCAGTGTGAGAAACCCAGTTTCTACTGAGTTAAATCTTATATTTGTTACAGTCAGTAATAAAGCTCTCTCTTGACATAAATAGATTTTTTATTCTCTGTTATCTTGCTGTTCAGTTATTTGTTACTCATTTATAATGCATCAAACTGACTTTTCAGAAATCATAAACAGTATGGCTCTTTACGTGCAAAATTAATTTAGAATGAAAGTGCTTTAATGTTTCCATCTTCTTTTCATATTTCCTCAAAAGCTCCTGATAACCCCATGAAACAGAGGACAGATGGCAGTCTCCCACCATGATGCTGAAATTAATTCTATTAAATATGATTTTATGATTTAAATGTTGCAATGCAGTAGTTTTGGGTTTACTCTTTTTTGTATCAAATATTTGAATAAAAATTTGCAGATGTCTCTTAAAAAGAAGACAAATTAATGTAATTGAGCTACCAAGTTGAAAAGTTTATCTTTTACCATATGGGTTATCTAAAAACTTATTATAAATTGAGAGTTAGGATAAAAGCACAGAAACATTGTGCCAGTAGAGATCTTAATTCACCAATACATCAAGCTCTTCTACTGTTAAGATTAGAAGTTGTGGTTGGAAGGTACTTGTATTCTTTTCTTAGTTTGAACGTCTTATCTAACCATTGAATTACTAACTTCAGTGAAGTCATGGTAAGATATGTACTCTTGTCGCTGCAGAAGTATTGTTCATTTTTCCCCAAATTTAAATCTCTTTATCTTTAATCAGTAATAAAAATTCCTATTGTATTCAACTGCCATATAGCTCAGGCATAAAGCCTACCTCCTATGCAGTGTTTAGAGACAGCTTAAATAATTACTCTCAAAAAGCTCCCATCCTCTCTAGGTTCCCTGCTGTATTTCATTGTCTATTTAGAAAAAAAAAATCAAAAAACCAACCAACCAACCAAGCAAAAACTTCAAAAAAAACCCCCAAACTTGTTATGTATGGATGTATTAGAACCATGTTTCTGACAGAGTAGGTCTCATCTAATACAAAAGAAAACTATAAGTTATTTCACATATATTACTTAATTTCTTTCTGTGTCATCATAAAAGGCTGTTATCTGGAGATGCACTCCACACTGCAAAACACCAGCAGTTCTTATATACATGTTCCAGCCTAGGTTAAGAGACTGATCAAATGTCTGCCATTGTTTCATATCTCCAACTACACCTTTCCAAAACGATAATTTACCATTTTTTGTTGTGACAACAGCATTACTATATGATTAACTGGGCATGTGCCACTTGCTTTAAAAGAGGAAAAAACTAAAAATACTTTAGTTTTCCTTACTCATTACTTACTAACAGATTAATTTTGCTGAACCTCATTTTGCCAAAAACTGACTACGAATTAAAGATTACATATTCATTCATGCCTAAAGAGAAGCCAGAGGGTAATACTTGACATATGTATTTTCTGAGCTCTAATAGAAGATTCTTTAACTACTCTAGATGTATTTGTATTTTGTGGCCTTTATCATTGAACTAAACACTACATTATAAGCAAACGTGGTGATATTCCTTCCACTGCAGGAACTTCATGAGTATCACATATCTGCAGCACTCACTTTAGTACTTAGAATACACGTTAGGAAATCCAAGCAATATCTCTCTGCTTTCTATGGTGTAATAAATTTATTTTTTGGCTTTGTAAATCAAGTGCCACCCCATATATTTATTAATTATTAAGCGCTGTTCTTCCTCAAACCTAGACCCTTATTGTGTACACGTGTTTGTGCAATAAACTCTTACTTTGTTTTGTTGCTTCATCTTTTTATATTTAAATTATAATTTTATTTCTCTTTCCTTTTGTGCCCTTAATTATTACCTCTTGAATAGCTGACATGTTGTTTCTGACACAGCATATTGTAACTTTTCAGTCTGATTCACTAAATTCAGCATCCCCAGCTGAATATGCCAGATTGGTTTTGTTTGAGCTATTACCCAAGTATTATATGCCACAGAAAATCAATACAGATTTATGAATTTGAAATAAAATGGTGATGCATAGTAGCAGCAGATGATTTCCTTGAGGAATAATTCCATTGAATGGCTTGAAATTTAAAATACCTTATATGTTACTTATTGTGAAACACTACTGAGAGCCTAAAAACAACAGATCTTGATCCTACAAAATATAATGTTTGAGATATCCATCATATCAAAATGGTGTTAAGGGCTAGTCTTCAGGAACTGCTAGGTTTGGTGAATGGAAGGTCTCATGCAGAGAATTTTAGCGGCACTGTGTGTGCACACTAACATTGTCTCCACAAGAGGACAAGTCATCTGACTTATAAGCAGGCAGGATAAAATAAGCACTGACCTTCTTTTTTATTTTTGGTAAGTGCATTACTTGAAAATCAACATAACTCCAACCTCAATGTTTTTTTTGTTTTCCTTTATAAAATTCCTTTCACACATTGCACAATGCTGCAGTCCTGGTTTTTGCTCATCAGACTTGTATTTCGGTGGCTGCAAGCAATAGTATTGCTTTTGCTTCTTTATTTCACCTTCTTAGTCTTTAGAGACTTTCATTTTTGATCTCCCTCCATTGTGAATGACATTATTTCTGTTGTCCTGTAAATAACTTGGCTTGAATTCTGCCTGATCCTGGAGATTTGCTTCTTCTGAATGTCCCCAATTAACTTAACCCTCTTGCCAGACGGACTGTGCAGTCATCTAGGATAAAGTATTCTCATTGTCTGTGCCAAACAGTGTCTTCTATTGCAAATAAACTCAGAAACACTGATTAAATATGCTGATTATAACTTTTCAATCTTATTGAAATCATCCCTCTGTTTGATGTTGATTGAAACTTTCTTTACTGAGGATTTTTTGGGGACAGAAGTAATGGTAGCACAGATCATATTAATGTATTTAGGACTCATATGCAATGTCTTATAAAGAGTGCCTTTGTTATATTTCCTGTTTTTCAATTTCATCCTTAAGGTTTTTCTCTGAATTTTAAGCTTTTCTTCCCTTCCTTCCTCTTTCCTGCATCATCTACCTTCATAAGCAAATAAACAGCATAATACATTTATGTATATAAACTACTTCTTTACAGCCAAGCTATAGGAAAAAACTACATAAAAATGAGACCTTCATTAATAGTCTGTAGGGGGTAAATAGAAATTTGGATTTTGCTTGTTCAGAATATGCTGAGGTTGATTAAAAGTGAAGAAAAAACATATGGTAGTAAAAGTGAGAGAAGAGAAAGCCATAGACAGGACCACAAAAACAATTTTTGTCACAATCTGGGAGCCAGTGAATATCTGATAGAATGTAATGGAATGTGATTTTTGTTGTTGCTGTTTAGGAACCCTGCAATGGTATGTTGAACAAGATGCAGCTGATAAATAGATTTCTGCTGACACTCCATGGGAGCTGAATTACAATAGTGTGGGAGAAGTAGAACAAATGAACAGATTAAGATTACTTCACTGTCGAATACAACTATGAGTGTTTTAGAAATAAATAAAAAAATAATAAAAAATAAGTAGGTTGTTATTGAATACTAATCTAAGAAATTTAAAAAGCAATACTTTTCTGCACAACTACAAAGATGAAAGATCTGGAGAAAATATAGAGAATAATTCACTGCTAAATGAAATGTTGATGTATAAATACAAAAAGACATGTAATAAGAGAACCTTCTGGAGAACAAATTGCCTATTAGACAAGAGTATTATTTGTCTCTTTTACAACTGTCACCAAAACCAACCAAGAAAAAAAAAAGTGACAGGCCAAATTCCTAGGAGTATCCAAAATTGATACTCAAATAAAATAGCATTTTTAAAATATTCTCAAATGTCTGGTATGGGCTACAATCAGGATTTTGTCAATATATCCCATTTTCCATAATAGAAAAACAGATGGCAGATAGGATAATGACACATCTGCAAAGCATATGTGTGGAAAGCCCAAACAGGGGAGTGTCTGTGGTTTGTTTTTAGGTTCAGCGCTAGAAAGAGAAGGCACCATGCATGCAAGCAGAATTCTTAGGCTTTTGCTGTCAAGCCAATATTTGCTGCTGGTCTCGTCAGTCTGGGAAGTTCACCAACTGAGTCTTTGAGGCACATTATTACACATAGATGTTTAGAATAGAAATTGATAATAAATTATGAATCTAAGTGCCTAAGTAATACAAGACAGCTACAATTACACTGTACCAAGTTCCAATCTTTGTGTTGGAGGGCATTGTATATAGACCATTACTAAGAAGTACTGAAAAATAAATATAGTTATTATTATAACAAAAGACTAAAAGCTTTCTGACACACTATAGATTATTACACAGAAGAATGACAAATTGCTGGGATTTATAGCTTTTAGGTATTTAATGAAAACATAGTCAGGAGAATATGTCATTCTGCTCTCAGGAAATAATTGAATTGCTGTGATTGCCAGGAATCTGACACTGGTGGTAATTTTGATTTAAAAGCTAGTGGAAGGTACTTTTCACACTGAGAATCTAAACTACAAATGACATATAGGCAACAAGAAACTTTTGCTGGGAATAGTGTCTCAAAAGCTCATAAAATAAGAATCAAAATCACAGAAAACTTTATTATTTGAAGAGCTTGCAGACCTTTGGTGCAGGTAGCTTCATTAATAGGCGTGTAAAAAGAAATCCCTCTGACAAAATTGGAAAGTAATCTGAAAAAAATCAAAATAATTAAAGGTGCTAACTGCAGTTTTCAGTACTGTCCTTGATTTGACATTGAGGCCAATGTGAAATTGTGACAATTTCAATGTGACAAAAAAAGTGTCTGATAGAAAAATATTTTGTTTATATAAAACCCATGAAGAATGCAACATAAACTAATATGTAATGGAACTTCCACAACGACAATTTTTTTCTAAAGGAAAGACTGTAATTTCAATTTCGGAACATAAATTTTAATGGAACATAAACTATTGATAAACAAATCATATTTGCTTCTTTAAATTAAACCAGCTAAACAGGAATGAAAGTCATAAAGAAAGGCAAAATTTGTAAATATTGATGTCACATTTATGGATTCCCTTTATAAAGGTGAATTTTGAAAAACTGATAATTAGTTTTTGCAATTAAATTTTGATTCTATGGCAATGGAAATCTATTACCATGTGGTTTTAAGAAAAGATGAATGGTACTTTCTCATATTCCTCTTTCTAACTGGAGCTTTATACCAAAGGATGTGGATTGATTTCTGTTTCATACACCTCTTCTCCCAGACAGTAGGACACTCAGAGCATAAAATCTGTGACTGTTTTCTTTCACAGGGATCTGTGATCTGTGCATTACTCATTCCAGAATGGCATCATTCCTATGTTCTTTTTTGAACTTCACCATGTACCTTTTCCTCAAAAAACCTCATCCCATTACACCTACATAAATGGTGTACTCTAAACATCTACTCCACCGGGGGAAAAAAACAACCAACCAAGTAATCCAAATCTTTAATCTTTTATGCATATGTAAAATAATTTTTTAGCAAACAAAATCATCTTCACTGCTGAATTGCAATCAGCCTTAAAATACATATGATAGTGGTCTTTTCTGAATTATCAGAGTTCACTGCCTGACAAATCCCACCCCAATCACCCCCTAAAAGCCAACAGTATTTTGGTGTTATTTAAGCTTTAAATAAAAAATGTCACTTCTACAGACAGAATGATTGAAGTTGAAAGGAAGCCCTGGAGGTCAGCTGGTCCAAGTTTCCCCCTTATATAGGGCCACCTAGACACAGTTGGTCCACACTGTGTACAAGCTTGTTCTGTGACCAGCCCATTGAAAGGAATCATGCTGGAGCAGTTTTGCATAGTTTCTCATCCACTTCCACAGCAAGCATAAAGAGAAAGGTTTATATGAATAGTCTCTAAATCAGACATATTTTTATATATGTCTAATAAATTTAAAGAACTCAAAGATACTATTTCAGTTCTTGAGGGTTTTCAGTGTTACCCAAAAGAAAAAGTTTCTCAGAAGGAAGGAGTTAGTTTAGAGTTTGATGGAGACAAGCGAAAGGAAAGAAATTATCTAAAATTTTACCTGCATTCTGTGTTTTCTTACCAGATGTCTTAAGACATTAAAAGTTCTGTTATAGTTATTGAAACCTTCCTCAAAATAAATATGATAGGGATCTTATTTTGTATTATATTTTAAATCAATGTAATTTCAAACAGTTGCTATGACAAACCTTGCAGATATAATTTCTTTATAAAATAAAAGCTGAAATTCAAATCTTCTGTAGGTTGTACATTGACTACGGGGCAAAAAGCCAAATTTTTAGCATTTTTAATCTTGGCTCTTAAAGTTACTTTCTCTGCAGTTAATGGAAAGTCGCTTAGAACTTCTACCTTGATAGATTTATATTTTTTACAAGTTTCTTCTGCATATTAATTACCCAACACCTATAGAACATTTTGAGACTATAGAATATGCTATGTTTCTGTTACCTGGTAAATCCACCTATTCATTATATAGTATGATACCCAGATTTGTAACTTACATTTGCAGACATGAAGCAGGAATATAAAATTTCCACTAAAGAGTGAAATTAGGAGTTTAGCTAATCTATTAATCTCTCTAAATGATATTAAAAATCTGCAAACTCACTAGAGAAATATCCTTTATCAAACGTAAACTTTTTTATTCTGCTCTAGAACAAACAGATGTTTACAACTTCCATATGTTTCAGCTCTGTGCAACTCATCACTGAACCTTCTCCAGACTCTGAGTTCTTAATATGTGTCAGGCTTAATTAATTAACCATATGACTTCTGATCAGTGAGATAATCTTGCCATTGGTTTTGTTGTGCCCCATGCAAGTTCATACTTACCTCAAATAAGAAAAAAAATCTATATTTTCCTTAATTCCTCCCTGATTTAAAAAGAACCCACAAATTTCTCTTTTTGAAGATAGCACTGGCATTTGGGGTCATGTTTAGAAAATTTGATATAATTTATAGCTAGAAAAGAAACAGAGGATAAGCAATTTAATGGGCAAAATTTTGTTGACCCATTCTTCATCAGTTATTATTACTGTTTAATTGATCTCTACAAGAGCTCAGTTATTATTACTGTTTAATTGATCTCTACAAGAGCTTTATCCCTAACTATTCAAGTTAATGGGAATATTACCTTTGATGGCTATAGTAGAAATGGATAATAAATCTGAGGGCGCAAAGTGCTCTTCTTTAAAATATTTTGGTGAGCCAGATAGCCTCTTAAATCAGTTTGGTTTTGAACAACAATATTTGTTATGATTCACAATTACGAAATTTTCTTTTAAAATTATGTGGAAAGCCAAAGATACAACAAGAACAAGAAGGTTATGTTCGAGGTTAAGGTCCACACTGGCAGCAATGTTTTGCTGAGTTGTTTTAAGTCAAACCCTGTGCACAAAACAAGCACAAATAAATTCACATCCATTGATGCCCAAGACAGACCATCACTTCAGCAATACAAAGACTTCAGGGCATTACTTTAGGGCAGGAGGTGGATAGACATTAATCAGGGCAGAAGTGTGCTGACAACACACCAAAAATACTTCCCAACAAAAAGCTCAGGAAACATGAGCTTGTTTCTGTCTTCACTCTGATTTCTGGATTTCTCAGAATTGCAGAATTCAGAATTTCTCAGAATCACAAAAATATTAGATGAAAAATGACATGAGGATGTCCTCTTTTAATTGAAAGAGACCTATTGCAAATGACTGACTAGGTGAGCTACAACTTGGTTAGATGAGCCTTGAAGAACTCTATGGGCTGATTGACTCATCTGTCAAGACAATAATTTCTATTTCATTACCCTCTTGAGGTGAGCTTTTTCTTTATGTCCACTTTGTAACTCCCAAGCAATAATTGGTGGCTACTGTCTCTTGCCTGATACTATTGGGAAAAGTTTTGATCCATCATTACTGTAGCAACTTTTAAGGTAAATGTAAGCAACTGTTAGATCATCCTGTAGCCTCTCACCTCCCCTCTGTCAGACTAAACACGACCAGCCCTCGTATCGTGTCTCCATCAGACACGTATTGTAGGTTCTTAAATATCTTGCTGTTCATCTGAGTGATTCCTTCCAGTTTCTGTTTCTCTTCAGCTGGTGTCCTACTACCATTCCCATTGCAGCATCACGTCAGTGACTGAAGGATGATAGCCACAGCCCTGCTGTGCAAACCACAGCCCTACCAAAGCAATGCAGCCTGTGGTTTGTGTTATAGAGAGCACAATGTTGGCTCATATTTAGTCTGGCATCCACAAAAACCTCCCCTGAACACTAACACCAGTAGCAGTACTCAGCCTATTGATTCATATTCTGAAGCATGGTGCAAAATCTCCTGCACATTCCCGTTTCAAACTGTATGAGGTTTCTTTCATCCTGGTCCTTATGTCTACAGAGGTCAACCAATTTTTCTTGAGAAATAAGTGTATTGTCCCTTTTAAATTATACCCAGTTAAAGGACCACAGACTAAGCAGAGGAAAATAAGGAAGTTTTTCCTTATTTTTAACTACACAGCTGAAACATCTTTAGGGATTTAACTAAGGATTAATTTTCAAAAGATAAATATGATTTGTATTCTGCTGTTAAAATTTCCCCAGACTTTTAGCTTTCTCTACTAACTACTTAGAGCCTTTGAACAGTGCTCAGCACAAGACCTTTGGAAAGTCCTATTAACACCTTCTGGAATTTTGAACTCCATTTTTTCCTTTTAAGAGTGACTGCAAAAGTGCTTACTCTCAAAGTCCAGTTGGGAGTTGTGAATCTGAGTAACTCAAATAGTTGCAGAGAGTATATGAGATAAAGTGGTTGTAAAATCAATGAAAATAAAGGACAGTACATTTGTAAAGAATATAACTGGAGCAACTGACAATACAAGAAAGTACAGGAGACTATTCTATTACAAAATAAAAAATGAAACCCATGGATCTAGGCTTTGTAATTCAGACTATTAAGTGTTCAAAGGAAACAGAGTGTTTAAATGGAAATGAGGTGACTCAGAGTCTTTGACTTGATTTAACTTGCTCTACTAAAGCTGGAGAGAAAAATAAGACCACATTTCAGTGAAAGGGAATATGCCGATTTGAAACCAAGAACATTTAATAAAACTTCCTGAAAGAAAATCTATCAGACTGCAGGAAAAAAACCCAAAACTAACAAAAAACTGTCCCAGAGGTAATGAATGCCAGAAGCCCAAGCACAAGGAACATTTTAACTGATCTTAAACTGATCAAAACATTTTGAAGGAACAATAAGGATCAATCCCAAATGGACACAGAGGCAGACAAAATAAGCTGATAAGTCTTTTCTTCCTTTAACTTCTGTGAATTTATGGCAAATTAAATAAGCACTGGGATATGGTGTCAGCACTGAGGAAATATCATTCAAGGGAAAAAAGACACTGACCTTGAAAAGAGAGAAAAGAGAAAATAATATCCTGGCTAGTTTGTAAATATAAATTTTTGACAATTACTGTGGGCCAAACTCATTTTAGGAGTAAATATCAGTGAAAATTTGTATCAAGCATAAGCAGAGATGGGATAAATATTTTCAAAACCATTATGCACTTTCATTAGAAAAATGGGGCAGTGTTAAGGAATTTGGATTAAATGGACATATTTAGACTAGATAAAGGGCTACTTTATTGGAATAGAGCCTAAAAAGGGTTTTGCAAACAGCCTTTGGCGTTTTTTTCACATGAAAATTAAATCTATGATGTACTGATGTTTAAATTCATATATCATATCTTTAAAGTATCCTGACTTAACTTCCATGAGATCATAACGACCAGGTAAAAAGAATACTCTATACTATTTATTAAAGATAGATTCAAACCCAAACCTCTGGAAAATACTTAAGGAACAGTAGGAAGCAAAGGAGGTAAAAAGAGAAGATTAGGCTTTACAAGATCATTTTCTGTACACAGGAAGTAGGGCAAAGGAGGACTGAAATTTCCAAATGTGTAACTTCAGAATGTTCTGAATGCAGGAATCTTTCTTTCACTACAGAGCAATAGTTTTTTCAGTCCTGAACATTTTTGCCATTAGCTTATACCTCATGTGTCATAATAAAACAAAAAATATATTAGCCAGCTGTGAGGTTTAGAATATGAGTAAGATTCTCCACAAGTATAGGAGGATTTTTTTTTGGCTAATTTTTTTAGTGTTTTTTGGGCATGGGTTTTGTGTGGATTTGTTTAGTTGGTTGGCTGATTTCTTTTAGTTTTAATTTTCCTGGCTATAATTTGCTTACAATAAGAAGTATTGCAAAAAAATAATTGAAAAGGCTGTCACTGTTTCACATGCACTGGCCAGCAGATTATTTTAGTTTCAAAATTCATAATCTGTTTCAGCAGTTCCATAAAATTCAGGATACTAAAAAGAAATCTTAGCAAATGTTGACACTGCTGTTGTCTGTTGCCTTGGGAAAAGAGATAACGATTCTACAGAAATATATCTAAATTTCTTAAATAATCCAAATAAAGAACTTATAAAGTACTTCAGTGATTACAAAGAAGTATTATTGTCAACTCTGTTTGGAATTCAATACTTGTGTCCAGCTTGTAACCAACAAAGAACATATTTAAAGTTTAACTTCATGTTTTGATGCTATGTCATAGTTTGCTGCACCTTTGATAGGCTGAACCACAGTCAGGTTATTCTCATGTGTCACAAATGTGAAGGCATCAGGAAAACAAGTTCTGTACCTGATTTCTCCAAAATACATAATCCATTCAAGAAAGTACTTGAAATCAGCCATAAACAGTTTATATCCCTGAGAAAAAGCAGGAGGTTTTGAAACTCTGTGGACAAGCACTGGAGAAAACCTGAGACACTTGGAAAGATTTACACAGAAATGTAAATCATGAATAACAGGGCATTCAAAATTATACTGCTTGAAGCTTACTTGCATATAGCTCTGAACCTGGATGTCGATTTCCTCATTGGAAGTCCTGTTCTATTCTGCTGCAAGACAATCTATTAGGTTTTTTAGGACAAAGTAATATTCTGTTAATACTAAAGGGATACAGCATAAAGTGGAACAGCAGAAATTTCCTATTTGGACATATGTCTTAAATGAGTGTTACAGTGGAATCAGTACTTCTTGGCAGTACAGAGTGGCACAGTTGCAGAGCTGCACAATCAGTAAAATGTACCCATACAGTTAATTGAAAAGTGCTGTGTATGTTGATACTATTTTCTTGCAAAAATGACTGATTAGAAACCTAAATCAACACTGAAGAAACATTTAGAATTTCTGTTTATTTTCAGACTTTATGTTTAGAGTAACAATCTAGCAATGCATGATACAGCAGCAATTTCTGTGTTATGCAGTTTTTGGCTTACTTTCCTTGGTAATGACATCATACATTCTTAAATTACAGTATCTGCTTCTCAAATTAGAGCTCTGCTTCTTCCCCACATGGCTGAGCAATACAGAACTTAGGTTTATTTCATGTCCAAAGCACAGCATATGTGCTGTTGTTTTAACTGAAGTGACAAAAAAATCTAAACAGCTCTTATTTCTTCACCCCCTCCCTTTTGTCACTACATTTCATAAGTGAATTTACAAAGTACTGCACTGCCTTTAAGTGTGCACTTCAAATTCCATAAAGTTATTCAGCTAAAACATTTCTGGATTCTTTTAAGAGAGGTTGTGTTTCAAGTTCTATGTGGACGTCTAATGTTTTCTCTCAATGACATCTTCTAGAATTCGTGCAATGGGGATTACCAAACCAGTATTCTTTGGTTTTCACCCTGCAATTAAAACATATGCTCCAAGATTTCACCTGAGTCAACAAAGGTGTTGATTTAAATGCCTAAATCCTCTCAAAATATATCTGAAACATGCTTCTCTTCATTAGCCTAATTTATTTTAGTACTGTAACCATGTACAAATAAAGACCAGGTAAAAAGACAGATTTCACTAGTGACTCTGCATAAATCTGTAAATGAATATCATTACTTGGCAACTAGCAGAGACTAAACAATTTGGTGAGATTCTTCATTATAGTTTTACAGTGGAATCTATCAATAAGGTTCTTTGAGAGCCTTCCCAACAAAAATACCCCATGTACCAGCGACATTTCCAGCACAACAGCTCTGCCTCTCTTCTCATGAAGAATTCTTGCTGAGGAGAAAGGAAATAAGCTAAAGACAATGAGAGGTGCAAGTATCTCCACAGTTCTCTCAAAATTCAAGTCATCTTTATGAAATCCATTTGTATATTTAGGAATGTACCTAATGCAGGGAGCTGGAATAGTACTAGTCTATGTCTTCAGCCTCTACATATCTGACTAGATCATGAGAAAAGTTATCTTGAAATGACAAGTTAATTCAGATAAAGTTTCTTCTCTGTAGAGTGGTCTTTTTCTCCTATTTATCTAAAAAGTAATATCTTGCATGTTCTGTAGTATATGCCAGCAGTGGTAAGAATTATGGGGCTTTCAAAGGAGCTTTCAAAGACTTTCAGTGGCAGATAACCCTTCAAAATTTACTCTTCAAATCGCTCTGCAAAATTAGCTCTTCAAAGTCAACTATTATTCTTTCTTAATTTTCTAAATGATATTCATGTAGTGAACTGTCTAATAAATTCTATTTATTTTTGGGTTTAGTCTTATGTGTCGTTAGCAGTATTGCTTAAAGAACTCCTTCTCAGTACCAGTGTGGGCAGAATACTAATTACTGAAACATACACTGCAAAAATGTTTTTGAGGCAAGAAATTGCCTCTGTCTTCTGGAGACTAGTGGGAGTTGCTCCAGGATAAAATATTGAAAAGTAAGAAATCCTGAAACATAAGATACCAGCAATTCTCAAAGTAAATCCAAACCAGAGACTTCTTCCTCCTGTCATATAGGGGAAAAATAATTTGTCTTTTATCATGTGGTACAAGAAAAAATACTAATACTTAAATTTGGGGATAGTATCTTAAAAAAAAAAAAAGAGGGCAATTTGTTGACTTTGAAGTTTATGAAGAGATGCTTTGAGGATGAGAGATGTTTTAGAGCACATCTTGTCTCCTGATAGGCAGTCATTTTTGATGATGTAGATGCTGCAGCATTGATTTTTTAGCAGTTTAGAACTGCCCAGTATAGTGTAAGATAGTGAGCCAAGCTGTAAAATAGTGAACAGATGGATCCAGTCAGAATTTTTAAGATTACTGTTAAATGTCCAATATCCCAGGTTTTAAACTTCCTGCAAGCTAACATCTCCCTCAGCATAAACTTGTAAAAGCAGAGTAATCAAGGTTTGACCTTGTCAGACTAGTAGTGGGCGAGAGGAAGCTGTTACCTGCTGTACTCACAAAGCAGGTGTTCAGTGTCATACAAGACCTATATGCCTTTAAATTTGAGCCTCATGCATTTACCTAATTTATCCATTCATCAGTTTGCTGTGTCACCCTGTCCTTCATTAGCTCGTGTCATCAATAGATTAAATACAGTTATTTGACTATGAATAAATTGGGTGTTAACCTCCTCCCACAGCGAAATACTCTGGAAAAGTTGTCACAGAAAGTAATCCCTAATGTGACCTTAAGCTCTACCTTCTTGTTAATTTTAATTAACTAACATGCCAATCAGATTTTTAGTGCAATTTTTTTTTCCTAGCCATTATCACTGTTTTTGTAGATCTTTATTTTAATCTATGTATTGGTACCTCTGCCCAGCTGCCTCTGAGTGTGCGGATGTGCATTTTCATTTTGGGTTACTCAGGCAATCTGCAAAATTGCGGAAGATCAACAATGCCATCTGCAGGTATAAGACAACTCCTGATCTGGAGACACACTCTCTCTCAAGTTTGTGTTTTCCTACCTTAGATTAGGCTATTTTTTCCTAGATTGAATTTAAAGTTGGCCAAAACTGTGTAGATCTGTTTTGCCAGACAGCAATCAGATAAGAAGATTTTTGCTTCTAGATAAAAAGATTTTTGCTTTGATCTGTATATTATTAACATATACAAAAGATTGAATGCAGGGGTTTTTAAGACTTATTCAAGCTTCTCGAAGATATTCAACCTGCAAAATGGAACTTCAAAACCTGTTAAAAGGGCATCTTTCCAGCTTCCTAATATTCTTGGGGTTCCAGCAAGTTTGTGAATAGGCTCAGGACTGCTTTTCTCATGATCTGGCACATTCTCTTATATTCAAGTGGAACTAGTAGCAAACTCTAGAAGGATTATATACAACAGTTACTCCCTGCTTCTTGTATTTTCTTTTTTCCTGACCTCTCTTTGATACAGATTTTCAGGCATAGGGGTGAGATATAAATGTCACAGAGAACAATGAGTGCTGTGAGAGACTGAGTGGATTACTGGTAATGTGCAATTCAGAGCATTTCATCTCTGTTTCAATGTCTTCTGCTAGTAAAAGTTAATTTGTTCCTCCCTATTGAAGACAAAGAATATTCACAATTCTTTGAAATTACAAACTGTGAGGAAATAAGTACACTAGTCTTATAAGTGATGAGTTTCCTATAAACTTCCTATGAGATTAACTAACTCTTACCATCACTAAAGTGAAAGAAAATCATCAATTTTATTTTTTAAAAAAGTACTTTTTTTGTTTTCCATCTGGGTCAGCACATTATTAGATGAAATAAAAACTTATGTTCAGAGACTAGAAACTCCTGAATATTGTTCTTATTTTTTAACTGCATCAGTGGCTCTAGGCAAAAGTAAAGGTTTTTGTGCTCACTACATACATCTGTAAATTAGAATCTAATGCTTACTTCTCACAAGGGAATTGTGAGCTTTTGATAAGATGTTTGAATAAGTTAGTAAACTGTTTGAATCTGTAAGTAACAAAAAAAATATTCCTAAAATAGTACTCTGGTTTTTTTACTAAATACACTTCTTAGAGAATGTAAAATTAGTAGTCCTTTAGAAAAATTCTAAGATCAAGTGTCTTGATGAGTGAAAGGAATTTAGTCTTCTCAGTAAGCCAACTCAACTGAAAGGTTTTGTTCAGAAAGGAGACATTTAATTTCTTGCAATCTATCTAGGAATCTGTCCAAAGTCTGGCAAAGGCAATGTGATCCTTTCAAAAGACTTTTTTTCCCCACAGTTTATTAATATTAAGCTGAAATTTCATTCTGAGTGATTTATTTCAAGTTGCCCCAAAAATTAACTTTGCACATCTTCCTAAAATTAATAATTTTAGAATTATTAAGAACATATTTTTGCATGAGAAAAATTTTAAAGAGAAGAAAAGAGTTTGAAAATGTCTCACAACTCTACTTAAATGTGTTTTGTGATACAAGAAAATATTTCAGGGTTGTCAAATAAATATAGATAAACATACTGAAAATCATAAGCTGCTTTTTCTGACTTCACCAAACTTCATTAGATTTTAAAATAATTGCAATATATTTCATTGGCTAGTAATGAATTTATGTAAATGTACTCTTATTCTTAATTTGGCCTCTCCGTTTTTAGAGGCTATCACCCGTAGCTGATGGCCAGATGCACTTGCAAGCAGCTTTGCCCCTCAGCATGACAGCGCATAATTTTTCATAATGCCATCTTTCCTGTGCCTATATGTCTCCCTCTCTCCCCCCAGCATTTTGTAGTTAGTGAATTTACTTTGGATTACATTCTGAAATAGATTTTACAAGTGTCTAATGAACTGGCTGCATGATAACAACTCTGTTGACCTTGTAAGCACAAATGTGAAATTCAGTGCTGCACCTCTAGCAGGCATGAATGAACCAGCAGATGCAGCAGAAGTGTGAAGGGGTTGATTAGCTCAAATGTACCTTTGAGACCACCAAAAACAAACTGCTGTAAAGGACAATTAGCATTGCAATGCCTTTCCTGAATTTTCCTATGGATCAGAAGGCTGTGCTGAATCTCAATAATGCTTTGTATCCCAAGACATTCTATGCCTGTAAGGAAGTGCTTTTTATATGTCTCTTACATCACACCTACTGAGAAAATCCTTCATCACTAAGCTAAGTTTTGAAGTGTTTTTCCATCCTTTCCAAATCACTGTATCACAAAATGCACCATGTGTGCACAGAAAAGAAAAATAATAGTTTTCCCTTCCTTTCCCCAGTTCTGATTAAAATTAAATTAGACAGAAAACTGTTTAAATGTAAGATTTTTTGTGTCACTGTGGGTCTATTTAACACAGAAGTAAACAGAAAGAACTTTCTTAATATTTCTGTACTTTGGTAATACCTGTAGTTACGATAGTCTAAAATTGTATTTGTGCCCTTCATGTAAATGCTGTTGCTCAGAAAAGCTAAAAGGTGCTTGCGTTGCCAGATGATTTGTTTGAGGTGCTATGATTGAGATAAAACACAAGTGAGACAGGTGCAATTTTATGAGCTTATCAAAATTTCTTTGAGCTGATTTAAATTTTGCCAGTGTTAATATCTGGCATTCTGCCTCAGGGTTTAAAGCCTCAGGTTAAAGCAACTGTTTGAAGAGCACTTAAACCACGTTTTTCTTTTACTTCTTATATATTAATCCTCTCAACCCTCCCCTCAATCAATACAATTTCTCATACATATCTTGGAATATTGCCCTCCTTGGTGCACCAGTGTTGCTGAATGCCTCAACCAGCTCTGTGAGAGATCAGTGCACAGTAGGGTACTTCCCACGTTCCTAAGGATGAAATATACATAAAAACTGAAATCTGGTATTTGAGAATAATAATTTGACTGTCCCATTAGAGATAACATACTCTGAATTCTATCTTTGAAGGAGTTATATTCCAGTTGGATAATAACTGAGCTTTAGTCCATTTTCGTAAAAGATTGACTCTCTTAATTACCTACCATTTAATAATATATTTTGTATTAACAAGGAGTCCTCATGGCAAATGTTGTCATAGGAAAGACCATTATTCCACAATTAGATTAGATAAAAAATAAATTTACAATCTGATTTTAAAATTCTCTTTAAATCTTAACCCTAGTTCCCGTATATTTCTCCTAGATGTATAATTATCCATTTGGAAGGGAAATGAGAAAGACTTGGCTCAATACCTGTCTTGACCTACTTAACTGACAGTTACAAAGATAAGCTTCATGCTACACATAGCTTTTTTCATTTAAGAGATATAGGGGTTATTATTGGTGTCATTATTATTAACTGTAGTCACTAGATACTATCATTATTTTACTCTCTTGTCATCTTTATGGATTTATACCAATAAAGCTTTATTGACTCCTCCCTCCCCTCCCCTCCTTAACTGCACCACTCTAAAGGCAAGAGTGAACCTACCTACAATTCTGGATTAATAAACCAGGACTTTAGCCCTTAAAATAGCATTTCTGAAAGCCTAATTATCTTCCACATACCAATCCATCATACTGTCGATCTTCCCCAATCAATTTGAAAAAAGCATGATTTTTAGCTGAATTTTTTCAAAGCAGTTTTCAGGTTGTTAAAAGAAAGGGCATAGTTGCTCACTGAGATTATACTCCTTCATTCCTTGCAAGCTCAATTCACCCTTGTCTACAATGGGCACAGATCTACTAAACCAAGCTGGATCAGGGTATTACTTGTCACAGAAAGCATTTTACCTGTATACAAGGAGAAGAAAACAGAAAGGCAGAAAACTTCTAACTCACTTGTGTTAGAAATGCTGCTTTTATGCAGATCCTGGGGAAAAAAAAACCAACTCTATGTGAATAAACACACATTGTCTCATTTGATATCATAATAATTTTTCAACTATCTGAATATGTGGAAAACCAGATTGTCTCAGTCTTGTGTTTTTGCTTTAACTCATATGTCAAACAGAAGGCCTGGTTTCCTGTTAACTTCCATGAACATGTTGTAAGATAGCAGAGCATTGCAAGCCACAGGGAATCAGCCATGAAGCAGAGCTAGACCTACACAGAATTATTGTTATCTGAAGGAAATAAGGGAAGTTTATAAGCATTTCTTTCACCTTTTATTTTGTTTTGTTTTTCTGGTGTCATGAAATAGGTGGGGAAAGGGAGGAACACTTTTCAGCAATGTGTCTACACTTGTTTTTCAGCTAGTGAAAAACAGTCATTTTATTTTACTGTAAAACCACTTTGCACTTTGCAGAAACAAAATGTGTGAATCACAGCAGATGAAGGAGATGCTGATTAAAGCATAAATTTTGCTTGCTGTAAAATTTTTTTTCTTTGCAGACTGGTTCTTATCTTTGTCATCATTAAACTCTGACTCACACTGAAAAAACTTGGAAGAAAAGTGTATTCTTGTGGGTGTCTTAACATCTGGAGTAAAGGACATAATAAAACATTAATTCCAAAAGGCAAAGAAAAGACATTGTCTTTTGTCCACAAGGCAGCAAATTCCACAAATCTCCGTCATGAAATCCAAGCTGCCATGTGGTTACAAGAAGCTGTAGAAGCCTGATACTTCAGGGACAATTCATCTGTGAAAAGACAGTAATTCTAGAATGTCCAAGATGCACTGATTTCACTGTGAATGCACAGAACGATCACTGTGTTGGTGTGGTTTGACTATTATTAATCAGAGTTTGTAAATAGGATATAGAGTTGGTCTGTTCACAAACTATACTTAGCTGTCTAGGATTTCTGGTCTTTCACAGGGTAAAAGAGAGAAAGGAAAAGGAAACAAATTTCCTCACATTAAAGGTATCTGTTTACCTAAAATTCTGTTAGGAATTCACTGATCATGTGCTGATTTTGACATCTGAGGTAGTACCCCAGTTACTTTTACAGCTCTCAGAGAAAATAGGCACTACTAGAGCACAAAATGTATGGGTTTAAAGCAGACATCTAAAATACACTGCTTGAATTGAATTAAAAATAAAAAACTAAACAAAAAAAACAAGCCAACAAACAATCACACCCCCCCCCCAGTAAAACAACAAAAACAACACAAAAAAATCCCAAACCAGGATTAAAAATTACTCCTGACTGGGGAAAAAAAAGTGCATATCCATCAGAGAAACATGTCCACATTGAAATGTCTACAGTCTTCAAAGCCTTTATACCTTACAGGTTCTGGACAGTCATGTACTGTCTGTTGCCTAAAATGATAAATGTTCATGTTTATACTCCTCATAATTAGCAAACATGCTAAGTAATTTTCCATAGTTATAACCTGTTACAGATTCAGTCGTCCATCTAAGGCAACATGGACCACAGGTATAACCTATAAGGAACATATTAATTTTTTTTGAGGAATAGTGATAAATAGAGGAGCAAGAATTACAATACATTTTAATGCTTCAGTATTTTGTATTCTGTAATGTTTCAAATCCCTTAGTCACTTTCATCAGGCATGTATTTTGCACATTAGTAGAACACTTTGTTTTGGTTTGCTTCAATATAAATCACATTTCTTATTCTTATAAAATATCTGGTATTTTCCTACTCTAGTATGTTAGACAAAAAGCTATTTCTGATTTTTCTGAAGTAGTCCATTTGCCTGTTGCTAAAGTGAACAAGATAATCAATAAATCAATCTAGAAGTCTCACAGGAGAATTTTGGAACTAAGCATCAAGCTTGTCACTGTAAAACTAGAGGTCAAGTTTTACCCTGAACTACAGGCAACCACATTTTCATCAGAGAGCTTACACTCATGCACTCAGCAACAGCGACTGTAAGAACATTTGACTTTCTAAAGGTCACAGTTTAAATCCAGCAATGAATTTCGGATTTTGTGACACTTGATACTGCAGTGCCAGAAAGTTAAGCACCAAGATTCATCACCCTGACTTTCTAATTCCTTCTGCTGAAAGTAGATATAGAGGTTCAAGGTGGGTGTGATGCAGCTAATGTAGTGGTTTAGGTAAGTGATCCCTACTTCTAACACAGCTGCTCATCTTCTGACTCAGAAAGCAAAGAGGAAGTGAAAGAGGAAAAGCATGGGCAATATTCATGTTGTCCTGGAAAATACAATACAATCAGCTCTACTGAACAGATACCTTGTTTAGTGGCTTTCCTGAAGGGGAAGAGGAGGAGAAGGAGAAGGAGGAGGAGGAGGAAGAGGAGGAGGCATTGTTTTCTCTTGTGACCAGAGACGATACCCAAGGGAGTGGTCTGAAATTGGTGGGGAGGGATGGCTTGGGGGTGGTGTTGGGCTGGACATCAGGAAAAGGTTTTTAAACCAGAGAGTGGCTGGACACTGGAACAGGCTCCCCAGAGAAGTGGAACTAGCACCAGCCTGACAGAGACAAGAAGCATTTTTACAATGCTCTCAGTCATATGGTCCTGACGCTTGGGGATGGTGCTGTGCAGGGGAAGGAGTTGGACTTGATGATCCTTCCAACTTAGGATATTCCATAGGTCTGTGATTTTTCTATTGTATTATTTCTTTTTTTTTTCTTTTTTTTTTTTTTGGAGGGGGGGAGGGATTTGCAATAATATCGTGTTTTTGGAAGGTGGAACAAAGGGAAGTAATCTGGAAATGTTTAATATAATTTGAAAATTTTAATAATTTCAATCAGTCTCCTCAATTCAGGGGGATAAATTCCATTTCACATAACTGATTCTGTTAGGAGATGAAAACTTTTTTTGTGTGACCTGTAAATGTTATCACAAACAGTAACAGTATTTGACAAATGGTTTAATCACTACAGAGTAGTTTAACACATTTTTCTTTGCTGTAATAAAGTGTCTCTTCTTAGAAAGCATATGGATTTATATTTTTCCAAATTTATATAAAGTCTCATATATGTGCTAACCTTGTTTTATTCTAAAAATGCTGAAATGTTTCACAAGACAAATGTCTGTACTTTCCTAACAGGTCACACTTTATTTTCACATTCACAGTTTCTTGGGTCTTTTGGGACAGCTGTCATGTTTAAACACAAGCTTAGCCTCCCTTCCATCAAAAAAATACACAAGAGAATCAATATCAAAAGCTGGTCTATTACAAAAAGTCTTATATGAAATCTAATAACAGATTTTCTCAGGTAACAATTGGTACAACAACTGTATATACATCTCGAAGAGCACCCATGCTAAATTATGAACATTCCCATGCACCATAATGTATGTTACATGGAAAAGGAAAACACTTATTCTGGAAAAGGGCAATTCAATAATTAAAACATGAATGATGCTGGGGTTTTTCACATTTGTTGTTTCAATCCTCAGGTAATTTATCACCAGCTAGTGAAACTGCCAATACATCATTAATGCAACTGAGCACCGATGCAGCCTTCTGTGTGAGGTTGCTCCAGCCCTTTGACCATCTTCATGGCCCTGCTCTGGACCTGCTCTGGATGTGTCCACATCCTTCTTTTGTTGGAGGCTCCAGGCCTGGATACAGTTTTCTAGGTGGGATCTCATTTGAGGGCAGAGCAGAGGAGAGCAATCACCTCCCTTGAGCTGCTGGTCCTGTTGCTTTTGATGCAGCCCAAGATACAATTTGCTTTCTGGGCTTCAATGAATTTTCAGAAATTAAGTTAGATTAAATTAACTTAAATTAAATTATTTCATAGAATAACTCAGTGATTTGGCTCAGAAGGGACTTCAAGATCATCTGGTTCCAAACCCCCTGCAATGGGCAGGGATACTTTCCTTCAGACCGGGTGACTCAAAGCCCCATCCAACCTGGTCATTTGTTATTTTCAACAATCTGAAAACAATATGCTATTAAGAGCTTGTTTTTTGGTTTTTTTGGGTTTTTTGATTCCAGAAGTATTGAATTAAAATATATCTATTCTTTTTGTCATCAAACTTTCTAATAAAACTGACAACAACATTCTTGCCTTATTTCGCTAATGAAGTTATAATTATCAGACATAACTTTATGGACTGAAATTCTTGAGTTCCATCCATTAGTACTTCCTCTCTTGTTTCTTTTTATTACTTGACTAGTATATCTGATATACCAGCACAGCCAAGGTTACCTGCTCTGAAGCTGCCTTACTTCAGTATTTAACTCTCTTTCTGTTATGTAGTCACATTGAGGGATAGCACAGACTATAGCTGCATTTCTTCAAGAATAAATGTAAGTGACATCTCTTTGTAAATCACACGTTTCATTTCAAGCAATTTCCTCATATTTCTGCAGTAAATGCTTACTGGGAGCTTCCCCATGTATTTGTGTTTATTCATGAAATAAGTAGGATTTCTCTTAAAACCCAGTTTGACCTGTGCAAATTCCATCTGAGTCAGTTTCATACATTTTTTTTCTTTCCTTGAGTAGTATCTTTTGCACTGAAAAATAATAATGTTAAATAATAATGAATGTATGTTATTCACCCAATTAATTTTATAAAACATGTCAATGCAATTTTTTGATAAATAGCTGTAAGTTATATTAATATGGCTAGCACATATATGACTATTGATTATTTCTTACCAAAACCAAAACATTTAAACTTTTAGAATAGCACACACATATGTAAAAAACCATATGTACAGGAATATATGAAAAGAGCATGAGTAACGTATTTTATCTGCAAAGTACAATGATGCAAAAGTGAATGTATAACCATAATAGAAATTGATTTTACATAGCTTCTGGAACAAATTTAAGTGCATTTTTCATAGTCTTCTAGTTTGTTAAGAAACTAAAGGTCATATAAATTTAATAAAAATTATAGTGGGGAGTATTTCAAGTAGCATTTAACAAGAACTAAAAATATCTTTGAATAGAAGAAGAAATCACAGAATTATGTATGTTTCACTTAATCATCTATAGAAGTTGCAATATTTTTAGGGAATGTCTAGAACTATTGAATGACCTTCACTTGACTTGAGGCTTTAAACTCATACCATGGCAAGACATTTGCCTTGGTACAATTACACTATGAACTATATCTGGATTATATTCACTTTCTTTACTTTTCATTATTCTTTTGCACAGAACCTCTAGCTTTCATTATGTGGATTCCAGATAAATCCAAGGTCAAATTTACAATACAAGAGCTTTACTGAAAGGTTATGTAGCTATGTAATATTTTGCCACCTATCTTTTGAATCTGTTTGAAATCCAAGAGGAGTCATGGAGTATGGCAAAGAGATGAGATGTATTTCAGGCATTTGTTTTCAAACTTCAATGTAAATAGAATTTCAAAAGAAAAATATCCACATGGAAGGCAGGATATCTAAAGAAAAGTTTATTAATTAATATCTTTATCTTGAATAGATTTAAGTAGCATAATATATGATTTGCAAAACCTTTTTAAAATTCAGCAATCCAAACATTTGGGTTTATAAAATTAGTTCAACATGGAAGGCTATTTTTAGGTCTCTATCCTTCCAAATTTTCCATTTGCTATCAAATGACTTGACACTAATTAGGAAATCCATTAGTCTGATTTTTACATTGGGAACTATTAAGTGACACAGATATTTGTAGCCACTTTCATGTTCAAAAACTAGAATCCTCCCACAAACACCCCTGAGGAATTCATATATGTATATGAATTAAATATACATTTTAATATATATTTCAGGAATTCATATATATATGTTTTTGAATGCCTACACATCACTTAAAAGAAATAGAATAGTCAATAAAATAAATTACAACAAATCAATTTTTGGGTAAGTGCTGGTTTATTGATATTCGTTCACAATTAGATTGGTTATTAGTCTTCTTCTACTTAGATCTTAGTTCAGAACTATTAGTTCAGTATTTAGAAACAATCATATGAGACATAATCATGAAAGAAAGAGCAGCTTTTGACAACATCCTCCTATGTTAATGTAGTGGAATGCTTACTAGACTTAAAAAAAACTGATAAACACTGACATAGAACATCAGAGGAAAGGTTGAAAGTGTTTGACTTTCAGAATTAATTTTCAGTCCTTTGATTTTAAACCAGGTTAAACACCTTGATCTTATAGTTTGTATTTAAAATATTCATATTAATTTCTATATAGTTTTTGTTCAGTTTAATATCTGTCATCTGTTGATCACTGATCACTACAAAGTGAAAAACTAATGTGTCTGACAATGGTGCTAAATACTAACTTTCAAACTTACAAGCAGGGATTTCTGGCAATGCTTGACTGAGCAATGATTTTACAATTTATTATTAGCAAATTTTATGCACACTAGAAATGATCTTTCATTATCAAAGTAATTTTTTTGGTGCTAACAGCAGTCAGAAAGACAAGGTTGCATGTCAACCAGACTGCTGTGTGACCTCTTGCAAATCAAGTAACTTTTTCACACCACATGTCATTTGTAAAAGAGGGGTAATAATAACTGTCTTCCTTTCACAACTGCTGCAGATTGCACTGGATTCTTATTTGGCATCTTCAGTGCTGCAAACTTAATTCTCCTTTTCCTTTTCCTTTTCCTTTTCCTTTTCCTTTTCCTTTTCCTTTTCCTTTTCCTTTTCCTTTTCCTCTTCCTCTTCCTCTTCCTCTTCCTTTTCCTTTTCCTTTATTCCTTTTCCTTTTCCACCGCATCCCTGTTATAAATTATCATAAGGACACCTAATGAAATTTGTCAATACATGAGTACCAGGCCTGTTTTCTTCAGTGTATTAATATAAAACTTAAATGAGGTGCAGGAGACATTTTAAAACCAACAAATATATATGAATTCCAAGAATATCACAAAGCATTGACTGACTGACCTTGCTCACAGAAATTTTCTCTCATGTAGTCCTTGGATGAGCCTTAGTGAGACTTTCTTGAGTGAGAAAAAAAAAAAAAAGATTGCGAAAGAAAATGCCCTGACATGGGGAATCTTTTTCCAGTGAAAGATCACAAATATTTTTTTGATAAGAGATAGATAAGACAAATTATATTTTATACACTTAGCTTGTGAGAGAGAAGGAAAAATAGCACAAAGTAATGAAATAGCATGGGGAAAGACAACAGTACTGATGGATTACAGTAGACTGAAGTAAAAAATGCAAGGAATAAAGAGGAGACTGTGAAAAGAGCAGACAATAATGGCATGATTAAAAACTTATTATAGTGGACCCAGTATAATTTAAAGACAACATTCGAATTGGAGAATTATTGCAGGAAAAGCAATAAAAATGGTATGGACTAGGAGCATTCAGAAAGCAGGAGTGAAGCAACTCTAAAAACATAGATTGGAATATGTCCAGAAAGGAAGATATACGTATTACACATATTCAGAAATCATAACTGAGACCAGACAGAAGGAAAGGGAAAGGGAAAGGGAGGGGGAGGGGGAGAGGGAGGGGGAGAGGGGAAGGGAAGGGAAGGGAAGGGAGGGGAAGGGAAGGGAAGGGAAGGGAAGGGAAGGGAAGGGAAGGGAAGGATCAATGAATAAAAGGTTTCTGAAACCATTCATTGGAGAAATATAATTTTATGCAGTTAACTGAAACTCATTTTGTAGAAAGAGATGACAATAGATAGAAAATTTTACAAGCAAGTTTCAGTAATAACAGAAAAAAAATGTACCACTGGACACAAAAAAAGGGCTATTCTTTTATTGGTAAATTGCACCACCATGATTTTTTTTTCAGAGGGTATAGTGACAAATTGCTGCTGTACAAATATTTTTTCAATCAATATAGCAGGTTGAAATAAGCTCATAGAATTAGAAAAGGGCATCCGTACCTCATTGTGATGTTTATGGTATTTGTGCAGTGCTTGCTGCTTTTTTAATGGCGGTTAATGAAAGCTGTGCAGATAACTCAAATGGAATTTATTTCTCAGTCCATTTCCAGGAGAATCTCTCTGCTTATAGTATGGAATATTTTTGATTGCTATGCATTGTTATTATTAGATTACATTCACTTCATTGTATTTTATTTACAGGCTCTCTACTCATATCAGAAATTGAGGCTCAGAAGAGTTTATCTCAGGACTTAATTCAAATGTATTCTGACTCCCTTCTGTTTTCCACAGGGTTTAGATGATAGAGCTAAAATCTGTTGGCATCTAAGCAAATGAATCTCTTAAAGTTCCCCTAGCAGTATGAAATGTTATAACTCTTACAGTCAGGTAATCAGCCACACTGCTCCAAGAATACTGAAGTTATTGGAGTACCTTCTAGGGCTTTTAATAGACAAAGGAGCATCATTATCCAGGTATTCAGTATGTATTTCCAGTAGAATGAAGACCAAAGAAGATTTGTGTCAGTCCCACAGAATGAAACTCAGATAAAAAAACAGGAAAGACCTAATGTGCAGTCAAAATCAGAATCCATTTGTTTTCTGTGAAAGACAATGGGCTTAATAAAAAGTAGGGGGAATTACATTTTTACTGTTTCTTCTTGTTTCTACACCTGTGGTCTGATCCCATATATTAGGAATGTGTCTCTAATAGGTTTCCTGTGTAGCAGATTTACATGCATATTTGACGTTTCTCATAAAGTAATAAAAAATCCTCTAGACAACCTCCACTGAAATAAAAAGATAAATAAATGATTCCTGTATTTATTATAATACTTACACAATATGAAAAAAAATAGTAAATAAACTCCTCGGGTGAATACTTTTTGCCTTCACTGTAGGTTCTGATAAATATTGCATTAAAATATTACCATAGACCTAAAATGAGTATCCTATCATGGAACTTTAGTGGTCTCAGTTCATGCTATGTTAGACCTCCCTACTGTGATGAACAACTCGTGTGCTAAAATAGTAATCAGCTCCATTAATATAGTGTTAAATAAGTCCCCATTCCAATTATGTTGTAGCAGATGCAAAGGGAGCATGTGGGATCTAAATGTCTCAAACAAAATCTTCATGAATATAATTTGTGTGAATCTCATGACTTCACTTTATTGATTTATAATGTAGCATTAAATCAACTCTTTTAACCTGATTAGCCCCTTTTCTCTCAGAGGAGTCCATCCCTTGCTGGAATGTACACTAAAATCTCCTCAATATATAGGTCTATGTCTATCATTTAACCAAAAAAAAAAAGAAAAAAAAGAAAAAAAGAAGAAAACAAAATAATATCCATTATAGCTTTCATTTTTGTTATCACTTGCAAATTTAATGGCTTGCCACTGAAAATCCACTAATATGTGGAATGGATTTAAACACTGTAAATAAAATGTCCTTCATTGCAAAAGTTTTTGTGTTCAAACTGTAATATTTCCCAGAGGCAAGAAGTCTCTAGTGAAAGTAATTGTTGACTCATTTCCTGAGTCAAGCTTTAGTGACCATTTAGCAAGCAAACCCAGCTGATCAGCACCTCACTATTTAGATTTCGTTTCTACGGAAACCTATCTGAACATGCAAAATTGTCTTTCACTCCCTGCGTCTGAACTTTCCAAATTCCTCTTCTTAGAAATTCTCTTCTGTTTGCACAGATTATCTTGTCTCAAAGCAGGAGTGATGCCTATTGCAGCTGCATTCTGTAAAATGTGAGAAAAACCATTTTTGCTACCTATTTCCAAGAGGGTGCAGCAAAATGTGACAGCTATGAAAAAGCTTGTTATGTGATTGCAATTAAGCCCCAGATGGCCTTTTCAAGAAAACTCTGGTTGCCAGTGCCTTCTCAGGTGCAAAAATCCCTCTCTGACTGAAACTCTACCTGCATGAGAATTACTCCATGACTGGTTATCATGACCCAATTATAGCTCTCTGGGCTAATACAGACTTTTCAAATAGAAGGCTGAAGTCACTTTTGTGTTTTTCAGATATATCTTCCCTTACACCGTCGCAGCTCCAAATTTAAAATAAGAATATACTGTGATTTCAAAGAAACTGAACTACTGTTTTAAAGTACTGCATTGTCTCCTTTACTGTAATGAGATTGCTAGAACAGATTTCAAGACCTTAAACACACAGATCCTAAAACAATATATTATGTTAGCTACTGTATACAGAAGGGAGTGCAGCTAAGTTTGAAGTATAACAGACCCTAAACAATTCAGAATCTCTCTCGGTTTCAAGTGAGAACAGAATTTGTGGCTGCTGTTTACTCAAGATTTTGCTTTCTTACAGTAAGCCTCAGTGAAAGAAAAAAACCAACCTCATCCTTGCCAAGCCTTTTACATCTAGGAGTGCATATGGCAATGTGAAGAGATTTCTACAAAACAAGAAAAACTTTCTTGGAGTTCTCTGGTTTTAACTCTTATCTGGAGGTTTTCCTTGAGTGACAAGAGCAATGCATTAATGAGGAGGAAATGAAAATGAAAAAACTGAGGAAGTGAAATGCTTGTTTTCCTTCATTAATAGGATTGGCTATTAATAAGAGACAATTAGTAAATGAATGCTTACTACCTCCTTTCACAATCAGCAGCAAACATAAAAAAGAGAGAAACATTGAAGCTAATAATAGAATTGGATGCATAAATAACTGCATCATTCTGGATTAAATCACAGAAGCAAGTAAGAACGATAGAACTCGTTCCAAGGTTGGTTTGTGCAATGAGATTATTAAGTCGAGGACAGTGCAGATGTTTCCCTCAGTGATTTTCTTTAGTGGACTTTGTATCAAGTGTAACTGTACAAAGTGCAGACCTACTTGCCCAAGTTAGTCATCCTAAACTTCAAGTTAATAGAGAAAAAGTATGCACTTCCTAAATAAAATACTTTTCATGTCAAAATGGGCATCTAAATTAGATAAAACATATGCATAAGTGGCTCTGTCTCTACTGAGCAACAACTACAAAAGGACCATATAGTGACTTGTTAGATAGAAATGTTTACAATGTGAAAGTTTAAAAGTAGGTGATAAGAATTCCTTCTCTAGGGTCTGGGTAAGTGATAGCCAGGTTTCAAAAGAAATGAGAAATATACCAATTTCCCATTATTGATATCATATAAATCTTTGTAGCTATCAAGTGCATATTAAAAGCATGTGCAGGCTTCCCCAGAAACCACAATACCACAATAAAGATGGCACAAAACCAATTATTGAGATGATAAGAAATGACAGATTTGAAGTTTTTTCTGTAACTTTATTGCACAACTTTTTTTGTGTACATAGACATTCAACACTTGTTTATAACTCATTTTTTTCCAGAGACTTCGTGCTTCACATAGAGTACAGAATGGATCTTGCAGTCAGTACTAGGGTTATTTACTGCAGAGGACAATACAGAAAAAAATCTCAATGTAAATGTTATCCACCTTTTTTACCAAATTTTGTATTGAAAGGCATGGAAAATCAAGTGAGTTCCGAAAATTCTTCTAATATGGTTTTATGTGAAAATAAAACTGTTTTTTTCTGTAAGAAAAAAATCTGAGAAATCAGTTGCAAAATTTTCAGTTTGCAAAAATCAGTTCCAAATGTTTTTAAATTTCACAAAATTATAATGTATGAGAAACTGGTCCTGAAATTGGAGCAACAGACTCCATTTAACTAAGGTGGTCTCCTCTTATAGCCAGCCAAATTGAATAGCACTCAAAAAATGTGGAACAGGTAACAACAACCAAAAGTATAGACCAAGCAGAAGCAGCAGCAGCAGCAGCAGCAGCAGCAGCAGCAGCAGCAGCTAGTCACTATGCCCAAAGCTGATATTCTCACTACAGCTGCAATATCTCTCCAAATAATTATCTTAATAAAATCCCACCTCCTAGGACCACCAGAAGTTTCCTCTTATTCATTATCCAATAAAATGGATCTTATGAAGCATTACTTTAATATCAAGTTTAAGGGTTTCTTACAGAGAGTTGTCCAGTGAAAAACAGTCAAATGTACTCTCTCTAGGAATCTTGAGGCTCACTTGAAGGATCAGTGTAATTAGCTTCTACTGCTGAAAAAAGGATTCTGGATGATCTGTCAGGTTCTGCCTCATACATCTTAATAATACTCATTTGATCAGAAAAATATTTCAGGTCTGATGGTAGTATATTTTTCCTCCAGTCTTCTAGAAAGACCTAAGTTTCAAACAGATGGTGTGATAAAATCCCAGCCATCATCATGGCTGCAAGAAGCAAATGATGACTGTGCACCTCCAAATAGGAGACATTCTGCAAATCAATACACTGATGTAGTTATAATATATGTCAAAAAAGGAAATTGCCAAAGAGAGGCAGAAGGGCCAAAGAGGACAGAATTACTTCAGAATCAGATCCATGAAGAACTACAAAACATAAAATATAAATGATCCTCTTTGCTGAAACTGTTCTGCTTATGTGTGCGTATCTTTGAAAGAAATAACTATCTGGTACTCTGAGGACTCTCAGTGCTTCAGCAATTACAAAATCCTAGAGAAGAACAGGAAAAAACCCACTGTCCATAAACTTGAGTCAAGGAATGAAACAATGCCAATCATTTTCCCTGAAATCACTAGAAATATCTTTTGTATAAAAAGCAAAATAAATAAATAAATAATTTTCTAATATCTTGACAGAGCTCAGGAAGAAAAACAGGTCTGAAAATAAACAGTGCATCTGAAGGGTCATTGCCTCTGGCATGATTTCTGTGTTTTGTTTCCACACAGTTGTAAACTAATATTAATTCTTCATGACTTATTACAATTGTCTTTTTCTCTGAACGATTGACTTGTGTTTTCTTCAAACTGCATTTTTCTCTGCATTGCTTTGTACCCTTTTACAAATGTGCTTTCACGACAGCCTCAGGCTAGGATGACACATAAGGATCAAATTGGAGACCTCCTGTGTTAAAACCTTGAAGTGAAAATCCATGACTGTGCAGTTGAGGACTTTAAGAACCCATTCTCTGTGGATCAGTGGAGAGGGGATCCTATAATACCTATTTTCTACTGTTGTTTTTATAACTCAAAAGTGTTTTCTATAAAGCTTCTAGTAGATGCATTTTCTTGAACAGTTTATGAATAACAGTAGAAATTTATAAGATCCTGTCAGTCTAAGAAAACCTTCCATTAGGATACTACTCTCTTTCCCTGACAGCAATGTTGAGGTCTCAAACTAAATCTAAATTGTTCATTTAAAAATGTATTAGAACACTGTTAAACTTTTGCTATTACAGGAAGGATAGTGTATATTCCAGATAAAAGCTGCTTTTCTAGAATGTGAGATCTAGTTTGACTGTAGTAATTGCTTCTAAACTCATTGAATACTTATATTAAAGGTTAAGGAGAAGCCTTCCACCACTGCAACTTATTTGGCTTGTATCATGACATGAAACTCTGTATTTTCTTCTGGACTCCCTGACCTTCCCAAGTGCCCTTACGAAGTAGGTTTGGTGCTTTGGAAATTGAGGGTCAGGCATTTTTTAGTGAGTATTTATATAATGAGTATATATTTATATTAAAAATAACTAGTACTACTCTTAAACACCTTTAAGGAGATGTTTAAGAAACTACTGGATGTGACATTTATGGGTCTGGTTTGGCTGTCAAGGTAGTGATTGGTCAAAGGCTGGACTTGAGGATCTTAGAGATCTTTTGCAACCAAAGTGATTTTTGTCCTTGTATAATATGAAATCACAGAGATTTTTGACTTTGCTTTGGGACAATAATGTATGTCTGATGGCATTAAGGTTGTTTTGTTGGAAGGATGTTTAAGGCCTGGCACAACCCTATCAAATTGTCAGGGTTGGAAAATACTTACTGAGCATTTGCGTACAACCATCAACCATCATATCCATACCAGCCCTACTGCAGGCACAGCTCTCTTCTGAGCTAGGTCAGGATATTTCCTCAAAGTGGTGATACACACTAGCTAATGCCATGACATCAAGAATAGTTAAACAATGCAAATGATCACTAATTCAATGCTGAACTTGCCTGCTGCCTCTGTTTACTCTTTTGTTTAATTGTTTGGGGTTTTTTTTGTTTTTATTTTCCTTATTCTTTCTCTTTTAAACATGGAACCACAGTACAGTATGGCTGGGATAGCACTATGTAGATGTAGTTGTCTGCTCCCCGGAGCTGTATGGTGGCATCCACACCCCATTGGTTTTAGACTGCACGGCCTGCCTTCCAGCCTGGCAGATTAGCCTGAGCATACAGCAAAAACTTCAACTGTGCCAGTACTCTTGAATCCTGGCTTGGGGATATCTTCACAGTTCTTACAAGTGTTATATAGTCATGCTTTCAAATTTTCTACTTTGGCAAAGGACCAGGTGTGTGTATTCTGGAGTGTACTTGCTTTCATGCCTATATTTTCTTCACTTTGGTTTCTCATTTAGCAAAAATTTATTTTCATAGAAGTTATTCCCATCTCTGTTGGGTGAAAAAGAACCATGCTTCATCCAGTCTTATTTCTATTTCACATGGAAGCATGACCCCATCTGTAATCATCTCATAACACAGCTTACATACATTATATTATTCTTCTTTTAAGGTATATAAAAAACAGGAGATGCATTTTCAAAATGACTTGTTATAACAGTCAATTGTTTGTGTAACTAATTGATCATTTATGTCTCTCGTGTTCTGCTCTACCATTCCAGCAATATTTTCAAGAAAAAACCCTCCACTGTGCTGATATGCCATACTCCAACACACATGGATATTTATTATACAATAAAAATTCCTTTGAAACAGAGACTTTCCAGTGCTGTTTCTGTGGCTGGAGGAAATCAAAAGGGAAAACTATACAAGACGAAGAATCAAAGACAACTGCTTTATGTAAGGCATAAAGAAAAAAAAGTAACGTACAACACTTCACAATTCGTCACAAACAACGCTGTAAAGCATATAAATGTTGAAGGTTATTGTATGCTGTCATGGCAGATAGGAGATCAAAGAGGTAGAAAGAAAGATGTGTAGACAGACAATGTGCAAACACTGCAAACAGAAGGCAGTATAATTAAACCAATCTCTATTAGCCATTGGTATTTTCTAGCTATCACGTTTTGACAATGTTTACACATATGCTTGCATAATCACATACATATACAGAGTCCTTTCATCAGGTCTAACAAGAAACAACATATACAGACTAAGCACCACTTGCAGTTTCTCTGGGAATAATTATGGTGATCTACCAGACCACTTAAGAGAGAAGAATAGACAGCACCTGTGGAGTGAAGGGGTGGCAGCAGAAGGAGGTGACCAGCAGTTAACCTGTGCAGAACAAAGAGAGAGGAGTGCCCTTAACAATTCCCACTACCCTTACCACAGTGTAATGGAAAGGTCAGATGAGTCTTTTAAGGCATGCTGAATAAAAATCCTCTCATCTTCCTGCTACATCAGTGGTGTCATAAGAAATTTTGTTGTTGCTTACAATCCTTGCTCCTCTCATATCAGTAGGTTATAACGTAAGAAACACTACTGCTCTTATCTATGTCTGTAACGAAAGTTACCAATATATTTGACAGCATTACCCTCAACACCTTCAGGAAAGGTAGCAGAAAAAGGCAATGGTGTTTGAAGCCAAACAAGTAAGAAAGACAAAGAAGATCCTTGGCCCTGACAGCTCTTGCTCCTACCTCCCCTGTCCAAGTAAAGGCTGTAGGCAGTTGTATGTTCCTGGAGCTATTCCCTCTCTTTCACTATAATCCACTTTTTTCTCCTTGTCTAGCTCTCAGGCTCTCTGGGCCAGCAACTCCCTCCAGGCCTCTAACAGAACTAGAAATGAAGCTGCCTCACGATAGCTTTCTGCACTCTTGACTATCCAGATCCACATCTTATCCTTCTGCTGGAGAAGAGCCAGAGAAAGAGAAAAGCAAAGCCACCCAGTGTGACATCTTGTTCTAACTGATGCCCTTTGAAGACAAATTTAAAGTTAAGGAGAGAAAGGGAAAGACAGCTGGGAAGAGCAGTGTATATAGGAAGGATTTTAATAAAGACTCCTTCTTAACAAAACCCAAATTATTTTTTAAAAACTCTATTTTCTGCTTCTATTGTGACATAGTAATATAGGTCCCTATTTCTTCATTCTTTATTTTAATTTTTTATGAGGTAGATATTTAAAAAGAAAATTCTTCCTTCAAAACTAATTGTTTGTTAGACTATATCATAAGTAAATAATTTACCTATACCTCAAAAAAATAAGTAATATCTGGGAAAACAATAAAAGCTTCTGAGATTTGGAAGCTGAATTAATTTCTGTCCCATTAGTTACCATCCCACATGTTCACTGGATTGAGAAAGGATGAAGCTATACCATCTGTAGCTTATGCAGCTAAACACAACTTTACAGATAGACATTGCTTAGGTAGTTAAACAGAGTGCTCTCAGCAAACCGACCCTTCCTGCTTATTTTTCCTAAAAAAATCCATTACTTGTTTGTGCTTTTTACTAATTTACAAGTAAAATTATTCTGCTTCATTTAATGAAAGATACCTCTAAGAATGAGGAGTTTAAAAAATTTAGGCTATTGACTTTTGTTCAGTCCACTGTAATTGAGCATTGAATTGTTTTGCCAGTGGAGGAATATGTAAAAGGTCAAAAAATAACAGTAATGGCTAGAACTGTTTCCAATATAGCATTTCTGGCAGACAACAGCCCCTTAAAAAATATAGTCTGGTGTTTGTAATACAAGATGCATATTATTTCTCATTTAAAAAAATCTAACATACATTTATTCATTTTTACAGACCAAGTGCATGAAACAAATAGACCCTGGTACATATATAACTGAAGTTAAAATTTAAAGTTTTTCTTAAATGCAGAGACAAGAATTTTTTAATTGGTTCTTAATTTTGGGCTTCTAGACTTCCATTAAGACTCTTAATTGGGGCACCTAATCAACATTTTAATGACCCAAACATTGGCTACAAACCTAATGAATGAGAAATTCTGGTTTGTCAATGTTCTCAAAAATGTGTGTACATCTATTTTGTTGTTTACTTTCAAAGTAAGGTTTAAGTTAGGTACATATATTTGACAGAAGGGCTTAATCTACCTTACCAGAATCATTAATAGTTATGAATAAATGTGTACTTTAATATGCATGTGAGAGAAAACACACCACGGTAAAAATGAAAAAAGTAAATCTTATTATAAGAATAATAATCTTAGAAGTAACATTATTAGAATGCAACACAGAATTCCAAATGATAAAATGAAAGAGTAAGTGGAAATTGCATGTATTACACAGTTTGTTTTGAGTAAATACCAACAAAACCTGGGCAGAATACCATATCATCATCTCTTCTCTGTAGGGGGATAGAATACAAAAAAATAAAGGTAGTGTAGAAAGTAATCTTACCCCCTAAAGAGTTGCAGCTGAGCCAATTATTAGAGATTCGGAACAGGCCTGATTTTAACAGGCCACAGCTGTAACCAATCAGAAGAGTGTTATAAAACAGTGAATTGGTTGGCTGAGGGGGAATTGGAGTCAGTTGTCTACTGCGAGGACAAGGAAGAGTCAGTGCCTAGAGGAGCTGCCTACAAGAAACATCAAGAAGGTACAAAACTCTAGCAATATGGAACCCTTGTAATGTAATGACAATAAAACTCTTGCACTATAATGACAACACTTTTGCATGGGACACATTTCCCATTTTTAAAAATCAGCATAAATAGATTCATAGGATCACAGAATGGTTTGAGTTGGAAGGGACTTTAAAGACCATTTGGATCCCACCATGGGCAGAGATACCACCAATTAGTTCAAGTTGCCCAGAGCCCCATCCAGCCTGGCCTTGAACACTTCTAGGGATGGAGCATTCACAACTTCTCTGGGCAACCTGTTCCAGTGCCTCACCACCCTCATGGTAAAGAATTTCCTCCTAACATCTAATATACATCTCTTTTAGCTTGTTCTCTTACTGTCTGTCCATATGAAAAGTCATTCTTCATCTTTTCTACAAGCTTCCTTTAAGTACTAGAAGGTTGTAAGCATGGTTCCTGGGCCCAGCAACCCCAGATCTCTCAGCTTGTCTCCAGAGAGGAGTTGCTTCAGCCCTCAGATGAGCTTTGATCTGGCCCTTCTCTGGACTTGCTCCAACAAATCCACATCTTTCCTTTGCTGAAGAATCCAGGGCAGGATGCAGCACTTGCAGGTGGGGTCTCACAAGAGCCGAGTAGAGGGACAGGATCACCTTCCTCGACCTGCTGGTCACACCTTCAAATACATCCCATGGTTTTTATAAGAAGGATTTAGGGGATCTAATTTGTTGTGATAATTTGCCAGTGAACTAAATACATTAGTCACGTCATGTATGTTTTCTAGGGGGAACTATCACAGCTTAGATAAGCAGTACTGAGCTTGTCAGTACCTTAAGACTTTTATCTCAGAAACTTTCAAGGTTAGAAACAGGTGTATATTTCACAAATATGAGAAAATGTGCTGCATTAGACTGCAGTAACTTTTATGGTCATTTTATTACCATACTTTCATATTTCATTTTGGGAGATGTAGGAGAAGAAGTGTTTAAACTGGGAAATATTGGTTTAGGGACACGGACTGAAACTGCTTGGGCAGAATTTAGCATAGCTGTCACACCTGAATCAAAATATTTCATTTATACTCAATAGAGAGGATCTCTCAAGGTACACAGCAGCTCACTGTTTTTAAATACGTTCTTCAGGATATGAATCTTAGCTGGTGTAGGAAAAATAGAAAAATGATTGAAATGGTAGCAAACCTACAGGGAGAAAGAGTGACTTGATTGCAACTACATAAACAACTCAGGAAAAAAATAATGAACTTTAAATTTTCCTGCTGGTGCCCCTTTTAACTTCCGCAGGTCTCACTGTTGTAACAAAAATCCAAGAAACCCTGCCTTTGTCTCTGCAGTTTAAAACACAAAACATTGAAATAGGTATTTAAGGAATCCTGGTCTCTATGCACACTGAGTTATGTGCCAAGATTTGAGAATTTTCAGCAGTAGCAAAATGTTTTATACACTTGAGTTGTACATTTGTAACTGAAAAAGTAAAAAGAGCTTCTGCCAAACCAAAATAATTCCTTCTTTTCATTTAATGAGAGAAAATTGTGATATACATACTGAAAGCTTAAACTTAGTAATGTGAAATTCTTGTCAATAATTAGAACATAATTTTTACATTTCTTGTTGTTTCTTGATTTTTTCTATTAAAAGAAAACCAAACACAAGATTTGAGTTTCTTGGTGTTTGTTCTGTACAGAGTTGCCTTACTTTGGAGGAAGGGCAGGTATTTTTGGAGAATCATACTTCTTCCTGTCACTACAGCTAATGAGGCACAAGAAACCATTGACTGTTGCTTGATCATGCATACAGAACAAGCAACTGTTAGGAAGCACATTCTTCTTCTGAGATGAAGCCATCTGCAGCCAATGCCAACAGGTTTTCCTATAGGGCTGAAAGTGCACAAGAAGAATACAGATTGTTTCTACTTTCCACATCCTTTTAACAGAGCTTAAGCCAGGACAATTGGGAAAATCAAGATAAACACAGACAGATGTCTAATTTTCCTAGGTAGTCTTTTCATGTATTGTGCCTACATTCTTTTGAACCTCTTAGATATTGTTTAAAAAACCCAACCACCCAGAAATTAAACTGGAAGATGTTATCAAATCCTGTACATCAGGAAAAAGCAATCATGAGAGGCAAGATCCACATCTGCCAACACTTTATTTTAATTATTTGTGTGATAGGGATTTCTAGACAAACAGACTCAGTCACTACCGGCTATAGCATGTCTGTGTTAATAATCTGTGATAATTGGCTCTTCCTTTTGCCAATTACCACACATCCAAACTGAGTGTCTTTCCTTCTCTCTCTGTCTTTAAAATGACTAGAAGGTTAGTGAATTATAAACTGAAAGATTGGGAAGGATAAGGAATGTCATTAAAATGTGATTGCAATCAAGATTAGATGTCAGTGTTTATCGTCTGTGAGAAAGCAGAAACAACCAACCTGAGAACTTTCTTGTCTTTAAACAGCAATGTTGGCTGTTCCTCTAGAATATCTCTCCTTTTAATATGCTAGAAGCACCCCAACATTTGCAATAACAAATTAAAACAAAAACATGCAACTTGGTCAAATGTAGGAATTATGTGATTGAGTAGCAGAGAGGTATTTTCTCAAAAATTGAGATGAGATGAAAACCAAAGCAATTTATTTATGCATTCTGTGAATGTTTAACATTCAGTTTATTAAGGATAGTATTTTGGCTATTATTTTCTGATATTGGTAATTAGCATGTAATGCTGATTTATAAATCTGGCTTTAATTATACCATTCCAGCTAAAGAAATTGAATTTGCAATGGCTAACTAGCACAAAGCCTCAATTATCAGCTGATTATAATCATTCGGCAGTGTGACAAGTGAGTTGTCATAAGCCCAGTTTTTGTGAGGAAAATAAATGCAGCAAAAAATACCAAACATAAATTATTTCAGTCAGTACAGGAAAAAATTGGATCTTTATTTTGCAAGTTAAATAAACTAAATGCAAATGCTTTAAGATAAACAGAATTTATGAGGTAAGGTTTTTTCAAAATAAAAGATGCACTTTTCAACATTGCTAGCTATTTCTTTTCTCTAATTTAGATGGACTAACTCCAGTTTTATTTGGTAAATTAATACTAAAACATTTTATTTTCATCACAACAGAGGTATACTTACTATCAATTTAACTATATATAAATATTGCCATCTGAGCAGATACGTTTTATTTTAGAAAGGTGTTGTGATTACAGAGGTGTATTGGAACAGAGATACTTTTGACTCCCAGCTCTACTCATTTTTTGGACTAGAGCTCAACCATCTAACTTTAGACACTTAAATGAAATACCCCAGTTAGCAGCACAGTCTCTTCAGGATTCTTCCAATGGTCAGTGAAAGGTGAACTTAGACCTTTGCAAGGTAAGTCAGGATTTTATTGGGTCAAATGGCCCGCTAGAGGTATAAATTTTTGTCTTCGTCAGTTAGGGAGATTTTGTTTTAATATGGGTCAAGTAACTGTCTAACTCATCCCTCCTGTGTTCATATGGCCAAGCCACTCAGGTCTTGTTCTGCAGACAAATCCAGGAGAAATGCTCTATACTCTGTCAGAGAGGCTAAACAATCTTGTACAATTTCTGAATGGGATTAGTCAAAGGTTGGGGTGCTGGTGCTAAATGTGCAGAGGGAGAAACTGTTTGGGGCATCCCCTGGAAAGCAAGGCCCCAACTTTTAACTAAGACGATACAGAGAGCAAGACCAAGCACTGACAGGGAAGTTCCACTGCATCCCTTATACCTGTTTCCCTGACTATCATGTTGAATTATTAATAATAAATTATTGACCATTGCAAAACCTGTGAACAACATCTCAGACCTGGGTAGTTGTCTAAGAAAGAAGTAATATGAAATGGATTGGGACACAGATCCTGCATACCAGAATTTTAAAAGCTTCTTTCAGGCTGAAATCCAGAATTGTAAATTTTTTGTTTAAGGCCTTCAGGCCTTCTTTTAGGATTCTTTTTCCAGCTGTGGAAGAGATGTCTTATTTATGTTCACTCAGGTGTTCAGAGGGAACCTGTCTTCCTCTTCCTGATGAAATGTTAGCAATCACAACTATATTCTGTAATACCTGAATGTACACGTTAGCCAAAATTTAGACAACCCATATTTTGGTAGGAATCATATATATTATTCCATTTTTTTGTTGGGATTTTTTTGTGTGACCCTTTTTATATCAAACTGAATGTACTTTCAACAGGAAGGTTGTACTAGTTTGAAAGCAAACTGGTGGGACATCCCAAGTCAGAAATACAATTTAATAAGAAAATTAAATTAAATGCTGTAATACAGATACACTCAGTGAGGATACACCCTGTTGGTCAGGGTGTTGGTAGCAGCCTGATTAAATGGTGGATTCAGTCCTCTTTGAAGCGACAGATGTGGTTCTGTTGAAGCAGTGATCCTGTAGTAGGGTGTGGTCTTCCTTTGAATGTCCAGTGGTGGTAATGGGGCTCTTTTCCTCTGGGAATTCAGTGGATAAGGCAGACTGTGGTCCAAATCTGAGATTATATCCAGATAGGAATGTTTGGTTCCTCCCCCTGGGTGGAGCATCTCACAATGGGATGATGTAATTTTATCAGTCATGCAGTGAGACTCAGTGACCCATTAACAGAAGCTATCCATTGCAGCTGTCAGGGATGAGTCATGAAGTTAAGGAACACTGCCCCGCCTACTTTTAACAGCTTGTGGAGATGGTGATAAAATACATACTTTTGGGTACATCCTACATTGTAACCTAAGACAAAGGTTTTTGTATTAATTAATGCAAAACTCATTTCATTCCTCTGTCTAGGGTATTTTTGGAGTTTTAGTCTTTTAATTTGGACCTCCCACAGTTGATGCCGAGTACTGTGAACCTCTTCATACATAAGTTAATGTGGTCTGACCATATTTATTTTGTTAACGTTGAGTTGAGTTACATTTATTACTTGGCTTTTGTTAACTTTGAGTTGAGTTGAGTTACATTTATTACTTGGCTTTAGTGCTGAGCATCTCAGCTTTGTCAGGATTTATAGATACATGCCTAGGAGCAGAAATAAGAAATAATATCTTTACTAATATGCAGGTATTTTAACTAGCCAACTCATAATCCTGATTATACTAGTAGTTATTAGAATGTCCAGGGACATCCTGGAATTATGTATGAGACACATTTCCTAAAGGTCTGTGGTTTAAGGTTGAACAAAGAGTCTTTTGCAGGTAAGTTTGTCTCTGTGCTTCAGTCAGGTCTTTACTACAAGTCTTATTAGTCGCAATGCTAACCTGGAGATAATAAGCTCCATACAGTGGAATTGCATCTACCTGTCACAACTTACATAGCTAGTATTTTCAATAGAAAATCACATGAAACAAAAGTATATTTGTCCTTACAATCTTTTGATAAAGTACTAACTAATATTATTTTATTTTATTTCTAGAAAATAAAGTCAAAAATGATGCTTTTCATTTGAGAAGTGAGAATATGCAGCAGTGTTTTCCAAAATCCCAGGTCTTGATTTGTCCAGGTCAGATGCAGATCAAGGCCATCCAGCTCTGGGCCCTTTCACCCTGGAAGTGTTTTTTGCCTCCAGAAAATGGGCTTTGCAGGCAACAGAACATCCTACATGGAGCAGGGGTATGGCTGGGCTTAGAAGTACTGCTAAGTAACTGCCACTGAGACTAACATTTAACCAGTTTTTGTGATAGAAATACGGAATTGCAGCAGTTTCTTTTAAATCCTGGCTAATTCCATTGAATGATTTTTCTCTATCACTTTTTAGGAGATGTAGTTGTTGCAAGAAATTATTTTTTTTCTGGTAAATAATGTAAGTTCTCAAATGAATTATGGGCAAGATATTTGTCAGAAACTTTTATAATAGTTTAACTGAAATAATGAAAAAGAAAGTAATACTAAACATTTTGGTAAAATGAAATATTTCTTTTATACTTATAATGGAACTACTTTGAGATAAAGTTGTGGTTCATGATGAATCACTGTCTATTTAATTTAAAAGATTTCCTAGATCAAGCAGTACAAACAAGTTTCTAATTTTGAAATGACCTTAAACGATGTACTTCTCTTTTTCAGTGTTTCATAAGAAGAGGTTTCTAATCTTAACCTGTGCCTATGTATTTTTAAAAATTGTGGACAATATATAATATACCAAATATGACAATAGATTTTACTTCACAAAATTCTCTGCCTAAATGATAATAAATGGAACACCTGAACGCCAAGGAAACTCACACATTGAGAGTTCTGGAGAAACACAAATTGTGTAAGTTATGAAAAACTATTTTCTATTAAGATCTAGCAAAAATTCAATAGGAGCACAGTAAACAAATCACTGAATAATAACCACTTTGTCTCTTACTGACCAGTGGTATGTGTTTCACAGTCCTGATGGCATTAGAAAAGATAGTTTGTAAAAGAAATCACACAAATCAACAAGGAAAAACAAAACTGGTTGCAATAATACTTCTGCAAGTGTAACCCTCATCTACTGTGTCTTTTGATTGTTTATTTGGTTAGTCTCACCTAGCACCAAAGCATATCCTCTCTGCTCCATATTTAATTTGCTAAAAATAACAACATTAAACTTCTTTTGTCTTAGCAGAAAATTTTCTTATTTTTTTTAGTCAAAAATTGCTTCCAGGTTCTGGGTGTGGCAAAATAGCCTTCTTACACCCCCCTATAATAAAATTTGAATGAACTGCTGAAACATTTGTTATAATATTGTTAGTAAAATTTATTTAGTGTGAATCAGATTAGCTATTTCACTGCCATATAACAAAAACAAAGATAAATTGTCAATTGCTGACATTCTTCACAAAGCACTGTACCTCTCTTTTAATCTGAATTTTCTCAAGTTTTCCGTCCCAGATCTTAATTATTGACTTAAAACTTTGTCTTTCAGATTTAGGAGTCCCTTATCAGAGCCAATTCCATGTTTACAGTGTCACTGACTCTAATGAACTCATCTTCTTCCTTAATGAAGGAAATGAGCTGAACTCCAAATTGTTCATATTACAGATAAGCAGATTTAGTAACCATTCTTTTTATTCTAGTTACTCAGATATTTTTTGGTAGCTTAGCCCAACACCATCTAATTTATAAGGGAGTCATTTCATAAGCTGACACAGATTGTATTTGATTTAGTGCTTATCTTTCCTTTTGAATAGCAGCGAGCAAATCTATGTCATTGATGAAAAAGAAAGCCTTCAGGTCAAATTCATTTTTGCTGCATATAGTAGCTACACCCAGAATTCAAATTGTACCCTGTTACTTCAGACAGACTAGGTGGAGATTTCAGTATTTGTGGGATTGATGGGAAGAAATACACCATTGCTACTATGAATGATTGAGATTGTTTAACTTTTCAGTTGTAACATTACTAATTGCATGTAGTTTCTCATGGAATGTAGAGTGGAAAAGAAAGAGTTTAAAGATCTCAGAAAGAAATCTGAGACATGGACTCTCACTTGATACAAGATGCATATTTTAGATTAAGCACAAGAGAAAACTTAGATCTTCCTCTGATTCAAATAACTTAAAGTCTCACTTTTGTTTCTTTATATTTGTGTTGAACAAGCAAAATGCTGTAGTGGTTAAAATCCAAGTTTTAAGGGTTTTTTAATCCTGTGAAAATATTTTTTTTAAATAAATCAATATTGCTGTTATTCTACTTTGATTCCATTAGTAATGTGGAAGCACTGTGGGGGGATCAGCTGTACAGAAAGGGCAATATCTGTAATAATCAGTGAAGAGAGAGTAATAATATATTTTGAGATATGAAAAG
The DNA here is from genome assembly GCA_035582745.1 of Loriotus luctuosus. NCBI lineage: Eukaryota > Metazoa > Chordata > Aves > Passeriformes > Thraupidae > Loriotus > Loriotus luctuosus. The sequence continues at coordinate 59,902,629 of JAWWEY010000001.1, read as the reverse complement.
ATTTTACCAACACTCAATATTCAGTAACAAGTTGCAGTGATTAAAGTTACAGGTTTCCCCCTCCTATTACTTCCTTCTTTTACCTTCAGTACCTTTTGATTGGGTTTTATTTTTTGCTCTAATCTGGGAATATTGCTTTTTATGCTGCATGCTGTGCAAAATTTCTCTCAGTCAAATTGTGCTTTAAAATTCAGCATTTAGTTCCTCTTCTGTACATAAAAGTACTAAATTCATAATATTACAGCCTCAGTTCCCTATTTCCTATGCTATACCTTTTATAATGGTTCAAGTTGAAAACATAGTCAAGCTAAATGGTGACATAGAGTAAGGCAGGGACGTACACAGCATTTCAAATATCATCATATATTGGAATTTCTTACCACATCCTAGGGCACATAAGGAAAATATGCAAAGGGAAGGAGTTAATGTGTCTAGATTTGAAAAATAAATAAAAATAAGTTCTGTCAGGAAAATCTTGACGTAGTAGAATACAAGAAAGCTTTCAAAACCAGGTAATCTCATTTGCAAGGTATTTTAAGTACTTTGTGTTGTAACCAGTGACAACATAAAAGACAACATGCAACAAATAAGGACAAAAGAAAGGCAAATAAGGACATCGGCATAATTTGACTGAAATTAACTTCTGAGATGAGGAAGGAAATCTATAGAGGACTCTGTAATGAAACCTGATCCACAGACAGTGATTTTATAATTTAGCGATACTTTCAGCTTAGGATAAGGAAAGGCAACAGAAAGAAGAGTCCAAATGAGCAATACAATATATTTATTTGATAACTCATTTAACAAGTTATTTATAGCAGCCGATATATGTAGGGGGATAGAACATAAGTAAATAAAGGTAGTATAGAAAGTAATCTTACCCCCTAAAGAGTTGCAGCTGAGGCAATTATTAAGGATTAGGACCAGGCCTGATTTAACAGGCCACACCTGTAGCCAGTAAGAAGAGTGTTATAAAAGAGTAGATTGGTTGGTTGAGGGGAACTGGAGTCAGTTGGCTGCTGCGAGGACAAGGAAGAGTCAGTGCCTAGAGGAGCTGCCTACAAGAAACATCAAGGAGGTATGAAACTCTAGCAAT
>JAWWEY010000001.1:59859260-59901433 GCA_035582745.1 Loriotus luctuosus | reverse complement strand
AAGAGTCAGTGCCTAGAGGAGCTGCCTACAAGAAACATCAAGGAGGTATGAAACTCTAGCAATATGGAACCCTTGCAGTGTAATGACAGCTCTTGCACTATAATGACAGCAAATGGTGATCCTGACGTGATTTAGGATCAAGTATGACCCCGTGGATTCGGGAAAATACTAAACTATATGACCCTATGGATTCAGGATTAAAGGACTCAGCTATATGACCCCCGTGGATTCGGGAAAAAGGACTCGGCTATATGACCCCATGGATTTAGGAATGGAAAAAGAACTTAAGTATCGACCAATGTGATCCTGTGGTGATTCAGGAAAGAAGACTTAAATATTAAGCAACGTGATCCCATGGTGATCTGGGTAGAGAACTGAAAGAGGAAAGGCAACAAAACCGAAAGAGGAAGGAGAGAATTTGCTAAGCAACTGTAAGAACTGGAAAAAAAAATAGAACTATTATTTGGTACAATGTGTTTATTGACTGGTAAAATATATCAATTGCAACTATTAATGTTTTTTAAATATGAGTATAAAATATTTTGAAGATAAGTACTTTATAAACTGAGAAAAGCTGCAAAACTGAACCAACACTCAGAAATATATATATATATTTGTACTTTTATATGTTGTCTGAATATTTGTATAACTATTAGTTCTGAATGAAATGTATGAATGTTTCATAATTTATTTGAACATGTCATTCTAGAAATGCTGCAACTCCATAATTAAAAGAAAAAGGGGGAATTGTAGGGGGATAAAACATAAGTAAATAAAGGTAATATAGAAAGTAATCTTACTCCCTAAAGAGTTGCAGCTGAGCTAATAGAAATTGGGAACAGGCCTGATTTTAACAAGCCACACCTGTAGCCAATCAGAAGAGTGTTATAAAAGAGTGGATTGGTTGGTTGAGAGGAGCTGGAGTAGGCTACTGCAAGGACAAGGAAGAGTCAGTGCCTAGAGGAGCTGCCTACAAGAAACACCTAGGAGGTACAAAACTCTAGCAAGATGTAACCCTTGCAATGTAATGACAATAGAACTCTCGCACTATAATGACAACAAATATATATTCCCACGTCAACTTCATGAAAAAGTGAAATTAAGATTTACTTTCTTCAAATGGAAAGCGAAGGTATATCAGGTATCTTTGTGTTTTGCAGAGGCAAATTAGTTTTTATTGATCTGTTACCACCCTGTTTGTATCTCAGCAGTGAAAGTAATGGTTCAAATGTGGTGGATCAGCGAAGAACAGAATGTGGACATGTTGGTTAAATGCAGAACACTTCAGCCTCAAGGGCCTTGAAGGAAAACCATATGAGGAGCATCTGAGGTCACTAGGTTTATTCAGCCTGAAGAGGAAGAAACTGAGGTGAGACCTCATCACAGTGACAACTTCCTCACAAGGGGAAGAGGAGAATAAGACATTGATCTTTTCTGTGTGACCAGTGAAAGGACCCAAGAGAATGGCCTGAAACTGGGTTAAGGGAGGTTCATGTTGGATATCAGGAAAAGCTTCTTCACCCAGATGGTGGCCGGGCACTGGAACAGACTCCCCACGGAAATGGTTAGAGCACCAACCTGACAGAGTCTGTATGTGTGTGAATGTGGCTTTTTTTCTGATGCACAAATTTGTCACTCTTTCACAGATTAAAATCAAGTACTACACACTAATTCAAATAAAATTTTCTTCATGTTTAGGGCTTTTATATTTCTAACTGGAAGGTTTCTTAACAGCATAATTTTAGAAATACATATTAAGGAAAATTCCCTGTTACTCATAAGCATGAGATCCAATTCTGAAATTGTCTACACTCATCCAGACTAGTGAAGCATGAAAGTAATCCATCACTTGCAGAGGTACTTATTTCCTACCAGATACCAGCTATATTTAAGAGATAATTATTTGTGTTATTGTCATTGTGACGGTGAAATTCGTTTCTGTAAATATACAAAATGTAGAACCATAAAAGGATTTAAATCAGATTTAAAGAAACTTTGTACTTTATACAATTACCACTTCATGATGTGGAAAATAAAATGAAAAAACCCACAAACTCTGTGTCCTTTTCACCTTACTAATATTTTATATTTCTTTCTGTCTGCTTATGCATTTACAGATGTAATGCTTAAAATTTCATGGCTGGTACAAGACTGCCATCTACAGGCTATACAAGAAAAAGGTGGTTTAAAAGGCTAGAAATGGACTCCTTTGAAATACAGTTTTTAAAGCAAATTCTGACTTTTTCCCCTGAGTGTTTTGCTAATATCTCCTGCAGTCTCTAAGAAAGATTTATGTACTTGATAATTACACTGGAATCATTGTGTTTAGGGTTTTACTACGCACAGATCTAAGTCAGCAAGCCTTAAATTCACCTTTCTTAAAGGTTCATTTTATGCCCTCTTGCATACAAAAGTGCTTCTTCAAAAAATGTCTTGAAATTCCATTTTTGTGCAATAGAAAAATTTCAGATATAACTTACTGATTACCACAATATACTAAAAATTTTTAAAAAACATTTAAAATTATAGAGGTAATCAAATAATGTGATTTTTTAGACTTATATGTTTAATCAAAAGGTACAGGTCTTTAGACATGCATATCATAAGTATTCGACTTATAGAATAAACATTTATATACAGTATCTGTATTTGACAATTGTTTTTATACAATGAATATTCTTTGTGTTTGTCCATCATAAATCCAAACAGTGATTGATTTTTTTTTTGTTAAAAATCACCACCCTAAAACTGTTTCAGCCTTTATTTATTTTATTATAGCTTTAAATCTTATTTATTCATTTCAAAAAACAGAAAACAAAATAAAAAGAAAAATACCAAACCTCCCAACTGTCGGAGACAGAAATGTTATAATAAATGGCTTAAACATCTTCCTGAAGGATTTTGCCTGTTACAGCAAAACTATGTAACAGAAGCTAAAGAACACCGCACCCTTAACCAAAGCCCTACACTACTCGTTGATGGAGTTAAAATGACTGAGGTCCGAGCTGGGGGAAGAGCAATCCATTCACAGAGGGATCAAGCTTAGCACTTTCAGGATGGTGACCCCAGCTCCGGGGATATCAGCGGCCAGGCTTGCACAGACCCTCACACCAAAGAGTGGGGGAAGGAAGAGACTTCTTGGGTATGAGGTAAAAAAGCCTCTGGCCCAAGGCAGTGAATGCCCATGCTCTGCAGGGCAAAGGAGCCCAAGCTGGAGGGGTCTCTTCAGCCAGGGAAAAGCTTTTCCACAGCAGTGAGGGTGACACAGCCCTTCAAAGGGCACCCCCAAGTTGGGTCTTCCTCCTTGATTTTTTCCCCTGCTTTTGCAGCGTCTGTGAGGTTAGTTTTGGCATGTTTTGGTCCTTTGCACTGCACCTCTTTTCCTCCCAGACCATTTTCTTATAGTCACTAAATGTCCCAATTTTCCTTTTTTTTTTTCTTCAAGTGCATTTCATTTGATCGTATCTCCATTCCAGAATGTTTGTAAGTCCTTCTTTTCTGTTTTGCAAGATTTAGTTTCTTTCCTGAAAGGAATTTTTTTTCCCCATCAAATTTTCCTCCTATATTTATATTGATATCTCTGAGGTTTGCATTAGGTAGTTGCAGAGCAGATGATAATGTAGTTTGAACCTTACACCTGTGACTATCAAGAATAAAGGAAAAGCGCAAACTCAGTGATAAACAGAAATCCATTTTTGCCTTGTGGACATATTTAGGAATTTATTTAAACTAGCTGTAAACATATATTTGCTGTTAATGATTCTGAACAGTTTTCTTTAGGGATCAGGTGTGAAGATATGAGCTTAAAAAAACCCTCAGAACTAAAAAAAATGCTAACACCATTATTTTTCATTCTTCTAAACTCATACTTTGAATCTTTTAATGATAATATCTTAGACACACAATAAACCAAATAAACAAAAGTAGGACCTTAAGTTATCTAGGTTCTAAAAATAGGACCTAAGTTATCTAAGTTGTGACATCAATTTATAGCCCAATTTAGTAGTAAACACTGTGGGTAAACTGACAAGTTTAATCAATTATACCAAGTAAAAATACAAGAAATGTAGTTGCAGCTAAGACATGCTGGCATATGAATGTGCATGTCTTCAAAATGAAATAACAATTAGAATGTGGTTATAACAGGACTAATGCTTCCCAAATAAAGTGGGGTTTGTTATTTGCAAGGTACAGTGTGATTTAAAGACAACAGAGAATGAGAAGACAAAAAAAAGGTCAGTATATTTTTCACCTTCTGAAAAGACAAAAGCCATTGTATTCAAGATAAAAAAAATATTTGAAGACTTTTGTGTTTTGTTTAATTGCCACTCTATAGAAAAGGAGATTACCCTGTGAATCTCTTTTACTGCACAGTAAGTTTATTAAAAAAAAAAAATCAATGCTTTAGCAAACCTTGACCAAAATGTGTCATGAGCAGGGAGGTGGGAAGCACAGGGGAAATGTAACTGTGAGCTCATTATTACTTCACAGGCCAGAAAGAGAACCTTGCAGGATGTCCAGTCTCTAGGTTTCTAACCACTATTTTTACCAAAGGTGATGAAAAACACGAAGCCTGCTCAAATAACACCTCTGTAACCCATTTAATAACAAAACCAGAAAATTACTTGATTGAAACTGCTATTTGTTTAGAATAGTTGTTACACATAGTGCAATTTTTGTAAAAAAAACCAATCAGTTATGATTCTTTTTTTTTTATTTCAAATGCATGAACTTTGGTCACAGAAATATTTTCACAAAAAAAAAAAAAAGTGAAAATACTATTTATAGCTTACCACCAAATTTGTAGTTCAGGTTGTGTGTAAACTAATGCTAACCAACTGAATTAAGTAGGCAGTAAGTGCTGGATTTACATTGTTCAGATCCAATCTGCTAAAATTGTGTGGATGCTGAATAATCTGAGACAACCTGTAGAGCTTTCCAACTATAACATCCTTATGGCATTTGCCTAAATTATATTAAGCAGTGGTGAGTATATGTTTCAAGCGCTACAATTTGTTCGAATAGATAAATGTAGAATTAAGGACTTGGAGGAACCTCTTAAAAATGGATGCTGCAGACAGGGCCTCATGCCATTTAGGTTTCAGCTCCCCTAAACTGCCACTGCTAAAGTCAATTCAGAAATCACAGAATCCCACGTAATAGTTGTGGGAATCATCTAATCCTGGGAATCATCTAATCCTACTGCCCTGCTCACGAGAGAGTCAGCCAGAAGAGATCACTCAGGAAAGGAAAATGACAATGTCTAGTCAGGTTTCAGATATCTTCAAGATCTGGCACACCTGCTTGACCACTTTCAGAGAGAGGAAAGAGGAAAGAGGAAAGAGGAAAGAGGAAAGAGGAAAGAGGAAATAGGAAAGAGGAAAGGAAAGGAAAAAGTTTTGTTTGAATTAAGTGGATTTTCCTGTATTACAAATTGGGCTCATTGTCACTGTCCTCTCAGTGGGCACAACTGTGGAGCATCAAGTGGATCTTCTTTTCTAACTCCCATCAGGTATTTATACAGGTTATATGCTCCCTGAGACTTTGTTAAGATTCCATTATTAAAATTCTTAGAGAGATGCCTCTGCTTGAATTAAGGTGCAAACAATACCATATGTCAAAGTCAATAATACATATTTTTACTTAACAGTAGATAGTCACCACCCCTTGGATCCCTCAACAAGGGATTTGCAATTTTGATTTCTGTTGGTCAAAGTGATGGTCACTATCTTGATCCATCAGGAGTGAGGAAAGCCTATGAAACAGAAAAATTTCACAAGTTATGTACGCTCAGGTTTAAGTGAAAAATCTCAGGTAGCTAGCATGGGACCAGGAGTTTCACACTGAATGATGCAATGCTGTGGATCATGGGACATTTCAGGAGTCTTTAACACTTCTAAGACATTGCAGCTGCCTATTACGTCAGCACAGGTGAGTCAGTTATGCCCCATCATGGCCCATCAGCAGGGATAGATACTTTGGGGTTACCAGGTGTCACAGTACTTGTACTTCCCCAAAGGAGAGTTATCACCACTGAGTCACTTGAGTAGGGATAAAGAGATGGTACCCACCTCCTTCAATGATTTGCCTCTTTCCTTGTCTTGTTCAACTCCAGAAGGAGCCTGAAGTGTTGGATGTGCATGTCTTCTGTTGGAGCCATTAGCATTCCAGTCTCTCTTCCAGTATCAATTATGGATTTGTTCTTCTCCCCAGACCTGGGATAACTGGGATAACAACAGTACCACCTTTTTCTTATCTCAAGTTCCTATCACAATCCCCATTCCAGCTAGGCGTATTTGGGAAGGGGTGGGCTTGGCTGTTGCAGAGGAGTAGCTGCTTCTTTGCAGTTTGCTACAGTGGACGAAGGTCCACCCAAGGTAATGTTTATGCCAATGACCACATCAGTCTCTTACAGAAGGCTATTGGTCTTCTGTGCTGTAACAGTGCATAGTCTAAAAAATTCATGTTCGTTTTGAGCTGGTAAATATGTGGAAATGTTAACAAATTAAATTACATTCCTCGCAAAAAAAAATAAAATTCCTATTGGCTGTTTCTATGCTGACAGATGTGCTACAGACTGTGATTTAGACTGAATTCATATTCTGAAAACTTTTTCTCATAAGAACATGTTTGTAAGTATGTGGGTTATTTTGAATCTAGAAGTCCAGTTCAATGAATATCATTATTATACTTCAACTACCCTAAAAAACAACACAGAAGCATACAAGGTCCATTCAGTTAAACCTGTTTGCTTTGAGCGTAGTTCACCCTGCTGGAAGAACTATCAAAAGTACTTTACGGTATTTTAGTTTAATTTAATTCCCTAATGCAATTGGACTTTCTGTATTTAGGTACATTTTACCCTCTGAGAAAATATCGTGCAATACACTTAGTAGAAATCTAATTTACAATAGAAATATTCCATTTAGGTAATTGCTCCATATTTAAGCAAGTTTTGCATCAGTTTAAATTAATTACACAGCACAACAAGACCTAAATTTGTAAATGAAGGAACTCTGACTCTGTCTAAATAGTCTCGATTTGTATATAAATATGTTTCCTTCTACAAAACAAGAGTAAGCAAGTTGTGTGTCATGTTCTCCTAGTGTTGACCTCTTTCTGCTACTTTAATAAACTGTAGTGGAACTAATCTGAAGTAGATGTACTACGGTAAAATAGAATAAAACAACATCTGCTATAGAAATATCCATCACTAGCCCCATATTCTCAAAGCCTTCTACAAGCTGGTAATAAGGAGATATAAATTACTTCGCTCTGCCAATTTCTAGTTGTGCAGCCAGTGTGAAATACAGAGACTATAAAATGTTCCTCTGTCACATATTTTGGTGGTGATTGGACTATCTAGGGAAATATGGGATTTTATTCTTGGTACTTTAAGATAATAACAATAACTGTAAAACTAATATTGTTCTTTTCTATAATTGCTGCTATTCATCATATGGTGTGAGAAGCTCAGGAGCAAATATGCACCACTTTGTTTCATGGTAGGCTTCTGGATAAAACCATCATATTATTATTGAGTCTTTCTTACTTAAAGAATTATTCAAGGAAAACATATTATAATGATTGCTTATAATTGAAGACAGGCTTATGAAAATAAGATCTTGTTAATAGTTTCATGCCTTATAGCAGTCTTTCTATTCACCCCTTGAAAACAAAGACATTGCACTGAAACTATCAGTATTGTCAGTGACACATAGTCTGTAGTTAATATATTGAGGTAATGTAGTCATTGATGCCTGGCCTGGATAACTTGCATTCCACAATCTCTTGAAAAGTCAAAGGCAAGTTACATTCAAATTTCAACATTTAAAAAATTTTGACAAGTGATGCTTTGTAGTGGTTTGGAAGCTATGGCTTCACTATACTCCATTTTCCCCACATTTTCCACTTTGACGGTCTATTCAGACTGTCTATTTATGTGAATTTGTAATTGTTTCCACATCATTAGACAAATTATTTCTTTCTTTCTTTCTTTCTGAATAGAATGATAATTTTTTTCCTGTTTCACTCTCCAGCAAAATAAAATCTTACTCATCTTGTCAAAGTGTAGTATTTTTTTTCTTATCTTCATTAATGTTTTAAAGAAGCTAATTAAGGGTTAATGAGTGATATTTTGTTGTGTGGGGAAAGATAAAATGTATATTTGAAGAAAATTAAAAGGAAATGTCAGAGCAGATTTATTTCAATTTAATTGTATCTCATCTGAAATTAATTAGATGACACTCCACAACTTGGTTTCAAATTTAAAAAAAAGCAAACAAACCAGTCACAACCATTTAAGTTGTGCATACATGTATATACTATAAGGCCCTTTATAACACATTGAGGCAAAATTGTCAAGCTCTAATAAAGAATTCAAGTCATTAAGAGGGAGCTAATGATTTAAAACATCACAGACAAAACCCATCCAATCTAATATATATATATATAGATATATATATATATCTTCAGCTGATATATTCATTATTGGTTTCCAGTGTTTTACATGGAAACAAATAGGGCTTTAAAGGACAGGATTTTTTCTAACATTGGTATCTGAAACAATAAAGTCATAGAATGATTTGTATTGGAAAGGACCTTTAAAGGTCGTAGTGTGACCAGGGAGAGTAGAACAGAAGGAGGCAACAGGATAGTTGCCTGTAAATAGATAACTAATTTTTGCTTCTGAATTTTTCAGTCACTAAAATGTAGCTCTAAAACTTCTACTGAATTACATAACACTTTTGTTTCTAATACATATAATGGTAAAAATAAAGTAAATGGTCATAATAGGAGGGGTATTCACATTCCACAGGTTGAAGCTGAATGGTGCAACCCCCAGTACATAAGACTGAAATATAAACCTTATGCACTGATTTAGGTCAACCGTGAGAACTGAAAAGCACTTGAATTAATAAATTTTTTTGCAGCAGGAGCTTCAAAAGCCAGTCTGTTTGGGCTTATTTGAGAAATTTATTAGATCTCTATGTCTTTATGCAGTGGTGTGATTATGGTGATAACTGGAAGCTGGGATAACATTGTACTATTTCACTTATGTCTAATTTAAATTCAACAAAATTTAACTGAGAAGGTAGGTAGATAGGCTGTTTCCTCTTTCTACTCTTCAAAACTTTACAAACTCACAAAGTATACGTGAAATCTAGGAGCCATGTAACTATTCTGAGAATTTCCCTCTTTTTTTTTTTGCCTAACAGCACAAGAAAAATTACCAACAAAAGGGCTGCCAAATTTTTCCATCCAAAAGTCCTCAATTACATCCATCAGGTTCTACATAAGAAAAGAATCATCCAGAAATAAAGGGAATGTTACTATTTTCTTGTTTTGGTCAAGAAGATAGTATATGAATTGTTTGTTGTCATCATATTGTCCTATGACAATTATTTCCTCTGATATTTTTTATATATATAGAAAAAAAAACCAACAAATAGACCACTTTATCTCAATCTTTCTATGTTTTTTGATAATAAAAAAGACACATGAATACCATTTTACCAGTTGGTTTTGTGTGCCAGTAAATGAAGCTGCATAAAAGAAGTAATTTCCATTTTGCTTTTCAAGACTGAGTTTGTTTATTTCTTTCTGTATGAGTGGGGAAGAAGGAAGCCACTCAGAAGGACAGAGAAACAAAGGAGTTTAATGAATGATTTTCTGAGGAGAAAAAAGAAAACATTTTAAAAAGGAGTGTCCAGCTTGCTTTTAAAGAACATGGCTGAAAATCTGAATCAGAAAATATGCAAATATGCCAGATACTGGATATCAGATAGAAAAGACAGAAAAAACACTAATTAGAAAAAATAATTTTGCAATGAATTTTTTTTAATAAAACTTCAAGGTTTAATGTGTTAACACTTTGTTAAGTAATTAACTAATTACTTCATTAATTAATTAACTAAATGTTAAATAGATGACCAATATTATAACTAAAATTTAACCTAGCTTCAGATGTTGTGTTAGAAGTGATAGCCTTTTTACTCTTGTGAATAAGAATCTCAGCAAGTTCAGGAGAATGCCAGAAGAACACTCCTCCAGGGTAAAACACATCTTTTATTGTATCTAAAATGCAGCTGCATTACTACGAATAGGGTAAGTGGATTCAGTTAATTTGTTAACTATTTCTAAGGAGACTAGAACGAACTGTAGCCTAATATTTATATCCTGTGATTGATGAAATTAATATAATTCTGTAGTCAGTTCTAGACGTGTCAGTGAGAAGTGCAATACTTCTACAAGTGCTCAGCTACACCATTTCTCTTTATTTTACTTTATTTGAAATCTTCTACATGTATTACTTACCATGATTATATTTCCAGTAACATTATTCTTACACACTTTCTTGTTACTACTAACACCTTTCCCGTGTGACTAAAACAAATATATATTTCTCCTAAAATGATGTCCTCTGATAAATTCTCATTTCTTTTCTGTCTTATACTTTTGGAGAAGTTAAAAAACCAAAATAAGTTATTAATTGGGATTTCAAGATACAAAAGATATTTTGTTGTTTTACTGAGCTAAAAACTTCAGTCTAGAACTGCGCGAAATAACAAATTAGTGTATACGCATTTTATATGACTTCTGGATTAAAGTAGATCACGACACCTAAATATAGAAAATGGTGAAAACAAGCTTACAATGTTCAACACTGTATTGAAGGTTTCTGTTCTCACCTTCATCACTGAGATAAGTTAGGAGAAGAATAATGTAGAAAAGGAAAGTAGTGTCTGACTTTGATTTACCAAAGAAAAATCAAACTGCACTTCAGTGTCTGCTGGTTCTCTGTAGTTCATTTCAGTATATTCCTAGTGGATTCTTTGATTTATGTAATACTAGTAAAAATGTTTTGCCACATTTCATGTTTTAAATTCAATCCTTTTTCCTTGTGCTGTGTCCATGGTCTCTTGTCATTCTAAACCATTTGAAACCAATCAAACCTGAAAATTTCTGGAAGAAATGTATAACTTGGAGGATTGGATTATAATATTTATGAGTTTGTTTCCGGGCCTCCTTTTTTATTCCTTTCAGCTGTCCAGGATTAGACATAAAAATTGTAAGCATTGTCACTATCATTCAATGTTGACTCTTCTCCCCAAATACTCATCTTAAATCTGGAAGAAAACAAAGACAAAACTTAATACTAATTTAATCACTGTGAAACTGAAAAGTTTATGGCTGGTATTACAGAGTACCTCTAAGGGTGTTAAAGACAGCAACATATTTAGCAGCATGTTCTATTTAACCAGGATCTTGCTTGGTTTAATCAAGGTGGACTCAAATAAGCTGAATCTGCTGTAACTCCCAGTTGCAAAGTTGTGATCTCAGCAGTCTCCCAACAGGGCAGAGCTATGTAGGGTTCTATATGGTCAAAGCACATGAGGCATAGCCAGGGGCTGGTCACAGGGTTCATCCACACCCCTCAACAATGCAAGGGGAGTCAACATGGCCAAGTCCAGGTGAGTCCATGGAGGTTTGGTCAGGGGAAAGAGGAGACGAAGGCAGGTACACCAACAGTGCAGCTTAGTACAGGGTATGAATGGTTTGGTTAACTGACTAATTTTGGGCAATATGTCTTCAGCCAAGCTGGATTCAGTGCCACTTTTTCATCCTCCCACATTACACATAGTAGAATCTAAATATTACATCTGCAATGGATAGTATGCTGTGCTGATAGAACAAAAGTTTATGTTCTGATGTCACATGAATATTATCTATGTATTTTTAGCTTATCTAGCAGCACCAAGTTTAGTATGAAAGAGTGAAAACAAATCCCTTCTTAGGTGGAGACCTCCATACTTCAATTATCCTGAAATTAATGTAAATTTGGATTATTAGAAGATACTCAAAATTTTATTAGCAATCTCAAAGGTAAACTGCTCAAACAATTTTTCAACAGGAAGTCTTTTTGTCTCACTTTGGGCACAGTTATTTATGAATCCAAGACTCTGCCATTTCAAAACAGCACACAAGTTTCCTTCATTTACTGTCATGATTAGAGGAAGTAAAATTTTGGAAAGTGTCCATGAATCTACGTTGCTTACTGGCAGATTTCTTTCAAAAGCAGGCATGAAAGACTTTTGAAAATCTCACAAAAGAAACACAAGGAAAGAGAAGAGAGTTTTCCACTGGTTCGTTTGCAAGTTTACACTTTCAAAACTAGTCAAATAAGAAAAATGTCATTCCTGTACAATTTTTTAAGTATTTTATTATTCACAATAGCATATGCAAAATCAGGTATGTTAATACATAGGTAGAGGTGAAAACTAGAACAACTGACTTAAGCAAGAGAATGTGAGTGGGATAATGTCTGAAAATAATCATAAAATATCCTGAACGAGTCTGCTTTATTGTTAGCAATTCAGACAACTATTCTCTTTATAGTGAAGGTGATGCTTAGTGACACCCAAAGAAAGAAGAAATATATTCTTCAGTACTCACAAATGACTTCAAAAAGTTAACTGTGTTTCTCTCACCCATCTTTCCTGCAGAATTTCAATAATTATATATCGGCATATATATACACATAATTGATGGAAACATTAAAAAACTTTTTATTTACTAATTTTTCTTTGGGTGAAACTCAAAACAAAGACAAGGAAAGCTACAAAATAAAAGGACCATTATTTGAGGCTTCACAGAATGAACGCTAGCTTGTGTCTTAGTGAGCTGTTTTCTGGACTAAAAAAAAATCTTTTCTCTCAATGCACAGTTTTAAAGAGTGTTCTATGTCTTTTCATAGGAATAAACTTGCATTTAAGTCAATATTTCTCTTTCTGGAATCCACAACTCCCAAGAAATAGTGCTGTTCCGCAGAGGCCTGCTAATACCTAGAATTACTAATATTTCACCTTAAAGCAATTCAGCAGTAATATGAATTATGAATATGGAATAGCTAGCTCCCTTTGTGTCCCTGCCATTTCATGAGCACAGATGAGCAGTTGTCAAAAGCAGAGAACAAGTGTAAACACTTAGGAAAAGGAAAGGGCTCACTTACACATGTCAAAGAATGCTTGGAGAAGCAAGGGCCCATGGCTGGGACGATCATTTAACCTATCCACATTGATGTGGCTACATCACACAGCAAATGCCAGCTACTTTAATTCCTTTCTTTGAAGCATACAGACATTTTGATTAAGAGTTCTTGATATTCCAAAGGGAATTGGGGGAGCATGAGGATTTCGTTCTTTGGAATTTAAGCAGGCTGGAAATTGTAATAAAAGTTATTTATGTTGTATCAAGTATCTTAACTGTTCTCTAGGGACTGATAGACTACACAAAATATAGTATTCTTTCAAAAGTTTTTCTTAGTTAGAATGTATTCAGTGTGTCATTTCTGATCAATTTAGGAACCAGAAAAGAATAGTGAATTTGGTTTCTTAAAACACTTATTTGAAAATAGGATATTATATTATGCATGGGTTTAAAAATATGATCTGGCTATAAAAGATTTACAAATAAGTCATAAAAAGTAACTGCAGATCTCTGTCATGAAGCAAAGCATTTCATAGAGGTGATCATTATCTAAACATTTCAGTAATGAATATTAAAGACCTAGTTCTGCTCTTACTGCAATAAATATCATCACCAGCTATACTCAGTAGGCGATAATATGTGTCCAGATGTCTTTTATTTTTCATCCTTTCTCAGTAAAAGTGACAACCTTTTAAGTAAAACAGTTGGCAAGAATTCATATTCTGTATGCATATTGTATAATTGTTTCTATGACATCAGGAACTTTAGACACCCTGATGTTTATTCATTGCTGAAAAAAAATAACGTAACTCTATGGTGTTAAGGGATCTTGTAATTGATGTATCCACCTGAACTAGTTTTTTTATCTGGGAAAAAAGAAGCAAGAAAAAAAATAGTCTGTCCTTCATATTGTCAAATATATCTTTCAAAAGGAAGCTTTGTATGAAACCAGTCCTGTTCATAGGTTGTCCCCTACTTGCACTTAAAAATAAGAAATCTAGACAACTCTGCATAGAAGACATGCAGTATAATAGCATATCTTAAAGAAGAAAGACTTTCAATTGGCTCAAGGACTCTGTCTTTCTCTACCTTCAAAATATAAAATACCAGAAAATGAAAACAAATGCACAGAAATGATGAAAAACACACAGAATGTTACAGAAGCAAAGAGCAGGAAAGAAGGAAAGTGTTTCCTTCACAGAAGTTATGATAATATATGAGGAAAATACTAGTGAGGTAGATTATTTTTAAAAAGAAAACTGCAATTCTAATTCTTGTTTCTAATTGTTGATCTATTCTATCTATGCCCTTGGGAGAGTAGTATTGTAGCAGAGGGTGTACCTGAGAGCAAATATCATTGTCATAAGAAAAAAAAAAAGGCAAAAAGAAAAAGAAAAGAACCCTCCAAGACCAAAAACCCAAAAGAGCTATTTAGACGCAAATGAAATTCAGGACTGCAATTTCCAACCTTCATCTGTATAGCCCACAAGTAGATGAATGCAGACAATTAATGAAGAGACTTTGACTTTAAACACTATTTTGAATTTCTGGAGTCTGATGAGTAATCATTATCACAGATAAAGTACACTGGAAAAGTGTTGACTCTTTATGTGGAGAAAGTTGTTAGGACTATTCTCATGAGTTCTAATCTTTCCATATGAATGAGCAGTAATGTAACTGAAAAAAGTTTTTTCTTTGCTAAAATATTTGAAAGTAGCACATCTGGGAAAAGCTCCCATAATGAGAAGCTTTAAACAAACAAACCACCAAAAATCCCCCCCATTTTCAGTGAATATGATGACGTTTTCACTGATTTCTAAAATCCAGTAAAACATTCAACAATTAAAAGAAGGCAAAATTTGGCTCACTTTGAGGTCATGAATATTGTAAATATCCAGTTGGCTACAATTTGTCAAAGCAAAAATAAAAGTAATAGTAAAACAATAGACATAAGCTGACATATTTAAATTTCATTTAAACCCAGTAAAAGTAATTTAACTGAGCACTCAGGAAAATTTTCACTGCAAATTTTTACTTTGAAAATACCAATTTACATGCATGTATTTGTCATTTACAGTCAAATCATCTAAAAAAATGCCTTAATGCATTTTTCTTGTAGAAATGATTTCTTTTTTCAAAGAAAGCACTAATGTGAAAGCTTTTCCTCAAGGAGCTACCTTTTAAAATTTCAGTGAAAAATAGGTCTCCTCCTATTTTTACTTCCCCATCTTGGAGATGAAATATCCAGGACTGCTTTCTGCAGTGTAGTTAACAGAAAGGTTATAGTAGAATGTAGTTTCTAGTGTTCTCTCTGTGTTAAAAAGACCGGCATTGTATTTATGATTAACATTCCCCTTTTGTTGGACCATTTGCACCTAAGGACCCCCCTATACTGACAATCCCACTTAGGACTGAAACACTGTCTTCTCAAAACAGCACTAGAGTAAATCAGATCTGCACTGGGACCTGTGAAAACATCTAACAACTGACAAACATATCTAATCAGATCACAGCTGGTGTCATGGAAAATGCCAAAGCCCAAATGAACTGTCTGAGTTTATATTATCGTCTTTCTGATTATAACAGAGGTATTTTGTTTTAGAGACATGGACAATGGATGCAATTTCTAAGTAAGCCTCAGAATAACTCTACAATATAATTTGAAGTCTGGTTGCACTTGGGTCATTGTTGTTGATTTAGGACAAGTTTTGTTTTGCTTAGAGTAAAGCCCAGCATTCCATTTTTAAGAAGGACACACTTTTCAGTTTCACAAATGAAGCTATTTAAAATTTGAGCCAAATATGTAAAATGGGTAAAACCAATGGCCTCTTGAATTGACAGAAAATTAGCAAGGCTTATTAAACTTCATGCATGACTAATTATCCCAGTGGTACATCAAAAGGAAGATGAACAAGTAATCCAATTTTTTCTTTAAATGGTATCAAATTGAAAAAGTTATTGAAATAGACTTTGTAAGAATTTCAATGTAAATATGGTTGTCACTATTAATAGCCCATAGTTACTGTGGGCTTGCTTTAAAATTATTTTACTGATCTAATTTATTTTTTCTTTATATTCACAAGCACTTCTTCAGCTTCAGTTTATAATTGCACTAATATTTTTCTAATATTTTGTATCTTTTGAACCTGCGGTCTTGAATGTATTTTCTAGGAAATCAAAATATCAGCATTGGTGGTATACTACATTCCTGAGTAATGTACATAATTCTACAAAGGAAAGACAAGTGAGTGCCTTTATGTCCTTCTGTTTACTTAAGTGTACTGTAAACTGTCTTTTTCCACAAGCTCTGCACAACAAAAAATGTAGGCTATAGCAATGACTGCTGTCAACTGAAGATCTGCATACATCCATCCACATGCATGTAAATATTTGCACCAGCTTTGAAAATGCCATATGCCTCTAACAGCTGTTAACACATGCAGTCACTTTCCTCTTGTTGTATATCCAAATAGCACACAAAACAGTGAAAACTCCATGACTGTATCTGAAGGGAAGAAGCTGGCAGATCATGCTGTAAATATTTGAGCAATCAGTAAAAACAAATGGCTTAAATTCATGCATTGTGCAAATCCCTTACAATGGCTGTTACGCAAGGAAAATATGTTGGAAAGGTCAGTTCATGGTTTAAGAGTTGGTGCTGCAGTTTTAATCATCACTATCTCACAGGCTAATTATAGCCTGGTAATTGACAAAAATGCTCTGCATTAGCGGCAAGGTTGCAGTCTTAATTTCTTACTTCAGACTACTCAGTCCTTATTGATGCTGCTGTATTGCCAAAGTCTTAGAATTCCCCCAGTGAAAAATTATTTCCCTCTAGGCTCCAGCCAGAAGAGAACAACAGCGCCTCAGTTGCTTTTCTTGTCTGCTTGGATCTTTGCCATAACTTCCCTGACTGAATCAATGTGCTTTAAAATAGCAGAATTGATTCTCTGATTTCAATGCCATTGTTTTAGCTTTCCAACTCACAAGGGTACTTGATGTTTTATTCTTTACTTCTATTTTTCCTCTCTTCTTTTACCTCTTCAGATTTTTATTTTAAACGTACAAAACAGTTTTGCTTAATTGATGAATATACACTGCGGGTGGCACTCTCTATGTACTTTGACCGCATAAGCATATAAAATATCTTGTAGAGGAAGCTTCTGTCACTAGGCATTATGAATGCTAACTGGTTTCTTTATCCATGCATATATGGAATTGCAGAAGTTTAGTGGGAGCTGTTGCCACCCACTTGCTGCTACAGATGTATGCTGGATCAGTACTCTCTGTTAACCATGATATGGGTAATCCCTTTCCTGAATAGATGTGAAACCTCCAGGGGGTATTTCTCGGTGTGTATCCCATAGGATTAAATGTTGCTGTTTTTTCTGTTTGATAGTTTACTGAGCATTGCATGTTGAGTATTTTAAAGCCAGCATCTTGATATTAGTCATGACTCATTCTGGGTTTTTTATGGTAAGTCCACACCAACTTTAACTTGGGATACTGCCATTGATGGCTAGAGTAAGAAAATCCAAACGTATGCCAGGCCATCTGGAAGGGCAGAAGGAGTTATATTTCACTGATGCTGAAGTGTCAGTGGCAGATGCAAATGTTAAGCCAGATAGAAGGAAGAGAAAATATTAGGTTTTTCAAATAGCTGAAACAGCTTATGAGCCATAATGACACCCTTTCTAACTTTGACATTAAATATAGCTGAGGAATTAAGAACTTAGAAGTTATGTACTTAATATTTTAATTAAATATTTTAATTTTTCCAATTATCCTTGATTTCTAAAAGTGAAACAAATATCTATTTATCTCCTGAAGCTTGTTTATCTTAGGAGAAGATCGTCATGAATGCAGTGACATTTTCTAATCTTTTTCAGAAAACAAATATAAGGTAGGGGGCCTATCATTGTCACTTGGGCTGGACAGAACCCTGATCAGCTGAAAGGAATAAATGGAATGAAGTACATCTGGCTTGTTTAAAGTTCTGGCTGTTCAGTAGCATTGTTTTTTACCCTCACCTACATAAGGAGATTGATGGAAAACGTTCCAAATTGTAAATACTCTCTATGCTGGTCCAAATCTCAACTCTATGCACTGCAGCCAGAAGTTATTAAGGTAAAGAGATCTCTCACTGTTTGGTTTCAGAGTGTGCATTTGTGGGTTTAGACAATCCTCTGCAGCAATGATGCGTTTTGTCTCAGTTTTTCATTATTCAGTATATAATACAAAGAGCTATTTTAAGCATCTTGGAGATGTAGATTTTTATCCTTTCCCTGGATATTATCCCTGCACAGTATTTTGCAAACATCAAAAAGGCGAACTCTGCATGCTTCCACATACTCTGCATGGCAAACCTTAAATGTTTGGGGGCTTGGTTTTAAAGCAATTACTTTCATCTTGATGTGATGCTGTCATTTTGTAGAGCAGAGGTCACTTAAGCTCTGTGCTCTCTGGGTTATAATAGGCATGTACTTCCATTGCCTTCAAAACACAGTCTTCTTTTTATCAATCTCAACAGAAATACATTAAACTACAAACCTGCTCAAATCCTAAAATTTACCTGGAGCCCTTAACAATAATGTGACCTGAGGATCAAGGAATGCATGAGAACTAGAAGAGAAGAAAAAGGAACATTATTATATTTTTACCCTGGCAAACAATAATAATTAAGACCATTTGTTGTCTTTCTTAATCTCAGTATTTTTTTTTCTTTAATTGATGGAAAGATGGTATATGCTTTGATATAACTCACCATAAAACCATCCTGGCTCTTTTGTTTGTGAGAAAAGGCTTAGTCCCTCTGTCAGAAAATTATTATTACGAGACAGTACATGAGCAGTCTCTTAATATTTTAGAATCTTTGAAATCCCCCAATTTTATTCCACAGTTTTGTTAGAGATGCTACCTCATGAGTCTGGAGTTTTTTTCACAAAACCAAAATTGCAATTGACTCTTGTGCATCCTTTTTAGGATTGAAGAATTGCCATTGACTGAAGACATCAAGGAAATTAACTACAAAAAAAAATCATACCTTTTGAGAATTTGACCTGTAACTCTGGAGACCTTTATGTTTTCTTTTTCCAGGTATATTGCTTTTAAAAAAGGTCATTTAGGTCAATCTCAAATTTATCAGATTTAAGATACAAAACTGTAGGTGCATACCTAAATTAATCCTTGTAAATCTTCTCCAAAGAAAATGGCAGCTTAACACCTGAACCTATGTAAAGTAAAAAGGAGTAACTTAGTAAAGTAAAAAATAGCAGCTCAATCTGTGGACATGGATATTGATGCATAATGAACTTGCAATATGGTGCTTTATATTCATGACAACAGGAAGATGTAATCAAAGACATTTTTATATTTCTATTCAATTTTATCTCCTGATTTTAAATGTGTATGATCACACATGAGGTCACACATTTGCAAGAATTAAAGGAAGAAGATAATGCAGATGCATCATCTGCATCTGCATTATCTAGAGACATCTGAGCAATAATGAAATGTGGTTCAGAATAGAAGATGTAAGATAATACATCTTGGAGAAAATACTCTCAAATACAATTCAAAGGGAGGGAAAGCCTTGGGAAACTGTAATGCTAAAAAAAAAGATCTAAAGATGATGGATAGTACACAGTAAATTAGATATTGAGCTCGCAGTGTAATAAGAAGGCACAAATAGACCACCTAAGCTTTGGCTGCACCTACAGGAAATGTATATCATACTCTGTATGAGCACTTTTGAAACCATTACAAGAACAGTGGGTACATTCCTAAGGTTTTGCTACTGAAATGACACAAAAGTTGAAATAAAGGTGAGGAAAAATCACACACACAACAACAACTGAAAAGATGGGGAGATTGCTTTTACATGCTAAGTGAACAACCCCTAAACAGAATACCCCTCTGGGAATGTTTTCTTGACACAAATGCCAAGTGATGAAATGTTTTGGGATTGTCATGGAAAAATTGCTCAAAATAAAATAAGAAGACAAAAAGAAATAAAACTTTTTTGAGAAAACAGGTAGTAAAGAAATGGTCAGTATCTGCTGAAAGATATTTTTGGAAAAAAAAAGGCTTATGAATATCTGTTTAGATAACATAAATGCAGAATGCAGTCTGCTGGAATTTATTATCCCTTCCCCAAACACCTCAAAGAGGAATGTGAACTAGCTAGCCAAAGCTCCTCTTGAAGAAAGATGTAGATGTACCCATAAGATGTTTCTTCTCACTCCTAATGATATATCTCTGATAGGCCAGATTTATCATGTTCAAGAAGACACTGTGATGGAGGTGTCCACAGTAGGCAGCTTTACTAAACACTTCAGTAATTATGTTTAAAGATAAGTGAGAGGAATACCATCCATGGTAGCTTTGCAAGAATATTCAATGTAAATTTATTAATTTAAACATGACTAAAACTTAAATATCAATAAAATATTGTACTCACATCTTTGCTAAACTTTAGGGGGTTTTTAGATGCTGTTCTTTCCTCCTAACCCTTCTATATAATTGTTTGTCATCTATATCTATTTAGCATTTAGAAATCCTGTGCAGGGATCATATTTAAAGTACTATGTGCTAGCCTCATTGGTGTTGTAAATTTACACAAAAACATACCCTATCTAATTTAGAATAGTGCAGAAAAAGCTAGATAATGGGACAAAAGTGTCTCATGTTGAAGCTCAGTTGAAATCTTAGCTCCAAAAGAAACAGCAGAATATTTATCTGCACGACGAGCACTTTGCAGTACACGGTAGTGGTTACTGTGAATGGTGCAGCGAGATCTTAGAAGATGAAAGCGTGTGGCTTGCTATGAATATACTTGTGGTACTGAGACACTATTCCTTATTGTACAGCTTGGTCTTTTGTGTTAGTAGCTTAAAATCTGGATGTTCTCTGACAAAAGAGATGGGTTTTTCTTTTGCTCTAGATAGCTGTCACCTGTAACACATTTTCATAATGATTTATCACATAATCTTACATTGCCTACCATTCCTGACCAGGACTACAAAAATTATGTCTCCAAATATGCATAAAATATCTTAAACAATGAGGAAACAATGGTACCACTGGATAGTTTTGGTTTTAATTATAATTTTAAAACATAATTCTGAGACTACTGGAGGTAACTCTGTTTCTGCAACACTCTCTCAGTGTGAGCGATGACATTCCTTGTGCTGGCTCAGCCTGTTTGGAGAAATAACTTACATCCTCTTGATAAATAGTTCAGTTTCATTCCTCTGTTTCTTTCATATATAAAAGAGGGGATGGGAGTATATAAAAGAGGAAATGTTATGTGAAATATTTTTTTTAATTATATCTCTTTTTACTTTTGCTGCATTTCCATTGATTTTAAATACTCAGTCTTGATTTATGTTCCAAAGATGAGGCCACCTGGCATATTTTGGAACATCTGCCAATTAGTAAGCATTCATCCCATCAGGGCCCATGGATTTATATATGTCCAGTTTGCTTAAGTATTCCCTGACCTGATCCTCCTCCACCAAGTATACATCTTAGTAGCATAGAATCATGGAAGTGTTCATGTTGGAAGGGGTCTTTAAAGGCCATCTCATCCAAATCAGCTGCAACAAGCAAGAAAATCTTCAAATAGATCAAGTTTCTCAGAGCTCTGCCCAGCCTAACCTGAATGTTTCCAGGGATGGGGCCTGCAATGCCTTACTTATATCTCACCTGACTCCACACTCTTTTAGTTCAAAACCTTAAGCCCTTGTCCTATTGCTCTGGATTTCCCCTCAGTCTCTCTCTTATGGGGGATCTTGTTAACAAAGACTAACACAGATGCTAGAAAATGGCAAATCTAAACTTGTTGTTTCTAAATGAAGTCATTACTGCCATATTTTAAATTCAACCTATTTCTGTTTATGAAAGGGATTCTTCAGAATCATGCTCATATCCAAGCTAGACATCCTTCCTGGTAGATGTTTATAGTTATTGGAGAGAAATGGCTATTCTTAGAGAAGAGTTCTGTTGAACTCCACAGATGAAATTAATATATCAAGATAAAGAAAATTGTATTAGAATAGGATAAGCTATGCTTCCTGGTGATAGGGAGAGCCTGTGTGGCAAGAGATATGAAACTTTAATATACAAGCTCTAGATTGTCCCATGCTGCACCTGAATCTGCCTGTATGCACATCCAGGATGTTTAGTCACTTATTCCCTGTGTGTTCACATCCTGTCCAGTCATCTGCATTAGATGTGGTAATGGATCAGTTTGAAATCGTGGAGAGCCTGAGACGTGGTTATTGATTGAATTCCCAACCATTTTCACAAGTAGATGTTTGACTAATTGTTACAGGAACTTTCCATTTGGGAACTTCAGAGTGTTTAGTATATTTCCCTGGGCAGTTCTGGAAGTACATAGGCTAATCTATATGCTTACATGTGTTAATTAGCATTCTGCAAGGTTAATCTGGCCATTGCAGACAATCCCCAGGCTTGTAAAGCTGACCTCCATAGAAAGATGAGCTCTTTTCAGAAACAAGAGTAGTCTTCAGGAAAAGTAGAAACTGTCTCCAAAGATGTGGATATGATTGTATCAGACAGTCTTGTAGGTAGGTAAAGTAGAAAGAAGACATTTTTAATATGATTTTAAATAATATATAGCAATACGTCATGCAAGTGCTGGATTGTACTGACCAACCAGGTATCATAATTCAGCAAAGCAGTGTTTTTGAGAGTCTCAATGAACCAGCTGACAGTGCCATTTTAAAGATCCTTGTCTGACATCCAGGCAGTGACCAACCATCTAGTTTGAAGGATTTAATTTACTGCACAAACACTGAGAAAACTATGACAGGATTGCAAGATTTAAGCATTGGTTAGATGAATCCCACTGCCACAGTCGCTAGAGACTCCATAGATGGATACAGTCAGGGTAGATAGATACTGTCAGAGACTTTCAAGATCAGTACTTGAGTTCAGGATTTATGGCAGCAGCAAAACATCCATTCCACTGCCCAAAATACAGGAAACTGAATTGCCAGAAATTCTCTGAAGAGTATCTTCTTAAATACATAGCCATCAGTCTTGGGTATGCTTGTTTGACGCGCACTGATTTGGCAAGTATAACTGTTACTACAGAAATTACTGCGATACTACTTTTACTTGAGGGATGCTAAGTAGCATCCTTACTGGAGATGAACTCTGAGATCAGCTGCCATATGATCTTCTTTGAGCCCAATGCACTCATTAGAAGATCACTGATAGAACACAAGGACTGAAAGCAATTTTTTCAGAGCACTATATCATAAGGATTTTTACCTCAGTGAGTCCAACTCTGATTTCCAACTCTTTCCTGCAGCTAAATCAAGTGATGAAAGTTTTAGAGGAATCTGAGTAAACATGCAAATTTCAGAGCACTCAGAATGATTGACCTTTAAACAGAAAGGTGTTCTCAATCATAACAAAAGTAGAGCTAATGCCCTATATAATTCTGAATTATCATTAACAGTTAGAAAGGCACTTGCAATACGTCAAGAATAGAGCAGCTCAAGAAAGAAAATGTGCTTCTAAAATTTTATGGCTTCTACATCTTGGTAGCCCATAGAGACACCTTTTACATTAAGATTTTACCACAACGTATCTCTTTTTAAAGAGATATCTCTATTTTAAAGAAACAAGGAGAAATACTTCAGATAATGCATTCTGTTTGTTATTTTTATATACTGTGAGCTGCACATGCCTTTGAGGGTTATGAGGCATTGCAAATGGCATAGGGATTTTCTTGAAATTTTCATCAATAGCTTGCTTCTCCCAGCAACAGATGGTTTCATATAGAGAGTATACCAGAGAAAGTCAGCAGGACAAAACACCAAAGAAAAGTTTACCCACTAGAAGTAGTACAAAAATCTCAATCTTAAAACCATACATTAGAGTAAAACCTAGTAACATGCATACTGTTCTGATTATTTTGTTAAGTAAATAAAAAGGCCTCAGATATTATATCAGCATCATACTGAGACAACAGTTTATACCTAAATTTAGAAACACCACTAATGATATATTTAACAGAACAAGAGAGGATGTAAACCCTTGTTTTGCAGCTAAGTTCTTGTGCTTGCAACTAGATAGGCTATCATATACATAAAGAACCTTTTACTGATTCGTTTCCATTTTATCTTCTCAAATTTCTGAGGAAAGCAAGGTACGTATGGAAAAAAACAAGGGACAGGATATATTTGGTTTTACCTCAGTATATCCCAGTACAGTTATAATATGGATGGAGAGCACAAACAGTTGCAGGTATTGAGAAAAGCTGAGCTTACTGCAGCAATGATACATGCATGACAAAAATTTATCTCTGAGTTAATATGACCTTAGTTAAGTGTCTTGCATTGTTATTTAATTAAGGAGACAGTGTCACAGAACAGAATCAAATAAAATATAGCTTGCTAAGCAGGGAACTAATTAAAGGCACTCTCATCACAGGGGTGCCTGGAGCTAAAGAACAGAGAAAAGCTGGAGAAAGGTCTGGCACAATTTTAAAGCTGCTTTCAGAATACTCCAAGAGTAGTGTAAAATGGTGCATGTTGATCAAAATTTTCTCATAAGGATAGTAAATTAACTTCCAGGAAAATGAACAGAAAAAGAGGAAGTTTTCTGCGAAAACATGAGAGCTTGCTGCTATAGCTCAGAGCCGTACTACATGTTATGTTTGAGGGTATTACATGCCTTTATTTCTACATTTGTTCTACACTGGTGTAAAGAATTGTCTTTCTTTTTTTTTTTCTCATCAGTTTATTGCAATGGTTGCCATTCAGTAAGAACTGGAAAATCCTCGACCTTGTATCCTCCTTTCCATGGTTTTTAAGTGCTGCTTATAAGATTATTTCTCAGTAGAAAAAAAAAAAAAGGCCTCCTACCACGTGAAAAGGGCTGCCCCTTACTCCTCCAAATGTTAGATATTAGTATATTTTAAAGTCATGTTTGATTCTTGTGTTTTCCTTTTTTTCCATTTAGCCTGATTCTATAACCTCTTTTTGTATATGACCATCAAGCTCTGGGATCTTTGTAGGTAAGCTTGCTCTCAGTTAATTTCTCTTGTAAAGAGGTTGATAGCAGCTGAATGGTTTTAACTGCTGGACCTGATTACTTGCACTGATGGTCTCACATGAAAGTCATCCTTCAGAAGAGTTGATACTTGAAGCCTTGCAGGATTTAGGTCCCTCTCTTGCATTGATCCCTGCTGAAGTTACAGGCTTAACTAACTCTGGGAATCTGAGTCTAAGCCCTCCAAATTGCTGGGGCTTACTACGTACGCCTCTCCTGGGCTTTTTATGTTACCTAGTTTAAGCACTGACTATTGTGAGGTTTCTTAACGTAGTTTAAAGTTCCCGTTTTACCACATAGCAGGTGGTAAAACGGGAACTTTAAACTTTAAAGATTTTATTTGGAAAACAAATATCTGCCAAAATAAATAAAGGTTCATCTCTGCAACATACTCTAAGTAGCTTCCTTAGATATCACGTAAGAGCCCTAGATTCTAGTCCTGTGTGGGGGAGAGAAAGCATTCCTAATCATAGACTCTCTCTGTAAGTAAGTACTGAAGAAAAGAGCTGCTGGTGAGAAGGAATCCAATGGAAATGCCTAGCAATAAAATCAACAAATGCAGAATTGGTGATTTTCAAAAGTACAGGTATTTGTTTAGAAATCGGAAATCAAATCACTAATTTTGAAACTCTTTTGTATCTATTTTTAAAAGTAAAATCATTAAACTCATAGCAAAAGAAAAAAGTTACAAAAGGAAAAATCACTAGGGAACATAATTTTTTTATTTCCTAAAAAAAATATTATTGACTGTCAAGAAGTTTAAATTGGAAGTGTATTTTAAAATTGCTAACGATGCGTTATGTATCCCTATCCTAGTGTTCTTTAAATTACGAAAGTATTTAGCTGAATCCTCAAGGTTCCACTATACAATTTTTGTAGTTCAGTATCCTTAAATTGGATTATATGTGAATTAATAAAATAAATAAGAAAGATTATTTCTAGTTTGCATGGTGTTGTATAACAAAACTTGCTACATACCTTCTTCCTAGTTTTATTCTTTGTAGTCAAGTTGGTTTTTTTTCTCTTTCAGCTAGTGTTATTGTCTTTTACCCATTTCCTTTTAAAGACTTCTGTGAACTAAATTTTCACTGTATCTGCAAAATTCCCAGAATAAATTAACTGTGAATCTTAGGCATATCTCTCAATTACATGCACCTGTACTGGATCAATTAGCTTGCCTAATTTTTAGCAACAATAAATGGCCCACAAGTGTTCTCCATTAATTAAAATGCTATCAGCCTTTTGCGAGTGCACTTCTAATGTGTTCTGCCTACAGCAGATTTGAGGGTAGCTACTTTTGGATGGACCTTATGGTGTTGATTTGCATTCTGAACTCACTGTTCCTCCCTGAAAACTAATGCTGGATTTTCTTTTTTTTGTCCTCGTGAAGAACAGTTTTTGTTTTATTAGTTACTGTAAAAACTGCTTGCTGTAAAACTAAATCAGATCTCATACTGTACCAATTTGTATTTTAAATGAAAGGGTTTTGTTGCAGCTGCTCTTTAATTTTGGTTGTAAAGTCAGATTGGAGCTCTCTTTAATGTCTTTATTTGACGTCAGTCTACCCAGAAAATAATTTCCTTGCATGGATGTAATGCATAGGCTACTGTAGAATAGTAATTCTTCTAGGTGTTAGAAAAGCATGTTTAAATCATACTTATGTGCTCATGACCTTTCTAAGGCAATGATTTAAGAGAGTTTTGCAGATTAACTGCTTTATTCTGCACTCCCTGAAAATTCTCTGCTTAAAAAGCACCCTGACCATTCTCAATGATTCTGTTTAATGATGCAATTCAACTTTTTTGCAAGGACCATTTTTAAAAAGCCATACTACTAAATATGGCTTTATAAATTATTTATAGAGAACTGCTGGGACAATATCTTTCTTGGTGAGTTGCTGGTGCCAGTAACACTGAATTTTCCACAGAAATTAAGTCAACAAAACTTATTATTTTCTTTTTCTCTTCCAGCACCAAACCTAAGTATAAATTCATGCCAGAAGCCATTTTAGATTTTATGCAGAAATATTTTTCGTTGCTTCAGTGAGTATTTCAAGAAGGCAGAAAAATCTTTCATTACTAGCCATTTAAAATTAGCAATTTTAAATCAGTCAGTTGAGCAATGTGTACAGGTATTTGGTAGGCATTTTTATAATACATAGGCAGCCAAGAGCTAAGAAAAACTGAGTAGAATTATGAAATAAGGTTATAATAAGTACACAATAAAGTTAGCCTACAGCTAAAGAAGAATTAACCCAAACAATAAATTGGTAGCACAGACCTCCTTATTCTATTTTTAGTTATGTCTTTCAGTTGTCCTTTTATTGACCTGTTTTATGATCTTTCCCAGAGACTTCAGTCCAATATGTTATTGACATCAAGGAAAAATTCAGTGGGAGCCTCTTGCATCCAGTTTTCCTGAAATCCCTCCCAATCTGTTGCCATGACAACACATCCCTTCTTTCTGGAGAGGATGTTTCCTCTATTCCCAGAAAAATAATTTCACAGCTTTATTGTTGCAAATATTTGAGTGGGAAGAAGAAAGGAAAACCCAGGAAACAACCTGGAAAACAATGCATTCTAAGAGGACTTTCTGAACAAATGAAGGAACCCCTAGGATTTGAAGCTAGAAGTCACTTTCTATAATAGTTGTAAGTTTCTGCACATATAAACATTTCTACGGGATGTTCTAACTACACGCAAAAAAAACCCTACCAAAAGTTGGTGCTCCTGATTTTTCGGTTTGGAAAAAAAAGTAACTTTTATGCAAGGTTTTTTATGGACCATAATTGCGTGTTAGAAGCACAGTCTGAGAACACTTCTTGAGTCAAGTGTCTTAAACTACTAAGCCTATACAAAGTCTGTCTAGACCTAGCTGCTAGCCACCTAAACTCTGTTAAATTCTGCAGGGAACGGAAATTACACAAAATAGCATTTCTTTGCCTTGTCAAAGCATAGCTGGCACAAACCAATTGAATTATATTTTTATTCACATGTAATTATATGACAAAGATAGCTGAGGTTAAAAAAAAAGGCAACACAAAATGTCTTCACTATTCTAGCACAAAAACCATCAAGACTGTACATCAGGGAGCACAGAATACTTTGCAAGAATAGGAGTGAAGGTGCTACTTTTTTTTTCTTTTATGCTGAACCATCTTAGTGTAACTAGACTTTTACCTGAAAATAGAAATAACCTGACATAAACTGAATAAGATTTGGAAATCTCTACTGGAAAGTAACACAAAGGTAGTGTTGTATGGAATAATTTTTAAAGATGGTCTAATATTCCTTTCAAGCATATGAATTGCAAACTTGCTTTCAGCTTTGTGTCATACTCTGACAAAGATTTGTATTCTTTCTTCACTGCCCCTTTTACTTAAATTTTATAGATGAATTGGAAGTAAAGAATAAATGTATCATGACTTTTTCCTTTTAGTTATGTCTCTAAAATCAGCAGTTTCCATATAGGTGATTAAATCTTATGGGAAAAAAACTAGTAATAAATAATGATAAAGTTTCAGGAAAATAATATTCTTGAAATAATTTAAAAAAAAGCATTATCATTTTCCTAATTAAAAACAGGGAAAAGATAAGCAGTAGAAAATTTTCAGACTCTAAAGAGGAGACTGCTGAATTCTAAAAATTGGAATTATCATTTATCTTTATTGTGACAAAATCCGTCTTTCTGCCCCAATATCTGCTCCAGTTTCTGTCCTATGTGTATGAACCAGAGTAAAATATGCATCCTAATAAGACCTATTTTTGTCTTAAATAATTGTAGTGGAGTCCCTTAATACATTTCCTAAAAGTAAATTTGTAAAATATATTTCCAATTCACAGAATAAACACTATCTGCAGATGACCAGGAGAACCTGTTTCACACAGTCAACATTTAGCAGGGAAACAATGTCAAAATAATCAGTTTTGTTAATGCTCAGCAGACTGGTGTTGTATGTGGTTCTATAAGTACACAAAAAACTTGAGTATTCTGAAATCTTAAATGAACTTGAAATGCACATCAAAATTTGCACACAAAATTTACCTGTGAATAGTAAGACACACCTGAATAAATAAAGACAAGAAAATATAACTTCCCTGGATCCTATTTTAATGGTGTTCTGCAGTCTCTTTTATCACTAAGAGACTACTCAGTACTGAGAAAACATGTTTAATTAAACTATTTAGAAAAATTTACATTATATCCTATTCTAGTTTTAATCTATTTTAACTGAACTCAAACAAAAGCTAGAGTATAATAGCAGATCAAAAGGAGCTATTTATAAATACTGGAATAGAGTTTCATACATAATATAGCCATCATGTTTGTCTCCAAAGGAGCTTTTTGCATTTCTCTATGCTGCATTTTTTGCTTGTTTAGAGTACAACATATGCACCAATGACTGCATAATAGAAGAGAAAATTAAGAAATCGTACTAGATTTTATAGTCAGCCAGACTGCAATAGTATTTTTAAAATAAATCTGCAAATGTTTCACCCAATTGTGTTTTCAGCACTTCAAAAGATATGGTTCTGTTCCCTTTCTTAGAGTGTAATTGTTCTATATTTCCTTAGCATTTATTGTGACAAAATGTGAAAGCGCTAAACATAATGATTCTGTTTGCTTATGCGTTTGTACCCTTTTCCTCCACAACCTAAATAAGGTCATTATATTCAGCTTATCTCTTTTTTATTACACTGACTGCTTCTTTGACAGGAAGAGATATTTTGGTAGGCTTCTGTAGACTGTAAAAAAATGAGCTTTTAATTTAAAAACATAGTGTTTTCACCACTAAAAGTGTTATTTACCATCTTGTCTTCTTGCTTTCTTCTTTGAACCAAGGCCCACCAACAATTGCACACAGCAGATTTGTGATGTATTAGTCGTTTCAAAGTCATGTGTGATCCTGCTGACATCACAAGGCGTCTCTGCACACATACAGAGCACAGTGCACCATAGCATGTGGTGGTTTTACACCAACTGGGAATTAAACTCCATGTAAGCCACTCAACTCTCCCCAGGCCCTGTGCAAGAGTGAACAAAGAGTGGAGATTATGGGCTGAGAGAACAATTTACTGGAAGCAAACAGCAATGGGATGAGAAATGCGCAGAACAGCAGCAATATTAATAAAAAAGTATACAAAACCAGAAGGTACTTTGCTCACAATAAAGGTGTTCACCGCCTTGAATTAGTTCCCCATGGCTCCTGGGACAAAGACAAGATGGCAGCTGCATCATGTGACTTTCCAGACAAAGACAAGCTAGCAGCTGCTCCCCACAGTCAACCTTTCCCATCTCCAAGCCCAAGAAAACAGAAATTGGTCATTTTACATACATGATCAGGTTGTCCCTAACATTGCCCAGACTGTTTCCTAATTAAAAAAAAACTCAAAAACAGACAAACAAAAAATTCAAACATAGCATGACAACGGAGATTTGGAATATAATACTTTGGTAAAAGGACAGTAAAATTCATGTTTAATGTCTCCTCTTAATTTTATCTATTTGAAAGCTTCTCTTTTTTGTGAAAAATACATATTCTAAACATTCTACAAGTTGCCATGGTATACACTTTAATTCTTACCATAAGTGAAAACAGCCTTTTCTGTCATAAGAAGGTTTTTACTGAAATATTTTAGACTTCTCCACATATGTATTCGCATCTTTAAGGAATTTGGCAAAGCAGCTCAACAAACTCTCTAATGATCATAGGTACTGGAATTCCTTGAGATTTGATTTTCAACCAAGAGAACTAGAAGATGTCAAGGAAGATAAAAACGTGGGCTGTCTGTCAGCATTCAGATGGCTAAAAGGAAGCCAAAGCTTCCACTAGAGCAGCTTTAGCATGCTTAATGGCTTGGGCTGGCATAAGGTAAAATGTTTATAAGCTATATCTGTATCTATATCAATCTATACAATGCTTACAATGTTTTCTCTCCCAGCATAAGTTCTGTCTCAACTGACAGACTTCTTTTTAGCCTATGACAGAATTACAGAATCACAAAATGGAGGAAATATAAGTCATTGAAAATATAAGTTATACAAGTTATACATAGTTGCAATGTGGAGGTTTTGATCAGTTTCTGGGACTAATATAGCATTTTCTTTTCTCAGATAATTAACCTTGTACCTGGGGGGTTGCTTGGCAGTAAATGTTGCATTTGCGATACCTGACTGGTTCAGCAGCCTATTGACAGAGTAAAAAATCTTCCTGTTTTTTCTGACTTTCTGGTATCAGAGGCTGGGAGGCTAAATGATACAGAAACTCTCCCTTTTCATCATATCAAGAGGATGTGTAATATGACCAAGTCCTATTCAAGATTTTTCATTTGTCTTCTGAAGATATATTGGCATCAGTCATTGATATTTCAGGAGTTTCTTTTGAGCAAACATAAATAGATGAAAAACTAATTCTCACATGTTAGAGCTCAGAACTGCCTTAGGAAAAAACATGTCTAGCTAAATAAGTTATAAGGTTCATATATTTGTAGACACAAGAAGTTAAGATTGATCTTGATCATGAGAAAATGAAAAAATGGGAGAACATCCTGAAATAACAGAAAGATACTATTTATACATTCATAGGTGAAGACTGAGTGTTATTCTACACAGCAATGCTCACTTCTTAATTTTTTTTCCTGTAGTTTAATTTTCAATAGCACCTTAAAGACAAAATTTGATGAAACTTCTTCTTATGTAAAATCATAAAATATGTTTGTTCCTTCTTTTCACCTGCCTTATAATCTAGAATTTGAATTTGTGCTGATGGAAAAAGTGAAAAGAATGAACAACACAGTTTTGAGCAAGATTTAATGTACTCTTCATTTTTCTTGGACAGACAGATATTGTAACAACATAATCCATTATGATTTGTTGTAGCGAAACTAGAGGCTTTTTGTGATATTAAAGCAAAAACGGCCATTATCTCTCAGGAAAGGAAATAGAAACCCTTTAATGATTGAACTGACAATCTTCACAGTCATTAGGGACACTGATAAGAACATTTTCACCATGGTATACAGAAAACAGCTATCATATATTAGTATTACCTAATGTCAAATTCCCATTCACCATACTAAAAATACAGTTTTGTAGAGACTAAATTCACTTCACACAAATATAGGATTCTATTCTTATGCAGTGTTTCGTTGAGAGAGATAAACCTCTGTTTATAGTCTCTGATTCTCTTCTTTTAACAATTGGGAAGTATAAACAATCTATAAGATTCAGCAGACCACAGCCATACAGACCTACAAATCCTCAGGAACGTATCTGGGAGAGCACTAGGATTTCTGCTCTGGCAGCAGACATCTGCCAGGATATGAAACAGACCTGTGGGAAGTGCTGTGCAAGGAGAGAGGATGGTGTGGGACAGTGCTAGGTTAGGCACAAGCTCAAATTCACACCCACAGTAGGGTTCAGATAAACAATGGCAGGAGTGGGAGCCCAAATAATGCCCTCACCTGACTCCACACAGGTCTTTTATTATGGGAAGGCCATCAAAGGCCCATGTCCACAAGCTCAGAGGAGCTCAGCGATGCACAGTTGCAGGCAGGATCATAAAGGATGGACACATTAGGGATTAAAGATTCACAAAGGATGAACAAACACCTTGAGCAGACCCCTCCCAGAACTGTCCCATGAGAGCCACCAGCCCTGTTGTCCAGGTCTGAGATGCATCAAGATAAGTCATTAGAGCAACTCTCTGGATCACCTGTTAGATTAAGTATGGCATGTCTGAGGGTGTGGGACACATTATGGAATGCAGGGGAAGTGCAGTTCATGGTTTCAGAGAATTTACTATGGGATATTTTGGGGAAGAACCGATAGCAGGAAAAGGAAGAGGCTTAGGTGATTTGGGGAAGAACAAGTGAGAGAAAATGAAGAGCAATGGGGGTAAAAAGGCCAGTTGAATGCAAATACTTTTTTGGTCAGTACACTTGTCTAGATGTTGAGACTCAGGAAGCTAGAAACTGGGTAGACTGGAAAGCAGGGATATTCACTGGGCAGACTGAGCATCTGAACTCAGTAGACAAAGGGATCCGACTTGTACATATATATACAAATATATATGCACACACTTTTTTCCCTTCACTATTTTATCTTCATCCTGCTCAGACAGAGAGGGGAGCAGGATGAAGGTCATTCATGCAGTCAGTGATTGTGCGTCCATTTGGGATCTTTGCCACCACCACCTGGGTGTATCTGTAAATATGTGTTGTACATGTGTCCTGTGTACATGTTCCTGCTGGAAATGCAACTTCAGTCTCACTACTGGTTGGAAATAGGAGCATGGAGTCACAGCAGCCTCACTTTTCTCTCAGAATGTTAGATTTGGCATGATACATGTAAATTTTCATCTAACATAATGTACTTTAAAAAGATATTTTAATCAATAACCTGAAAATAATTTAACTATGTGTTTTTATTGAACACAAAACATGCTTACTATAATATTTAGTATTTATAGGTCTATAGCAACTTTCTAGAATTATAGAAAGAGCCCATGATCTAAATACCACAAATAAATTTTTTTCTTTTTCTAAAGGGTTAGAATTTTATCAACCCCTGCAGATTTCAAGGGTTCATTAGATTTATTCCAAAGGAAAGTCCACAAATAGGTTGGGTTTTTTTCCTGTTCTGCTCACATATCTATTTTCATTTGCATGTTCTTCAAGTAGTCTTGAGGATTTTTCTTGGGAACCGAGGCATAAACAAGATGAGCAGTAAGTCAGAAAAGGTTTCACAGTTTAATGACCAACCTCATTTCCTCTTCATAAACCTTTACAAGGTTTTAATATGCTCCTAACTTTATATCTGCATCTTAGTTTAAGAGGTGTTTTAGAAGCCTACAAATATTTTTCACAGTCTAGATTTTTAATGTCTGTGTATCTGAACAGCAAAAATCACCTTAAATTTTCAGATTAAGTCTGAAATTATATATGTAGAATCAATTCTGGTTTTCTCATAGGAGAAAGGACAGAAATGGGCATCCAGAATCTTTGCTATACCAGCAAATAAAATATATACTTATAGGACACATTGAATATTACTGAAGAACAATGAAGTTTTACTTACATGTTTCTCTCTGAGAAAGAGAAATTCCTAAATATGTAACATAACAATATCTTATCTTAAACTACATTATTAAAGGAGAAAAAGAAGGGGAGGTAAGAAAATAAACACAGGGAAGAAAAGGTAATAATGAGTAAAATACTGAATTTGTCTCTTTAATTATGTTAATTTGTTGTTGAAACCTTAATTTTATTTTTTTTTCTTTTGTTTATTTGAGATTTTTTTTGTGTTTCGAAACCCTTTTTATCATGTAATAGACGACGTAATGGGAAAAGCAAACTGTAACAGGAAGCCTTCTGGCTCCTACAACAATGGCTGAAAATCTAATGCCAACATGTTTTTTTTAGGTTTGGTCCTAGATGCACATCTCAGTTTCCAAACACAATGTTTGTGAGAAGAATTAATGAAGCTGAACTGCCAGATTTCTACCATGGAACACTTCCTGTTTTGTAAATTGAATATATGTTAGGACATCAAACATCCCTAAAAGACAGCAATCGAAGGTGGATATATCAATCTGTGCTATAGACAGCACACTGTCTATGTCATCAACAGATTCCAGTATGGGTATGGACTGGCCAATGGCAAGGTAGTGTTGCTGACTGGAGTGCAAGAGAATAGATTATTTCTAATTTCACACCATTGTTTGATCACTAGTCTAATCATTCATTTAACCAGAGCACAGTTTCAGTTATTCTCATTCATACATCTTTATCAAATTAGGTTAGATTTGACTAATGTGTTCAAAAACCTTTGAAGACAGGAGACAGACAGATGAACAGATGTAACTGAAAGTCTTTTTTAAAAAGAAACAAGCTAAAATTATCTCTTCATCACAGTAGCTAACATGATTCATTGCATTCTTTGAATATTCAAAGTTAAATTCAGAAATTACATAAGTTCAAGAAACTTCAATTTGTCTACAATTATTTTTGGGTCACAGAAGTATGGGACATCACCCCCAACCTCCCATACTGTTCATGTGAATTTTTGGTGGCTGGAACAAGACTTAAAACAATCAGCATACTGGTCACTTAACAGTCCAAACTCATTTCTATGAAGAGACTGGGAACAAGGAGGCAGTTTAAGTCATTGTCTGTGTAAAATCTTCCTATGTTTTTTTGGTTGGTTTTTTTTTTGGTTTTTTTTTCCCCTGAGGACAAGTAGTTTTGGTTTTTCTTTTTTTTTCCAATATAAGCAAAAAAACACTAGAAAGGTTTCTTGGGAAAATGGGTTTCAACCCTGCTTCTTTCAAGAACCAGGGGGAGGATTACACATTTTTTCATTGTTTTATTTCGCCAGTAAGATTTTGTCTAATGGGCGCACACACAGACGTGTGCATCTGTATGTACATGCGCATATACAGTTGTATATTATTGTGTATGTCTGTGTATAGATATTAACATAAGTTAATTCTCTACTCTTCTCTGAGCTAAATGATCATCTGTGCTACTCTTCTTTGTCTTTCTTCATTTTTTGTTTAGTTTTTACTTCCACTACTTTTAATGCTACCTTTTTTTCCCAGAAAAAAAAATCAAATCAGAGGACAAAATATATAATTTACAGCATCTCTACTTTAGGTGAAAGTGTCTTAATGTTTATTGCAAAGACACAGCAGTTCAGCATTTGTAAATATGTCTCACTATACAGCATTCCTAACTTAAAATCGGCCTGTGATTTCCACAGCTCTTTAGACCAGACGGGATGATCCAGTTCTGAAAATAATTTCTTACAAGGTTCATCTGAAAATAATGATGGATCTCAGCTAGCCCACTGACATAATTAATTGTTTTGTACAAAACATTTTACTTATGAGGAAAACCTGTGCCAGTATAACCAGGTTCTAACTGGGGGAAATGAAAATTCAAGAAATGTTATCATAGTGAATTTACTTCTCCATTTTAAAACTTAGATTTTGACCCATAATGAAAATGTGTTCATTCTGTTTTTCTCTTACTAAACGGAAATTCAGCAAAACCTTGAAACTATGACCGAAATCAGCCTAAACCAAACAGCTTGACAATGTTTAACAGATCGTGTGGTTTCCTTTCAAAAATGTCTCAGAACAAAAAGAAAAGTGTGGCTCAGTTCATATAGTCTGAATTAACATCAGAGGTTGAGAAAGAATGCAAGACTTTCAGCAGAAGCAGTAAGACTGGATGCAGTGGTACATAATGTTGAGCAATCTCTTGATCATTTCAGCTTACAAGATGAATTCCACTTTTCTTGGAAGTGAAAGATTAGCTAAAATGAGAATTTTTCAATCTTAGATTGTTTACTAAACTACAAAGTAAAATAGTAATTGTGAATTCATGAAATATCTAATTACACTATGAAATAATAAAATACTAGTTTAATGTGTTAAAAAAATGGTATCTAAACTCAACAGAGATCAAAAAATAAGAATTTTTCTCTTTGGGAACAGAAAAGGTGAAATGGTGAAATGGAGAAAGTGTTGTGTCTCCTTGGCAATGCTTCACGAAAGAGTAACACCAGGTAAAGCATAGAATTGGTGGCTCTCGCAGAACTCCATGCATTGTACTGCAATCGACTTGGACAAAGGAAGGAAAAATCAACATAACTACATATTCTTGTCCTTATTTGGACTTAGAAAGCATTCAACATTCTTATTAAAATGGTATAATAGTTTTAGTATTTTCCCAGCTTGCCTGACTTTCCATTCCGTCAAACTGTATGCCAGTCAATTCTTTGCCAAACTCATTTAGAAAAGCCAGTAACAAGGAAACCAGTGATGAGTTCTGGTTATACTTCTCAATTCTATCAACTAGATGAATTACTTATCAGATTACTCTTGGCCATGTACATTATAGTAATCTTCGAACTAACCTTTGAGGGCTGTAAATGTGTGCATAGAGATTAACAGATGAGGCCACAAGTATTTATTCACAGAACAATAAATGTCTATACGAGCATTCTAACAAAAATTCTGAGCATATGTGGGCTCACTCCAGCAGAAAAGTCTAGACATAGATTTACTAATTTTATTTCTATATTAAAATTTTTAAATACCTAAAAACTGACAGTTGGCTATTTTTAAAATTATTGTTTATTTTAAAAATCATTTTTCTGCCACCATATCCATGCATAGTTATATTATTTTTTAAATTACTTCCTTAATCAACAGGAAGAAACTTTTTCAATGTGTATTAACAATATGCTGAATCTATATAATATGCTGCAAACTTCAGTCACACCCTGCAAGAAATCTCAAAATGTAAAATTCATTTACAGAGTAAATAAACCAATATGCTGCAATCTTCTGTCACACTCTGCAAGAAAACTCAAAATGTAACATTTATTTTCAGGGTAAAAAAACATCATATTTAAAAACATTTTAATTTTTTCTGTATATATTCAGAATAATGTCTTAGGAAGGATATCTCCATTTAGTATTTGTTTTTGTGTGCTCAACAAAGACAGGGAAAATGTATCCGTATTGGTATCTTTTATTGGTGGTCTGCAACTTTTTCCATCAGTTATTCCCTAAAAGAAAACATGCCTCTGAAGTGTTTTTGCTAGATGGAGAAGAATGTTTATATTCAGTCCCAGTATTTTTACCAGTCAATTCAGATGTCTGATGTGTGTTATATTTTCCTTAAAATTTTGCAGTCATACCTGAGTAATAACTGTTTCTATTTAGAACTGTTTTCTCCAAGCCTCTCAAAAATCTGTGGAAGAAAATGCATTGAGCTTTTTATTCTCATTCTTATTTTTGACACGAAACAATAACAACTACAGAAAATATCTTGATTATGAAAACATTCAAATTAAAATGTAGCAATAGCTTGGAACTCCTATTTTATCTTTTCTACTGCAGAAGTCCCATTTTTCTCCTCTGACCTATTTCTCTTCATGTTTGTTTTAGGTTTGGGGTTTGGTTTTTGTTTGTTTTTGTTGTTTGTTTGTTTTGATTAAGGAAATTTTTCTGTCATAACAGGAAAATATTAGAGTAACTTTCCTTGGGCTTTGTAGCTTCTGCCCCAAATTTTCCCTTCCAGATTTTGTTAACCCAAGATCAGATGAGACCATTTATCTCTCATTACATCTGTTGCCCTCTGATATGAAGCAGTTCACTGAGCAGGATAATTTTTCACATACACATAAATCCTTGCATTCATTCAGTGATAAAATAATATTTGACAGTGGCTATCAGGCCACTTGAAATTAAGGAAGAAATTTAGCTGGCAATCTTCATCTTTCTGCCAGGTTCATCACAAATACATTTTTGGTTTAAAAGCTTCTTATTGATCAGCTTCTATAAGAGTCTTGGGCCTACACAGAATCTGCAGATCTTTATATTTGTGTCAGGTGTGGAAATGCGTTCTATGGATTAAATGGGAACTTCTCATCTATGATTAGATCACCTGTTTTTACTGTTATGTTAATGTGGTGAGACGTCATACACATTTTCTGTGTCACGCAGATCTGTGAAGAGATATAAACAACTTATTTTAAAAGGACTCCTGTTTATGAGCATTTCTCCTTTTTTCCCTATTTTTTAGTAATTCTCAGTTGTAAATACCAAAGATTTCTTAAGTAATGCAAAATGTGCTAGGGAATATTTAAGTGCTATGTTATCTTTTATCACAAGACATGCATCTCTCCCCCCTGAGAAATGTAACTCTTGTCTACATGGTATTCATTTATTTCGTTTTGTTCCTTTGAGACACTGTAATCCAGGAGAGGATTTAACCTCTTAGTATTCATGGTTGCATTCTCTATATTGCACTATTAGATTGTGCAATTCCCCATTTAAATAAGGGACTATATTACAGCTGTCCTGGTATGTTGTCTTGCTTTTTACAGCTTACTTCTTGCCAGTCCATTCCTTCTTAAATTTGGTATTATTAACTTGGCATGTTTCTTCCTTAAGAATGAAAAAAATTAAAATATATCCATATATTTTCCTGTTAAAGTTTGGTGGCTTTGTAACCTTATTTTAACTTATTTTCCATTCTATTTGCATAAAACAGCTCTTTAGATATTTGTTTGTGTTACAAAAGTCCTTTCAGTTCTTGTGGGTTTTTTTAATTAACATTCAAAGTGTCCATATTGCTGTATAAAGATACATTATATTTACTATGTCTGTTCATTTCAAATCTGTTCTTCTTCATATCATTTGTCCCCAGAGGCTTTTCCCACATTAAAGAGGAGAAAAAAAGGTAGAAATGCTGCCATTAAAAATTCAACTGCATAAAAATCTACTATTTACTAAAAATTTCTATCATAAAAATCACAGAACAAAAAACAGTTTAATCAGTCCGGTTGTCAGATGTTTAAATCAAATGTTGATAGTACATTCTCTCAGAATCCTTTCATACACAATTAAAGAAAAGGCTGTCTTGAAATGTAAGCTGTTCTTACTAAATGGAAGGACGCAATTTTTTACTGCTTCTTTTTCCTCCTTTCTTTTGTTGTCTCAGTAATGACAGATGTTGTGAAGGGATGCTGGGGAGGAAAACAAGAAGCAGCCTACCTACTGTTAAGATTAGAAAGCAAAGCTTCACATTTTGAAATACTTTTCTTAGAGGATAACTCCACAGTAGATTAGCTCAGCCAATGGTTAAATTTTTCTTTACACTTGACATTAACTTAAAGGTTGAGGAATGGTTCAAAGATTCTTGACTACATCCTCTCAAAGCAACTAGGCAATATCACTAACTGTATCAGAAAGCAATTTCAGGTGGGTTTTTTTCATGAAGAATCTGGACCTGGAGTATTTAACATCAAAAAGATACATAAAGAGGGAAAATAAACCTCAAGAATTTTAAAATAAAAGTAACTTTGTATCATTCACTTCATAACTACTTTAAAGGTAGATAGATGCCCCAAGAACACAGGCATACACACCACGCATGCAAAAAATAAATTATGTGCAAATTCTTGTAAGTATTTCTCAAGAATTATATAATACAGGGATACAGATTAAATCTAGTTAGAATGATGGCTCAAATGGATGAAAAGACAGCCACTCATCTGATCAAAACTACTGTTGCTCAGTTGGATCAGGGAAGCTATTCAAACTCAGATTTTGTCAGAAATACCTTGTCTAGATCCAACAGATGGTATAACTTGTGCACAACAGAACTAGGAGCAATGCAGACATCCAAGTGTGGCTTTACACACAAACCTTTCACAACTGAAACCAATCTCATTACCTTAGAGCCTGTTGCTTTTGGCTTGTTTCCAGACAAGGTTGCAATAACAGGGGCAACAGATGATATAAACAATACCACCAAAAAAAAATCTAGAAGCAAAGAGGACAGAAAAATAAAAGCCAAGCATAAACTAAGTCAAAAAAAAAAAAGGTAGAAAACCAAAAAAGACCTTACAAAAGTAGGAATGAGAAATTACATGTAAGTAAAAAAAAAAAGCTATCATGAAGTGGGTTTAGACACCAAATAGAATAAAGTTTATAGATAGTATTGAAGTTAGGAATATGTAATCATGACAAATTATCTTTTTTTATTTTTTGTTGTGTTGTGGGGTTTTTTTGATTAGTTTGTTTTTGTTTGGTTGTTTTTTTTCTTGTAAAATTCTACCTATGGTGTTTTTACAGATGACAAGCAAAAAAAGGATGCAAAATGCTGTTTCTGGATTGTCATCCAGGAGGAGCTGAAATCAAGATATTAGAGATCAATATACACAGTAGATGGATTTTGTTTTTACTTATTATCAATGATATCCTAAGAACATACATCACAACTATAAATTTGCAAGAGGAATGGTGAGCATTCAATCTGTAGGTATACCACTCTGTATTAAAGTAACCTTGTGAGATTAAGAGCCAAATCCTTGCACTTAATACATGAAGTAGATATAGATAGATATAGATGATATAAATATATAGATTAGATATAGACCACATAGGAAAAATCTGTAGTAAGTATTTCTTTAAAATACAGAGAACGTTACATTAGTTTAAATAGTGTGGCAAGAATATATAACAAAATAGCAGTCATTTGCCCCAAACGCCTAGTTGATATAAAGAGAAAATTGGGAGGACTTTTTACCCTGGCAGTACCATAAGCAACCATAATTTGATTTGAAGCACTGGGACTATAACAATATCTAAAGGAAGACAGAGGTGCCGTGTTATCTTCTTCTGGGTTTTGTTGGTTTGTTTTTATATTTTTCGTCATTACTTTGACCCTGAAATTCACCATGAAAGTACAGAAGATTGTTCTATGAATCACATTCAAATTTCGCAAATACAGGAAGTTAAAGCTGTAATTTTCAAGAAGTCATGTCCATGTAAACAATGAAAAAGAATTTTCTGACAAGGTTGCTAAAATGTGATCCTTGATGTAAAATTGTGACTTTGTTTCCTATCAGAGTATGGAGACACTGATTATATAACTTAGAATACTTCTGATTTTAAAAAAAGATTTTTAAAATTCTAGATTATCATAATATTTTTAATTCATGTGTGCAAAAAAAAAAAATCCGGAATTTCATTTTGCTGCCAGGATACTGGGAATTATTTGTCCTCATAAGGGAAAAATCAATACTATTTGAAAAAGAACAAACATGATTGCCCGGTAAGTGTGTGCTCATACATGCTTTTGTGAATATCTTTCTGAGAACAGGAAAGATCAGAAAGCCCAGGTAAGCTTTTAAATCATATCTCTGCTGGAACTGAGGACATTACTCTTGGAATTTCTCAACACTCCAGCACACAGAGTAGATTTATTCATGTGAACAGTCAATGTACTGACTTCTGCTTGATAATTACGCTGCTTAAAAAGTGAATATTTTCTTATCTTACTTGAAATCCTCTGTAAGTTTTAATACACTGCAGTAATTGTATGCTTATTAAGAAAAAAAAAAAAAACAGACCTAAAAAACCCCAAGCCCAAATAAGAAAAACCCCAAATAACCAAGCAAATAAACCCCAACACCCAAAAAACCAAACCCCACTCAGTAGGGAGTATTGTAAGAGGGC
Organism: Loriotus luctuosus; assembly: GCA_035582745.1. Taxonomy (NCBI): domain Eukaryota; kingdom Metazoa; phylum Chordata; class Aves; order Passeriformes; family Thraupidae; genus Loriotus; species Loriotus luctuosus. The sequence continues at coordinate 59,859,315 of JAWWEY010000001.1, read as the reverse complement.
ACAACGAGTTGCAGCTGATTGCTAGGAATAGCCTACACCTGTAGGGAGGCACAAG
>JAWWEY010000001.1:59784443-59859160 GCA_035582745.1 Loriotus luctuosus | reverse complement strand
TGGCAGCAATATCCTTCATTGGATCGCTGCTGGATTAGCTGCAGATGCTCCTGGCTGGATGTCTCAGGAAAAGCCCCTGGAGGGGATAGACTCTGTTATTGTAATGTATTATTGTAATATATAAGTATTAGCATTAAGTGTGTAGGCATTAGTGTTAAGTGTGTAGGGCAGCTGTGACCCACTGGGACGGAGTGGGGGAGGCGGCGTTGGTGTAGTAGAGAGTGGCAGGTGGAAGCCACAAAGAGGTCTAGACCTGTTTATTACCAATCAAGACACCCGGGAATAGGTGAGCCACCAACAAGAAATTATGGAACATTTGAGGGATTTGGTTTGGGACATTTGAGATATCTGTTTTGAGTTATGACCGCCTCGACAAGTAGAGATAGATAAGTAATGTAACTGTTATAGTGTATAAGTTATAATGCGTAAGTATAGTTGTATAATGTATCATTGTATAAGTATTGTTGTAAATATATGTATAAATACAACACCACCCAAAAGCTTGAAATAAGAGCAGAGTTAATTTCTTTTCCCATAGTAGATGCACACAAATGAACGTAGAGTTTTTGGAGCTGTAAAGGTGTGTTCAGAGCCTGAGCATTCCTTTAAAAATATGTTGGAAAGAAGGACAAATCTACAATTCTTTTGTTTCAATAAAAATAGTCATCTTCATCAATGCCTCTATTATTCGGTTTTCCTAATAAATGTTAAAATATAAGATCAGCCAGGCCATTAGGACATCTTAGAAATATATGATCAATCTTAGTTCATAATAGGTGGAAAGCAATCAGTGATAAATCCAGAAACAATATCATAATAGTGAGAAAACTGTACTAAAAATTAGCAAGAAACAAGCAGGAGACATGAAAAAAAGACAGATAGAAGCCAGCCACTCTTGAATTTGGAAAATAAATGTCCCCTCCTCAGAGAAAATGTGGAGCGAAAAGCCAATCAGAAAGAGAAAATATGTTGAAATAAATACCTAGCAAGGTGCCACATTAAGGAGTATTCAAAGGTAACATGCTGTATGTTAGTTTAGAAATCAGAGGGACTTGATAGATACCTGTCTTTAAGTCTCTTTTTGCCCAGAAAATGCCTAGGTTTTGAGCCTCGGATGTTCAGCAGGTACATTTCCTCTAACTCCAAGAATGCATCATATTAATTCAGTAGAAAAAAAATCTGTTTTTCATTTACCTTCAAGTTTCCAGAAACCAGAAATAACTTAAACGTTTAATGTAAAAAGCAAATCAAGGCAAATAATTCTAACACTGAAAAGGGAATATTAGAGTAAGAAAGAAGATTAGGCAGGTTTTTTTCTTCCTTTTTTCCCTTTAGAAGTACCATAGGGTATTTTCTTAGTTCTAAAGAGTTTAGCTTTCAATATAATACTCAAATATTCATATTGGACCCGATGTTCTCTCTACCTAATTTAATGGCAAAATTCCCATCGATTTCAAAGTAGGCAGAACCAGGCCTGTTATATATTATTGATATGTAAAATAATGATAGAAACATTAGTGAATCATTTTTCAATGCATTTTTGCATGTTTTCAAATAAGTATATTAATTATCTTGATTATTTCCATGGAGAATAATTATACACATCTCTGAAGTGCTTATCAGTGTAAATATTAAAAAGAGAGAATATATAAACAGATTACACTAACAAAATATCTTCGGGCAATTTGAATAATTATCATACATACTGCTGCTGGAGAACTGCCTACTTCTAGAGTTCTACACCTGCTACTTTAAACTCACTTTTGGCTCTGAACTTCCTAAAAAAATTCTCTATCACATACAAGAAAGATCAAGACTTTAGTCTGCATTGGAGCTTTTGAAGTATTTTCCAGGGAAAATCATTAACATTAAAAATGCATCATACAAATAATAGATACTAGAACATCTATTTAAATTAGCAGAAGAGAATAATAATTAAATTTCCAAACTTAATAACCTTTTTCAGCTTCATAGAAAATGCTTAATCTTAATTGCAATTTCATCCTGAATTTTTCTTATGCCAGAGAATACAAATGTGTAGCTACCTATTAAACATGTTCATATTAGTTTTGCCACTCATAAGAATTGAATTTCAGTTTGAGAGTGAAGGTATAAGTCAGTTCAGTTAAAAGTACTCAGGACTTCATATCTACCAACATATATGGATCTTGTGGGTATATCATTTTAAGTGATACTCAGCATCTACTTTAGACATTTTTTTGATCCAGCCTCCAGAAACCTGATGAGGCATTTACATTAAAATATCCCTATTTAAGTCTTACATTCTGTGATGATTTCTAAACAGGCCAGTGTGAGGTGTGATGATTTCTAAACAGGCCAGTGTGAGTTGTGATTCAGCAGATAATTCAGAAAACATTTAAACTAACTTGCTTAAACCAAGGTGTCTAGTATTATTTATGATGCTTTATGGTGTACTGAATTCCAGAATAAGGCTCACAGGTATGATACAAGTTGCACAGAAGACATGTCTTTTTGATTTGGTGGATAGGAGCATCACTGGTTAACCCAACAGGGGCACACAGTCTGTCTGTCAGCTGCTCAGGCAGCTGAGTGGAGCTATGCCATTGCCTGACCTGAACTGAGCCTTCAGGGTAAACTGAATTTTCCCTTGAGTGTCTGAATTTATCTACATACCTGTACATCCAGGTTGTTGTCAACTTATTTCAAAAATTCCATACCTTCTCGGTGGTTTCTCACAGACATCTCCCCACAGCACTGACTCCTTCTTCACAGCACAGCCAACAAACTCCATCTCTCCCTTCACCCAGCTAACCCACTCTTTTGTAGCACTCGTCTTCTTATTGGGCACAGCTGTGGCCCATTAAGGGCAGGCCTGTTCCTAATATTTGGTGATTAGTACAGCTGCAACTCCTCAGGTGAGAGACTACCTTCTGCACTATTCTCTTACATTCTATCCCTGCAGACGAGGTGAGGTAATGTGGAGCTCAATGTCATCTGATAACATTTCCAAGGAAGATGGAAGATTGACACACACATGTACCAGTGTCAGGTTAGATATTTACCACTGAGATCTAGTCTATTTCTTGCAACATCAGTTTCTGTAGCTCAAAAGGTTTACAGTGGCTGGTTAAATTAAGAGTTTATAAAAGTTCCTGAATTCAGAGTACTGAATCCTTAAATGGGCAATAGGCCTTACATGCTAAGAGATATTAATTAAGACCTTTAATTCATTCCTTTACAGACTTAGAATTCAATTTTACATATGACAACACTGATGGAGAAACATCTTTTTTACACAGGTTGGAGTTTTAATTTTCACAAGGAGGAAGAGATTAGATACATAAGTATTTTATGGTTCACAAGAGAACTTTTCAAATCAGAGCAATATTTGAATAGATTATTTCATTTAGTAAACATTATTTAGCACCTAGATAACTTCCAGAAGCTGAGGATGGTGCTTGAAAAGATCTTAAGTCTAAAACATCCAATCTCTGGTTTGTTACAAAACAGGGTAATGCCCAACGAATGCAGTGGTCCTCTCTGCTGCCATAAAAAAGCTTCTCTTTGGAAAACTGGAAAGCTGGTTAGAGGATTAGTACTTAATTTCGAGACATGTTTGATTTAAGAAAATATCTATCTATCTATCATCTATCTTTCTATCCATCCATCCATCCATCCATCAATCCAGCCATCCATCTCTCTATCAAATCAATTAAGGAATTAAACAACCAGGATAAAGGCAGGGACATGAAAGGGTTGTTCTATTGCAGGACTGTGCTTTGAGGAAAGGTTATCAAAGTCTTTGTTGGTTTTGTTACCTGAGATACTTTTGTATCAGTCAGAAATGCTGCACAGACATCCCTTGATGATACTTCTACATTTCTCAGACTAGGGGCTTGTGTCTGGGGATAGGCAAAATCCCAAGGAAGCCATGTGAAAAGAAAAACAAGGAAGCCAGAAGGGCAGTTATTTCTCTCATATTGCTTATCTCCTTAGGCCTCAGGATTTATTTTACACTGAAATGTAACACTCATAGGGAAATACCAATTCAGATAATGAAGCATACTATTACAGAAAGTGATAAACATGCACAGAAGTCAATTCTAGTAAGGACATGTTAAAATTGCACCTTTTGGGGGACTGTAGGGCTTGAAGTTGCATGAGCAAATTTTATAGTTTGAAAATATTTTCAATTACTCTCTCATATTTCCCTAATTTTTGTATGCATGAGAAAAATGTCCAGCACTATTAGTGAATTACATTTTCTTACCAGCATTAATGTTAAAACTAACTGCTGTTTAGCCCATTCTCCATATTTCAGTAATTTAACCTCTTTTCTTTCCCACATCAACAGTGTCAATGAATGTCAAAGAAATGAAGATTAATGCATTTTGGGACTGAAATGCCACATTTATGGTCTCTTTCAGAAAATACTATTATTTTCTGTTGGGTCAGCTTGATCTCAGTTCACCAACCTAGAAATGAAAGGTTCATACTTCTTTATTCATTCTTGCAAATTAGTTTGCATTAGCTATTCACTTTAAGGCCAGAATAACTGTAACGGACTGATGGAAGACTATGTCACGTTCATTTTGTGATAGATTGTGTCATCATCTGAAAAAAAAGCGGAAAGAGACAATGGTTAAAAAGATGGCAATGTCTAGTACATGGGAAAATGGCAAATACTTCTGTTCGGATTGACCTTTTGTGATGTTTTGAAGCACTGGCTAGTTCGTTGTCTTCTGAAGCTGGAAACTTGGTTTACCCAGCATCCCATGTGAGGGAAAGCTCCTCCCATTCCTGGCCATAAAATAATAAAAGATAGGAGTAGCCCTCAGTTGCAAGCCACATGCAGCACAAGACCCATGGACCAAAAGCATCATGTATCTATTAAGCAAATTAAAGTTTAAATTATCTCCCTTCAGTTCATTTAAGTTGCACTTACAGTTCTTTCTGGGTGACCCACAAGAAGATATCCAATCCTTTGGTGTATCAACTAATGTAGACTGTGACATGATTAAGAGCTGTTGGTAGACTGTCTTTTTACTACTTCTCTCAGCTACACCAACTACCAACTACCAGTCTCTTTAGGCTGCTGCAACTTGAGCTGTATTTACCTTTACAGGACTTTAGTGGTTTAGGCTAATCTTGGTGAAAGCTCTTGAGATACCTGTGATGCAAATGCAAGCAAGTGTGTAATGAAGAGGAAACAGTATTTAGTATAATTAAAAATCATTTTTTTAAAACTTTTGTCCAGGTCCTTCATCCTCTAGTCATTCTGCATCTGTATCTAAGGTTTGTATCAATTTTTGCATGCTTCAGCACAAAATGGTTAGCATTATTATTCCCAAAACCAGAAACTATTGCTCCTACCACAGACCCTCTTCACTTTTGTTCATAATAGAAGTATTTACTTCTAAATAATTCATTTCTCATATTAGGATCCAGGTTAAATATAGTGCTTACGAGTTCACACTCAAAGGCAGACTAGGATATGTTAAGCAAAGAAAGATAAGAAAGAACAGCACAGTTTCCCCATAGCCTGAAGGACTTAATTTCTAATTTTTCTTTTCCAGCCTCTATAGAAATCCTTAACATTAATTCTGTCAAGATGTAGCTTAAGCACAGAAATCAGCTCATGAAGCTGACAGAACACTGAATTAAACAGAAGTGTATGGTTCTATAGGCATAAATCCTGGAGAACACAGTTAGAAAACAAAACAAGGACAATAAGTGGTTCCAGTTCATCTCACTCACACTGTTAAATAGGTCAGTGATTTCTGTCCACAGAGTCATGGCCAACTTATCTCTTCCAGCTCAAAGAAAGATGTGCTAATTGCAAAGTGAACAGTACGTGATGTTTTACCATTCACTAAGAATTCTCTGGCCTGAATTTCACCTCTGCCTTAGATTACTGCAGCTTGAGCTGAAATGTCTGAAATTAACTGAGCCACAGAAAATTACAACAGAATTTCAGCAGCTAACCATATAATTAATGTATTTCAGCATCAGCACACATGGAGTATATACATTTAATTTTAAAAATGTATATGGGTTATGGCTTAGAAATCACATTAATATTTATAAAACCTCTTCACTAAGACAAGATGTAGCATTAGGGCTGCATACAGTTGCCATTAAATCAGTGGGTGACCACATGTCTGTGATGTAGAAGCAGTATTTGCCACTCACTTGCACCATCTCCCTTGGCCATCCTTCTACTGATTAAATGGAGCCTGGCGTGAGTACACTCATCTCGCATTTCAGAAGTAGAATAAACAGAACTACAGCAGTCACTTGGTGAACACAAGTGTTCTTTTGCAGGTGGGCTGAGTAACAAAGTGTGCAAACCTGGGTTGCCTGCACTTGCCTGGCTGTCAGTGAATGAATGCAGAGACAATCACTGCATGATGTAAATTGTTTCTGGGTTAAAAATACACAATCCATGAACCAAATACAAACTTATATGGTAATGATACACCTACCTTGCTTGAATAACTCCCCATGCTCCATATCTAAGATTTCCTCCTATTTAATGAGTACAATAGTGAGTTGTATGTTTAAAAAGTAACTTTTCAGATAGTTGAAGATTATCATTTTGTCAGTCTGCATATTCTGAGAAGAGCCTAGAGTCACTGACAATTGTTGAAGGATCTCACTTTGGTTCTGTTTCATAGGTTCTGGTAAATGCAAGTCCTTGTTACACAAAGGAGCACCAAAGATATGAAAAAAAAAGAGTAAAGCGATAGAGGTTTTTTTAACACTTTTATCAGTGTATGAGAGTAGAGGTGGTCAGGGTATGTTTTGAGATGCTATGTCAGAAGCATTTTTGTTGAATATAAATTGGACAAGGAGTGATGAGCTGAGAGATGAGATACATGAAAATGTTTGTTAAGGTATCAAACTTTCTATTCCTACCAAAACTCTTGACCTATACTTTCATACTGGAGGTGGTTCACCTAGTGAAGCAAAGATGTGACTTCCTTCACTAGTCATAGTGTGATTTCCTCATAACAGACAGCAGTTATTAAAAGATGAATCATAATCATGTGACCACATGTTGAAAGCATTAGCAGATGTTAAACTGTTACAGTGATCCATTTAGAAAGATCAGCTTGAAGAAGTGAGTCAAGGGGGGATTTTAATATGGAGAAATCAGACAGCAGTGGAAGTGGAACTGATTGGTCTGTAATATTGAAAATCAGCTTTGAATTAGTGTGTTGCCACTGAGAATGTTATTTCTCTGATTTCTAAACAAGTACCTAATCACAAGGACTTAGCATAAATTTCCATCTCTGTATGTATTTGGATATGAATAAATGATTGAATTCTTCTCAGCCATTTTGGGAAATGAGAAAAACCAATAAAAATAGATTAAATATAAATATAGAACATATTGATTTTTTAAAAAAATAAGCCCTATTGTTTTAGGCATACCTTAGCTCAAATACTGCTAAAATTTAAAAAGTCAGAAATGGTACACTGTGACGGTATTCACAGGGATTTTCGGTTGAGGGAAGAGACAGAGATCTGACTCCATATTTCAGAAGGCTTGATTTATTATCTTATGATATATATTACATTAAAACTATACTAAAATAATAGAAGAAGAGGTTTCATCTCAGAAGGCTAGCTAAGCTAAGAATAGAAAGGAAAGAAAGATAACAAAGGCAGCTGTCCTGGACTCTCTTTCTGAGCCAACTGGGCTGTGATTGACCATTAATTATAAACATCCAAGATGGGCCAATCAAAGATACACCTGTTGCATTCCACAGCAGCAGATAACCATTGTTTACATTTTTTTCCTGAGGCCTCAGCTTCTCAGGAGGAAAAAATCCTAAGGAAAGGATTTTTAATGAAAAGATGTAGGCGACAGTATACTGTGTATTCTTAAATCTTACCCATACATGGATAGGTGTGTGAATTGACAAACACAGATTTGTCAACCAAAGGCAACCACCAAACCCCAGCTAAAAGGAAAATATCATATTTATTTCATTACCTCATTGACAATGCTGGGAACCAGAGACACACAGGGGCACACAGGCTCGGTTAGGCTCAGCTCATCCTAGCAAGCAGGGAGGCTCAAGCATGGCTGTGAGAGTGTGTTATCTCTCACAGGAATTCTACTTCCCAGAGCAGGCAGAGGATTGACAACAGTAGGCATAATAAATTGAGTTTTCCAACACAGATAGTTTCTAATCTAATTAATTGAGAATTAGAGAGTTTATAAATATATAATATTTATAAATTCTGTTTATAAATATATAACATTTTGTATACCTTTTAATAATAGCAGAAAAATATTTAGCAGTTAATGTTGTATCCCTATGTTCCATTTCACTGATGAAAGTGTTCACATTTGTTACATTGCATCAGGAAACCAGCTAATTGATCCTAATTTATTTTATACGTATTTCATACAGGTGTAAAATCTATACATGAAACTGCCTAATATTTCCCATTATTGAAAAGAGAAACTAAGTCTGAATAGCACATTACTACTATATACTAGGTAAAAATATGAAGATAGGGGGACATTTGACTTGACAAAGTAGAATGAGTCTTGTTTTATCTCGAAAGGCTGTCTTTGGGGATATGACACTTTATCAGTTATCCTATTTTTAATTTTCTTGTGTCCCCATAAATTAGGCATGCTAATTTATGATGCATAATGAGCGATTAAATTAAAAACTGTGGTCCTGACCTATTATACCCTTCTTATTTGCATTAATTTAATATATATTTGCCTCCTCTGTAAAGACGCCATGAACATGTTTAACTTTCTTTGCCTCAATAATCTTTAATGCAACATAAAGGTAAATATGTAAATAAATCGCATTTAAAAATACTATCCGAAGAAAATAAAACAGAGACATCTTCTATATACAGTAAGTGGTTCTCTATTTCCTTGGATATTAAATAGAAACTATTGAGCACACTGGGATTTACAAACCAGCAAACTTACTTAACTTACTGGAAAAGTCTCAACTTACCTCAATGAGTTTAGACTTTTTAGACATTGATAACTCATTTTCCCTGTCGTTCAATAACATATTGTACATTTTTAACATTTATCTCAGCAGGAGGAGAAATATCTCTTCAGATTTCAAATCTTTCAAACTCATTTGAGAAAATCCCTAAATTAAGGATGAGTAGATCACTGATGTCTCTTAAATGATGAAAAGCTATGATTGCCACACACTAGTAATCTCAGCATATACATTGTAAAAAAGAATTTTCGTTGTTCTTTTTGAGGTTGACAGAATTGAAACCAATGCAAGTTCTGGCTTTCTCTAATGGTAAGTCATCTCTATGTTTTGCAGAGAGACTGGACTTTGGCAGAACTGGGTTTCAGACTTCAAAAGCCTTAAATTCTTCATCCAAGTCAAAGTTGGTATTGTGCCAGTGGTTTAGTATTTCAGATGAAGTCTCATGTAACATTTTTCTGATTTATCTCAGTATTTGGTCTCTAGCATTTACTTCAGTTCAAAAAACTACTGCATTAGGTTTTGGTAGGAATCCCATACCAGGACTGATACATTTTTTGCTGTGATCTCTGAGCGCTTTATTATTCACTGCTTGAGTTAGTGATTGCACTGAAATTTTAAAATTGTTGTGCAGACCCTCATCTGTGAATATCATTTCCCAATTTAAAAGTCAGAATTGCCAAGAATTTCTCTAGCTGACAGACAAAGGCTTATTTCACTTCTGCTTTAAATCTGCTGTAGCACATGGCTTACTTGATTTTCTTTGTGTGTTTGGGGCTGCACAGAGTTCCTGCTGAGGTTCTGATATGAATGCAAAGCAAAATCAGCTCCTAAAAGAAATTAACAGCCCTCTTATTGCTAATTAAAAGCTCTTTGCTTTCTCTCCACATGGCCATTGCAGCTGCTTCACATCCTCTCAATGTTTCAAAAACACATAAATTCAAAGACAATATTGTGAACAGCACCTGGCACTTGCTGCACCTGCCGTGATGAGACTATATTTCATTCTGTCAGTAAATTAAAATTCTCCAGAGCTGAAAAGGATGCTTTTTTTTCTCATTCAACCTCTTCCATTTTCCCCAGTGGTAAAGAGACAGTAGTTTTGCTTCCATTTTCGATACTAAATATATCATATTGTTGTTTGCTTCAGTGGTGCAGACACCTGCCTCCTGCTGTAAATGTTGTGTTCCACTTTGGAAAGATTTCCCCAGGGCTCCACATTCAAGTATTGGCTTGTAACTATGGCTTAATATCATGTCAAAATCTCTTAAGGAAGATGCAGCTTGTCAAGTCATCTCAGGACGGAACCTCCATCTAGTGAAATTCTGAAAATATCCTTTGAGTGTTTGAAGCCTAAGAAGACAAATAAAAGGCTAGCAAGTCATTTGTAAAGATAATAGCTAACAGCATGCATTTTCCCATTCCCTCCCCCTCTTTCCATTAATGTTGATAAAGGGAGAAGAGCAGACTACAGGTCAGTGATCTTTGTTATTTATATTCAGGTCAAAGAAAGTTCCAAACTTTTCTGCTTTGAGCATGGCAGCAAAATGGAAGCAAAGAGAAAGAAAACCTCAACCAAACTGTGGTAGATTTAAGCTCTGATATTTTGATCTCAGAGCTTATTTTCAGAAAAATGGCAAGCAGGAAGTTTTTCACTATATAGAAGCAAACAACAGAATTTGGCTGGATCCTCGTGGCATGATGCTACTGTGGTTGCTACAGTACAGGAGTATTCTTTTTTTTTTTTAAGAAATCCATAATGATTGCATTAGAAGTGGGACTAAAACAGAAATTATTATTTCGGATTTTAGTATACAGTAGGAGAGGATTTCCCATAACTTTTACTAGGAGTTACATGAAAAAGGTATTCACATATTATCGAAAGGTTATGTGTCCCTTTTTTCCTTTTCTTTTCCAGATTGAGAAAATGGTTCTCTAGATAAATATTAACCTCTTCCCAAATTTCTATATAGTTCAAAAATTTGTGCTAATAGTCCAACAAAGGGAGAAAACCAAAATCCAACAACAAATCCCATCATCACTTTGGATTAAAACCTAACAGGGACAAGGATTTTTACTTCAGTTCTTTTTCACCCTAGTTGTATGTCTTTAACAAAATAAATATAAAACCACCAAGAGCACCAGTACATTACTGTTCCTTTCCTTTGTCGAACTCCTCACTTTCGGTCCTCAGCTAACGTCCTCATAGCAGATCCAAACCAGTAAGTCTGCAGGTTTGAGGGAGTGTGGGCATGTTTGGCATGAGTGCAAAATCTCACAGTTTAACACATGTCACGGCAAATGCTTCATGGAAGAGGCCAAGGAGAGCTCACAGCTCCCACTCAGGGAAGAGCATGACACAGAAAAAAAGAAATACTAACATTTGACTGAAGAGTTGTTATAGATAGAAAAGAAATAACATTTGGGCTGTTGAAACTCTAAAAAATTTTTTTTTCATGTAATGCCTGTGATTCACACATAACGTCTAACACTAACTGACATTCACTAACATTTTTAAGTGAATTTTACTGAAGGCTGATCAAATCTATGTGAATTCATAGCACCATCATTCAGAAGACACACATGAGAACTGCTTTGGATGGTCATTTCGTGGGTTTCTCTACCCTAAGACATAAAATTTATGAAAGTCCTAAGAAAGACAGTAAAAGGTGTATATGTTACATCTACCAAGCAAATTCTTCACAAATTTTATCTGTAGTCAAGTAGGAAAATAATTCAATTTTAATTGTTAAAATGTTGAGCTTGTTTTGAAATATAAAACAATTGAGAAAACATGATAAAAAAGCCAGTCAGAGGAGCTTCTAAAACAACACAAAATATAATTAAGACTTTCTTAGACTCTCACATCTATATCTCATAATGCCATTATGCTGAATTAAAAGATGATATTTCAAAAATCTATTTAAATCATTAGATAATTATGTCTTTTCAATGCTCAGCTATTTCTAATGTTTACTCTTTAAAAAGCAACCAAAAAATAGCTACTTCAAGTGCATGCATTCCCGATAATCTTTAGTTAAATAATTTTAGGCACTATTAGTGCATCTGGGTCACCACGACAGATTTTAATATTTAGAAGTAATCACATTTCCTTCCTTTTAGCTATTTTTCCCAAATTTATTTTGAAAAGCCTAAGGCTTTTCAAGGATATTTCAAGGATTTATACTATTATGATGCTATCATTTGAATCTCCTGTTAAAGGTATGTAGTTTTAAAAACAATATGTACTGAATATTTTTGTCTTTCTCACCATATGTCTCAGAACAATATTTGTCATATCCTTGATGCTCATTAACTTTTCTCCACCAGTATGTCTTTCAACTTCTGTTGATAATGTCAATCATGCAGTTTTCCATGCATCATGTAACTCTTTTTTTTTTACTTACCATTTGAAGCAATGTGTTTGTTTTGTTTCCACTTCATTAAAAGTCCTTACCAACATCATGAAAATTTACTTTGAAATAATTGAGGGTCTAGCAAAGATTTTCTAAGATGCGTTTTCTTTCTTGGTATATCAAGTCAAGACATTTTTCCCATGAAAAACACAGATCTAGCAAACACAAATACTTTATTTATCTACTTTGGAGGGTTATTTTTTTATTATTTCATAAACTGCTGGAATGCTTTTACTTTGGAAAAACTAATCTTACTTTTCTTCCTAATTCCACCTATTCAATTTTAGAAATTATTTACTCATGACAAATTTACTTGAATATTTGTTTTGTTTTTATATTTAATAACAAATGAAATTGTTCAAAATTTAGAAAAACACATTCATTTAACTATAAAGTGTCTTAATTTTAAAAACATTCTATTTAGTCAAGTTCATGAAAGTTTTTGACTGTCTATCAAACTTTGGGAAGGCTGATAGGTTTTCTTTACAAGCCTGTTCATAGTAGGTATAAATACCATAACAGCTGCAAGTTACAATGGGAATAATTGAATACAGAAAAATGGCTTGCTTGTTAAATAAAAACATCATTGAAAAAAACTAAATTTTCAAGCTCAAGAGACTTACTATTTTCAGTATGTAGTAAGTGTTATTTATAAATAAGAAGAACTGTTTGAATCACCTCTCAGTCACAGAATCAGCCACAGAAGGAATAACACTTGGGACTGTTAGCTCCCATTGTTATACTCCATGCTTCCCTTGATGTTTCCCTTTTTTTTTTTGTTCCTTTGCTACACTATCAAAATTCATATGTAAGCAATAGGAGAGATTCTGAGTTGAAAGGCGCTGTCTATAAATTATTGATATTAAATAGTAGAATGACTGAAATTGGATTAAGCAAAGAACTAAGTGAGCAAACATCACCTAATCATTGTGAATTAAACAACTTCTTTTTCCTTTGATATTTAAAGTTAATTTAGATAATATCAGTCGTGTAGTACACCTACTTTTTTTGCAAGGCAATTAACTTCATAAAAAGTATGAATTTAATGAATAAATTTTGATAAAATTTCATGTAATATATATTAAATGGATTAAAGAACAAGCATCAAACAAATCTCAGAAGGTCATTTCAAATAAGCTATAATTATTAAAATATTTAAAACATATATTGGTGTCATGTCATAATCAACTCTTGCCTTACTCTATGTCATTGGTTATTTGTAAGAAAATAACAAATCATCATTGACAAAGTCAACAGTAAGTAAGAAGAGACTTGTAGGGAGATACCTGGAATGTGTAGTAGACTGGGAAGACATACCAGTAACATTTTACAATGATGAAATATAAGTGACAAAGAATTAAGATACACTTTCTGTGTGAGATTTCTATCTATGCAGAATCAGTGATTCTAGCACTAAAGGATATTCATTCCTGTAGACATAGAAGACAAAGTGTATTTGGAACATGTCCTTTGCTAAAATGGTTTGTACACTGCCTTTACTGAAAAACAAGCACTTAGTTCATTAAGCACCAAGTACACTGACTCATGGGGGAGAAGAATATAAATAACCTTTTCTCCGATTATATCGCTAAGCGATATTGATATACTTCAGACCTTCTTAAGACTGAATGTTTCTCAATTGGGAATCCAAATACCACATCATCTTGGATGAGGTGTATGAAATTACGTCTATGCTGTTTGAGAATGGGACTGCATAAGTGATTAGAGGTCTGGAGAACCCCCTCTGTGGGAAAAATCTGAAAGAGTTGAGTCTCTTCTCCCTGGAGGAACAAAGGCTCAGAGGAGGACTTAATCAAAGTATTCCAGTATTTAAGGGCCACTACTGTGTTATTTTCTGGGACCCCCATCAAAGGGAGGAATGATGAATCTGACTCCATGTTCTTAGAAGGCTAATTTATTATTTTATGATCTATATTATGTAAAAGAATGCTATACTATGCTATTCTAAAGAAAACAGAAAGGATACAGACAGAAGGCTAAAAGATACTAATGAAAAACTCGTGACTCCTTCCAGAGTCCCGACACAGATGTACCAGGGTTGGTCATTAAGTCAAAGCAAGTCACATGTTGGATAAACAATCTCCAACCTCATTCCAAAGCAGCAAAACACAGGAGAAGCAAATGAGATAATATCCTTTTTCTCTGAGGCTTCTCAGCTTCCCAGCAGAAAAATCAAGGTCAAGGGGATTTTTCAGAAAATATGACAGTGATACAGCTACAAAGAGAAAGACCATTCTCTCTCTTCATAAGAAGCCACATAGCGAAGACAAAGGAGAGCAGCTTCAAGTTGCACTGGGAGAGATTTCATTTTGATATAAGGAAGGAAGTTTTTACAGTGAGAACAATCAGTCCCCAGGAATCACCTCCCCAGGGGCATTGTTTTTCTCATTGCTGGAGAGTTCAGCAGTTGCATGGGGGGTTAGGTATTCTCATCTAGACTTCATTTCACACAAAAGGTTGAACCAGATGAGCTCTTGAGGTCCCTTTCAACCTGAGCTGCTCTACAATTCTATGATTCCATGAAAAGTGGCTGCTATACTCCCCCATAAGGTTAACAACCAAATATATGTGTTGAAAGGAGTATACAGAGGACATATAATCATCCCTTCATCTGAAATGAAGGTCTATGGTCTAATTATATTAAAATTCTCAAGCACTCTTTCAATCAGCTTTTGAATGTCTCCAAGAGTGGACACTCCAAAAACTGTTTGGGTAGCATTTTGCAGCGTCCAACTGCCTGTTTTGTCCTTATATGACTCAGATCTTCCCGCCTCCCAGCTTGTTTCCATCATCTTCATTGTGCATATTGAGGGATCCTGGCTCCATCTTTGTATCCTCTAATCAGATGTAGGTAAAGAGACTTATTCTTTCAAAGATGAACAAACAAAATTTTCTCACCTCCTCCTCACACCTGCATCCCTCTTCCAAAGTCTTTGTTCAATGGAAATCCCAAAATGGGTCACAGCAGTCCAAATGCGACCTCACAATTTCCAAATGGAGTGGAAGAATCATTACCTCGGACCTGATGGCTGCATTTTTGATAATACAGTCAAATATGTCATCAGCCTTCTTTGATGCAAGGCTACTCTACTTGTATATGTTCAAAATACTGCCCACCACAATCCCAGGACCTTTTATGCAAAGCTGCATTTTTCCCAGTGAGTCTCCCACATGGTCATTTAAATCCAATCCTCAGTTTATAGAGTAGTGAACAGAATTTCTGTCCTTTGCCACAGTTTTAAGAATGCTTAGTGCAAACAAAATTTTGGAGAGTTTAGCAGGCATTTCTGTTGACTTTGTCCACACTAAATGTAGTTTTTGGGGGTTTTTTCAGAAATATATTTTTGTCAGGATGTCCTTAAACAGATTTGCAATGAATTACGAAAAATAATCCCCTGACTCAAAACCCTAAGTTCTTGCAATCAGAGAGTAATGTTAAATGTATCTTTCAAAAAATCACTAAATTTTGTATACTACTTGATTTAAAAGTGAAGGTTTGGATGAAATATTATTTTGCTGGTGGTTCAAATATGGGTTTAGTTCAAAACACTTTAACGTATTTCTTCTAATTAAGGATTGTATTACTCCTTTTATAAAATCCTTCCTTTGCCAGGAAAAAAAGGAAAAAACAATTGACTATTGGCTATCGAAAGTTTATCTTTGACTTTTTTGGCTATTCTCGTAGCAACAAAAATTAAGTGCAAGTGTTTTATCTTCAACCAGACAATCAGTTAACGTTTAACACTGCAGCTCAAGTAACAAATTTCTGCCTGAAGAATTTACAATGAGTCACAAAAGGAGTGGACAATTGTGCTGGCATTAGAATATAAGCACTTTTTTTCAAAATGTAGATTGTCCTAAGTATGAAGTCCAAACTATTAACATTGTAGGAAGAGTCACTGACATTTGAAAAGGAGATATGTCAAAAATACTAGCAAAGCAGCCTAAGAGAAAGAGCTGTATCTGATTGTCAGAACTATTTTTAATGTTGTACCAAAAAAAAAAAAAAGCTGAATTCTAAGAAATATCCTGACCTAAATTCCTATCTTTTCCACAAGCATGTTGTCTTTTGCATCTTTTAAAACTATATTGCCACCCACCATAATGATTACTTCCAAAACACAATGTACTGCATTAATAGGGACCTTTAAATGCGCGGCATGTTGAGAGAACTGGGTAAAGGATGGGTGATCTGAAGGGATATGAGCTACATCAAGCTATGCAACTGTTTGCATTCTGAGGCATGCAGGTAAATTGAGTGTCAGTGCTTTTATACCAATAGACTCTAAAAAATCATTTTGCAAGGTGTAACTGTAAAAATCTTATCTTCACAAAAAGCATAAAGATGTGCTTCTCAAACAGAACAAAAGCCATAATACCAGCTCACATTTATTAATAGTAAGTCTCTGAAACAGAGGTTGTGATTGTGTTTCCACTCCTTTTGGGAGATTATCACAGTTAAAGAAGCAAAGATGTTCTTTCCTGTTCTGCAGCTATTCAGGCATACTTTTACATACCGATCCCTGTTGTTCCTGTCTTCAAAGAAGGATAGGTCAGGTTCCTATGGTACAGAGAGGAGTAAGATGCTAAAAAAAAACAGTAAAGAGAAAAATTGTACCTGAATACCTGTTGTGAAACCAAACTGAGTACATGCTGCCAGGTTTCCTCTTGATGTCAATGTTAAGGCCCATGCAAAAGTCAAATGCAATATGAGATTCTTCAGATGGAGTGCTAGCTATTTCTTGTTGACTTATGGTTCTGTTACTCCCAATTGTAGTGTCAAAGGTGTTCCTCAGGTTGTTTTGAGGAGGGCTACTTGAGGCAACTGGTTATGAAGACTGACATATTCTCTCATGCTAAGGGAATGTTAACATTGTGTCACCATTTACGCCAGTATAAAATTATTGCATTAAATTTCCTGGTTTTCTGTGATGTCCATCTTGTACAGCTTGACAATTCCACCTATGTCAGGAGTACAGTCTGCAAATTTATCTAACAAGAAATATCTTTACACCTTGTAAACCGTCTGATCTAACAGACAATTCAGATTTATGCCAATCATAGGGAAAATTAGGAGGTAAATTGTTAGAGAAAATACAAAGGAAAAGTGAGAAATAGAGAGGAATGGTAAATCCTGCTTGATAAACCTTCTTTCTTTCTGTCATAAAATGACTACCTAAAGGGAGTAGTGTATATCCTTTACCTAGACTTTAGTAAGGCTTTGACGCAGAACTGAGTAAAGCTGAAGAAATAAGCATTGAATGGGTGGACTACAAGGCAAATGAAAAACTCACAGAACTACTCTTTGACTCACAGGGCAGAGATCATGGTTTTGAAGTCTCAACTGGTAACGAGCCATGAATGTCATGCTTGGGTAAGTACTGGAACTAACTCTGTATAATCTCTTCATCAACAATTTGGAATATGAGACAAAATACATTATCATTACATCTGCGAGCAAAGCCAAACTAGGAGGAATGGCTAGTGTGTTGGACATCAGGGCTGCCATTCAGAGGTACCTCAAAAAAGATGGAGGAGTGGGTTAACAGAAACATCATGAATTCCAGCAAAGACAAATGTGAAATCTTCCTGCTCAAGACAAAGCATCCCCTGACATCAGTGCAGGTTGGTAACAGACTTTTTCAGAAAGGAGCTGAGGACCGAATGACAATTTAAAATTTAGTGCAAACAGGTTGACAGAACAGATAAGTCACCACTCCTCAGTCCTGGTGAAGTTGTATTTGTAACACTGCCTCCAGGTTTCCGCTTCCCCATGCAATGCAGAGATTGACAAACCTGAGAAAGCCTAAAAGTACACCATTAATGCAGTGAGAGCTCCACACCAAATTATATACAAGGGAAGGCTGAAGAAATTTGGTTTGTTTAATTTTGAGAAGGGAAAGCTCAGAAAAAAATTATTGTAGCCTTTCTCTACATAACAAAGTGATTACAGAGAGAATAAAAGATGACTTAATTCAGGTTTCATGGTGGAAGCAACAGGCTGCCACAAAAGTAATTCTTATTGCATAGTGGGGAAAAAAATCACAGTGAGAGGAACAATAACATATTCAGATACATTGATAGTTTTTGGAAATTTAAAATGTTAACTTGTAAAAGTTCACAGGTACCTTGATATAACTTAGAGTCTATTTTTGGTTTGAGAAGGATGTTGAAATAAATCAGGTCATGCCTTTTAATCTTCATTTTCCATAGTTCTGTCATTTAAACACTGCAGGACTGAATTATAAGAATAGCATGCGGAATCCAAAACAGATCTACAAAACCAGGCAATTTATGCCAGAATGGAAACAGTATAGGTTTGGTTGTCATTTTTGGGTTGAGTTGGGTTTTTCAAAGCTATATACTATATGACTGTTATTGCTACAGAATTGATGAAATGCAGAAGGGTAAAACAAATGCACTGCCTTTAAATTCCCAACCCAAGCTGCCTCTTCCATCAACAGAAACACTGTATTTTCTCCAAGATTTGCTTTCCTTTTTGTTTTTTTTCTCTGTTAACTGGTACTACTCAGACTGTAGTCTGCTAGTTTCAGACTACTTAGCTTCCTTCATTAATTTAGATAGGGTTCATGTTATCCCCTGATTCACTTTTTGTTATAATCAGTTGTGTGCCTTAGTTTTCTCCATGCACTTGCTGAAGAGTTTTCCTGCAAGGTCTTTCAAGTTTTCAAGTTTCTCAAAAGGTTTGTGAAGGCAGATTCAATTTTTGACCTCTAGCGCAACTTCTCAAAACACCCTATCTTGCACTAGTACTAGCTCTGATTTACTAAAGCAAAAGTATTTGCATAATTCCATAAAATAATAGCAACTTTTTCCTTACAGGCCTTATGATTTTTCATGCCATGACAGGGCTTTTCTGTCAAACCCCCATTATCTTATGAGCCACTGTGCAATGTGCTGTCAATAAGGTGCTTGTTCTTAGCCTTGAATTCCTCAATGCCTCATCCTTCCTATTCATCTCAATGTAAAGAAGTACATGTTGTTAAAGTTGAAGTTTTTGAATGCTAAGTTTTAAAAAATGTGACATACAAAGAAAGAGCTAAATTTAGAAGCAAGAAAAATTATTGTGAGTACTATGCACAATCGCATGTGGAGATTTTTGAGCTGGCTCTTTCCTTATATTTGTGCTGCTTCAAAAGTAACCTGGTGCATAATTTTACCTATGAAGATTATCACATGCATTATCTTAAGCAACCACTTATTGAATCCATTGAGAGAGAAAACAAAGCTCAACATCCCTCAAAGAAAAGTGAAAAAAGGAAAAAGAAAAAAACAGAAAAAATTTAAAAAATCAAATAAACTTAAATGTGTTTTGATGTGATATTTTCAGACAACTTCATTTTTCAATCAGCAAATACAACACTGCCCTAGAATGCATCACTTCAAATTACCATCAGACCAATAGACATTTCTTCATGGCTATATAATAAACCCAGTAAAGATTACAAGAGTAGTTAGAATACCAATTACTCATGAAAGGTAGGAGCCACAGGGAAATAAGCAATAAATTGATAAATTATTAAAGACATTAAGGCTAAACAGTTAAAGCTAATGACAATTTCTGTTTCAGCACAGAGTATAATCTAACAGGGCCCAAGTCCTACAAACTTTCCTATGCACAAAAAATCATTGCTCATGTATAGAGAAAATGATCCCTCTTTAGGTACTTGCATCTATATTTGATGTTGCTGCACTTACTTGAAGACTTAAGGAGAAAATGAGTAGTAGAAAAGTTTCTTTTTAGGGACCTTAGATAGAGGAGTATTTTAGCCCAAAATATATAAAAGTTATTTGAATGACACAATGCATGAAAGGAAGGACTTTTAATGAGCTTTTAGCCCTGGGCATTAAAGACCAACATTATGATTTCTTATAGCTTTATCTCTTACTGCAAAAAAAAAAAAGGAATATTGATAGTCTGGAAATGTAAAAATTCCCTACATTTTTTCGTCTCAAGAAACTGTGCTAAACCATCACAGGGAACATAAACCTCTCTAAGTAAAAAATTTTTACAAATCACCCAAGAAATATTATGACATCTTTTTGGACTTCTTTGCTTGTTTGTTTTCTTATGTGCTTTCATTTTTTTGTTGTTGTTGTTTTATTTTCATTCGGAGAGAGCGAGGCTGTAAGCAGGAATAAAAAGAGAAATAATATTTTCTTTTCCTAGTAACTTAAGAGCTGTCACAAAGCACTTGCCCATAAACTACCCCCCAGCAAATGGAGATGATCTGAAAACACTAAAGGAGACAATATGTTTCTTGTTATAGAAATTTCTTCAGGGAAAAGAAAAATATAAATTATTCAGAAAGTTCTGAAGGGTTGGAACAAGTTGTTTATGAAACACACATGACCATGAGACAACAAATGTGAATGCAGCAATTGTCAAACACTATTTGTGCTACAATAAGTGAAAGGTTTACGTTGAATGATGGTCGACTGAACAGCTAAGTGGTTGAGGCCATTTGTCAAGGTAAAAAGTGTGTAAAGCCACATTTTCTTCATAGTTAAGGGGAAATCACTTAGGTTGAAAGAGGAAGTATTTTGCTATACATTATTTAATTTATTTTATTTGTGATTTTAAAGATGCAATGTCAAATATACCATATCTGCTATAAGAATGAAGTGAAAATTTTCTGAGACTGCATAAAAAATAAAAGAGTTTGCTAAATTTAATAGTTATGCATAAAAATTTTAAAATTGTGCTTTATCCAAGCAAAAAAATAGGATCTTTTATGTAAGTCTCCTGAATATTGTACTTATTGTCAAAGATGATAAATCTATGATGCATTCATTAGTAGGTATTCAATCTTCCTTCACATTTCATCCAAAATTATTATCTATTTAATCACAATATATATTAAAATCTTCTGGGTACATGAGAAGCATCACAGGTTCTTGAATTGTCTGCACAAAGGCTGCCTTGATTCTGAAAATAATTTTGAGTCAATTATTTTAAGAATGGTCTAATTTTTACTCATTTAATATGATAGTTTGAGTTTTCGTTTTTCTGTAGAAGAAAGTTGTGTAAAGAGTGGGGTCCTTTTCTTGGGTGCAGACTATGAGCTTAATGAACTCTATATGCCATATACTATATGCTATTTCTACACGCTAAAGTAAAATGAATGGGCAGCATGCAACTTTTTAATGGAAAACCAGTGGTACAGGTGTAATAAATGTTTGTTGAACAATAGCAATCAATAGTATAAAGCAACTGTTTATTAAAAAAGTTAATGTTCACAGCAAACACTACTAAGTTTAGGGAACCAAAAAACAATAACTTGTCACTTCCAGAGAGGATTGTAATATGATAAATTGTCAAGAAAAAAAAGCAGCTCAATCATGACTGTTGTCTGCCAAGGACATAGTTTATCAATGTCACTACTATAATCACAAAGTGACTAAAGAAATTATATTCACACTTGCTCTAAAAAGCTTGGATGTGATGGCAAATAATGGAAGCTTCTCTTGTGGGCTGTCTAACAAATTATCCAGAAAGTATTCTAAAAGATGATTTTAAACCAAAGGTGCCATATGAGAATCATGATGCCATTCTTCCTTCTTTACCTTTTTGTCTTTCATAACATTGTTCTAAGAAAGCTTTTGGGCTGTGTTTAGAGGATAGATCTAAGTAGGTATGTTTTTAACCCAATTTTTCTTTTTTGTGATATATGTCTCTAAGGAAACCCTCGGTAACTAAGATAAAATAGGCCAAATTAACATTTTAAAAGTATCCAAAAAAATCAGAAAGAAAAGGAGTTATGAAAAGACAGGACATTTGGACTATATATCTAGTGTACTCTGTCCAGTGCTTAGATAAAAAGAATGTGGAATTTTCTTTCAACATGTTTGTCATAGATTTAGATTCTGAGCATTGTCCTCTGTGATTCTGAGTAAGAGTTAAGAAATGTGAAATAATATTCACAGTCTTTTGAATGAAATAGTTTCAACATTTTCTTTCAGCTATTGTTACATAGCTGCAGACTGAGTTATGAGTATGATATACTTACTTTAACATTCCAGTCCTATCTATATCTCACGAAAGTGCCTGATGGCATATTGCATTAGCAGTTAAATTGCTTAAATGAAATTTTTGATTCAAAATTCTCTAAAAATATAAGCTATTTTAAATTTTATACTTATAATATGTGTTTACACCATATTAACATAATAAATTCCATATAACTAACATCCTAAAATATAGATTAAATAGTTCATCAGACTAACTTCTCTCTCTATACATGCAAAATTGTTATTGTGCAAAGGGATGGTAAGAATAGTCTATATTTGAAGAGAAAGCACAACCCCAAAAATATTCTGTAGCATTCAATATAAGCAGTAAGACAGCTAGCACATCTCTGAGACCATAAATCACTTTTATAAACTTTTCTTACTTTAGATTCTGTCATATTTATTCATCAATATTTGAGTTCTTGGGTATTCTAAGACATTTCAAATGGCAGTAAATACCTGTGCTCAGGCCAAATCTTGTTTTGAGGTGCTGAGCTGACATACTTTTTCACTTCTGTTAGCTGTCTTGGCCAACTACAACCAGAGACTAGAGTAGGTACTCAAATAACTAGCTCCCACAGAAACACACAGATTTAGGACTGAAAATAGATGGAGAACTAGCAAGATAATTAACAGTGCCTAAACTTGTGCTGAACGTCCAACTTTAAGAAAATCTAGAATTTTACCCAGGGGATTAGGAGTGTATTTCATTTGCCCACACATTGGTGCCTTGTGGGCTTTGAGATGACAAAGAATATTTCAACTAATCCCCATCTTCATCCCAGAAAGTATGTCTTTTGCCATAATTGTAGTGGATATCTTTGCTATCCCAAAGCATCTTTTGTGATCCCAGACATCTAGGTATTGACTCAAACACTCCAAGCACCAATATGATGATAAGGTGTGTCATGTATTGTTTAAACAGAATACATGTTTTATGATCTAAACAAGATCTCATCAGTGTTTGGGGTATTTTTTAGGTTTTCTGTGTGAAAAATAGTCCTCCAGTCATCAGCTCATGTGGAAAAACATGAGACAACACATATGAGAAAAGAGAATAAATGAGAGAAGGAAAAATACTGTTTACTGAAATGATCTTTCCCTTTCCATTTTGTTTCCCTCATTAATACATCATGAAATGGTATTAATTGTTTTGTATCCACAGTGATTTTGACAACTTAGTGTTTTGAGTAAATTTTATAGAAATTATTTGCCTATCAAAAATTACTTGCATTGCCTAGAGGGTGAAACTGACACTAAATAAAGTACGCCTTTTTTTCCCCCCCTCAATAAAATATCTCCCAGGAGGGCTGGAATTCTTGGCATTTTGATGCTTGGGTCAGCATAAGAGCAGTAAGTACCATAAAACTTTTTACTTTAAAATTGTCTCTACTGAAACAGGTATTACTATGGAAAATATGCCAGTGGCAAACAATTTGATGTGGCTGCCTGCAGGAGGACATCTAGGAGTTGAGACTCCTTAGTGTACCTCTAATCTTTTTTTTCCCATGTGGAACAACATGCTTTGCCAATTGGTCCTTTGTCACATCACTGTTTGAATGCCTCAGGCTATAGTGTCACTGATGGTCAGGTAAGAAAATTACTTCCTTGTTTGAATCTGTTCTTAAAGAGCTAATAAAAAATCACTGTTCTCAGTAGATATTTCTCTTTGTTATGAACTTCACTTACCAAAATTGTTGGGATATTTATTAATAGTATGGCAGCTTTAATGTCATCTTGAAACAAATTTGTATTTTAGCATGCATGATGTAAATTATGGTAACTTTCTGAGTATGAATACCATAATTCAATACAATATGTAATCTAGTTATTTGGCTTGTAATAGCTGCAGACTGCTCTAAGCAATAACTGAAAAATCTCTAGAAAAAAATCTAGAAAAAATATTCACAAGTCAAATCAGGGCAGAAATAGTATGGCACAGATTTTCAGCAAGTGCTCAGAGATCACAGCTTTCAGTCCAGCAGGCTTATTAAGGTGGTTGCAGCACACTTTAATTATGTGATTGATATGATCTTCAAAAGAAGTATCAGAATTTGGAATGACTCCAGGGTCATAACCATTATACAAGAGATAAAGAGAACAAAATAAACCTCTGCAGATTACACCTGAAGCCTTTTTCATTAGTAAGCTAATCAATACCAGCTTGCAGAATCAGCACAGGAACAAAAACACAAAAAAACCCTTCACTTGCCCTAGAGAGAGGAGGATCCTGTAAAAGTCAGGACTTGGGAAATAAAATGATAACATTGTAACTGGAGAAAAACCCCAAACTCTCACATCAAAGTATTCTTTTCTAAAATCTGATTTCATTTTGTTCTGTCCATTACCACTCGTATTGCTTTCCAATTCTACCTTGCCCCAGCACTAAAGAGGAAATTTCCCCTCTGGAAGGTTTTTATCTTTTATGAACAACATCAGAACTCCTTTTGGTATTTTTCCTCTGAGGGTAAGAAGTATATAAACCAGAGATCATTTTGTTTTCCACTCTGACTGTATTACTGCACTTGAGGGGAAATTTGTCTTTATAAAAGGGTTTATGACATTTCAGTGCAATGCAGTATGGTAACACTTGATAACTTTCATTTGGGTTTATTGCTTTTCTTTTTGCATCAGATTTATGTGTTCTTCATGGAGTTATGAAAAGACAGGAAAAAAATTTTAGCCCTGAATTTTCTTTTCAAAAAGAAAATTCAGGGCTAAAAACTGAAAAATGTGAAATTTCAAAAATCTTATGTTTTTTTTTTTTTTCTATTTGTATTTCTTCTTAGTCCAGGACCTTTAATTCCATTCTTTTTCTGAGACCTGTAATTGTAGTAAGAGCTTTCTAAATTGAAAGCTAAGGTGTATGCTAAGAGTAAAGAAACTATTGTAGGCATAAAAGATATTATTCAAAGATAATAGTGAACTACAGTTTTGTTTTAGAAGATTAAACAAGTTTTACAACATTCTGTTCACAAAGCTTATGTAGATGGAAAATCATTTGACAGGAAGGCCTTTAAAATAAAAAAAAGTTTGCTTTTTTATCATAAACTACTAAACTATTATTGTTTTATTTCTATTGCTCTATTTTTATTGGAATATGTGTCATTATTATGTCAGTAAAGTGCAAGTAACTTTTAGTACTTAAAAGTTTCCTTAATTATGTCTTGGAAAACAGTATTTTTATTGCTGGAATATAATGCACATATTTGCACTCAAGAGGCCAACTGTAATACTTATAAAAGTCATCAAAATTCAGATTAAGATCCTTAGAATGACTCTCTAAAATCTTAGGGACTTTTTGGATACAAATCACTACTGTTTTATATTAAAATAACATTTTAATATATCTGAATGAGTGACTTGAGTGACTGTGTCAAATATTACTTAATTGCAGTGAATACGTGTTTCAGTCTTCTCCACTGAACTTAGAAACATTTTTTGTTGTTGCATCCTAGTTTTACATGCTCTTTAAAAAAATATTTTTATGAGAAAAGACAGGTCTTCATCTTTCAGCTTTATCATCCTATACTACTGATGTAATTTCTTCCCTGGCAGAAGCGATAAAAACATTCAAAAGATATTTCTCAGTGGCTTTCATTATGATAACCACAACCATCTGTATGGACAGAAAATCCCAGAGTACATACTTTCAAGTAATGTCTCAAGGTGCAATTCACCAATCTGGAAACACCACAGATTGAGTTACACTCATAACTGAGCTTGAAGACCTGCAGGCAGTTTTGACTGCTATCTCTAGGCAGTAATTGAGATACAACAGTGATGGTGCTCATGCTAGAATGGAAAGTGAAATTTCCGGTTTTCTCTTTAGCTTATGATTATTGCTTCATTTAAATAATTTATTTTGCATAAAGTATACTCTTTCCTTGCAAAACAAAATGAAATAAACCAGACAAGTAGGGAAGAATACTACGCAGGTCTAGAAATTATGTTAGCAAACAGAAGTCGTATTCCGTGACCAAGATGTCCACTCTCGATTCTGTAATTAAGAACTACTGATGTAAATGTTACAAGAGTTTCTGGGGAAAGTTCCTTTGAGGTATTCTACTTTTTTTTTTCTGTAAAGTACTTTTGATTGTTTGTTTTCTGCAGGTATCATCTTGGCAGTCTAACATTTACACCACACAGGGGCAACAGATTGTCATGCAGTACAGATTGTGTCATTGCTAAACACTAATTTCCCACAGCTTAAAGAGAACAAAGCTGGGCTTAGTGACATGGTTTGTTCCATTTTTTATTCTGTAGCTAGAGCACAGCTAATATTGATCTTCTATTTCTTAAAATATCTTTTTGAATAGAATTTCCTGTTTCTTAGCTTTAGAGCGTGGGGACATTATTTAAGGGAAACTGTAGGCTCAGGCTTTCATAGTCATTCTGATTGCCTTGCAAAGTAGATTTCAAAACCATGCAGAAAGTACTGGTTAAAAATTCTGTCCTGTAGTGAGATTTTTAAGGGAAGAGTTTCATTAGTATGAAGAAACATGCTTATCAGAGGAAGATAGCCAAAAAAAGTTAGGTGATGCCTCAACTAACTCCAAAGATAGTCGATAAACATTTTTCCCTCTCAGTTCAGTTTGTTATAACTGAGGGAATTATTCAGTAAATAAGACATTCAGAAATGGAAATTCTAATGATTTAAAAGAAAGCAATTTTAGAAGAATATTGTTAACAGAAATATTTTTAGGTCCAAGTTCTGCTTGCTCATGTCTCCTGATGATTTAATACGAATGCAGTGCTGGCCCTTAAGATGATTTCAATGCAAATACAAAACAGGCAGGATTTTCTTTTCATGGACTCTTCCCTTTAGAATTTTTTTTCTGTAGTTCTCATCTTAAATACAAAAAACAAAACAAAAAAAAACCCACAAAAACAAAACCAAAACCACCCACATGGTGACTACCATCTGTTACTAATAGTACTCTCAGTCATCAACTGTGCATGGAGTTGATGGCAAACTATTATGACAGTCTTTGAGAAGTGTAATTAAAAGGATGTACATATGATGTTTTAGCAGTGAAGATGCCATCCCAGGAAATGCTATTTTGGTATAATTTGGAGGAAAATGAAAATACACAGAAATAAATATATTAATCACCCTGGCTTCTTTATTTAGCTTTTAATAAATAGCACTTTCAGCAACATGACAAGAGACTCCTTACCTTTACATTCTACTTTTCTCTAATATTGGCAGTTCAAAATATAGACAGTTTTAACTATGTTCTATGAGCTAGAATAAAGGATGCTTTTGATGCCATGAGAGGCTACCAAGAACAGAGGCTAGACAATTTTAAGGGAATAAAGTAGGTATTTGTTAGAAGGCCTTCAAATGATACACCTTGGGCAGTGCAACAGCCTGGCTGAGGCTACACACAAGATAGATGATGGATCACACATTTTCACACTTTTATAAGTTTAGGTCCATTTACATATTGGGGTTAATTGTCTAATTACAGCTTCAGACTATGAAGTCCAAGCCTCCCAGTTTGCTCTCCTCAATTTGATGTTGTTTACACTTTTTGGGCCTGAAGTTACAACAGCGTCCTTGGTTCTCAGGCTGGAAAAGGATTGTTTTGTCTAACTGAACTGTGAAGAGAACTTGCTAACATTTTATATGAAGTTCAAAATTATATACTAATGCAGTACAGAACCTGGAAAATATGAAAGCTAAAACTTAAGGCACCACTTTAAATTCAGAAAATGTCTTTCATCTTATCTGTGAAACTAATCATGAAGATTGTCATGACTAAAGATTCAGTTTGAGAGCATTGTTCTGCTCCTGTAAATACACCTGTGACCCTTTATGGACAATAAATACAGATTATTTAAAAATAATTTATGGCAAATGTTAACTTTATTAGAAGTTTTTTGTCATTGTTTGTTTGTTTTGTATTGTTTGATTTCTTATTTATTTAAAAAATTCCTAATTAAAACACTTACAGAATGGGTGTATATACAAAAATGGGTGTAAAACTTTAATAATATAATGAAGAGAAAAGAGTATAAGAGAAACAGCTAAAATATAATAAACTGAAATAAAATTGCAATTAAAAAAATTCAAGTAACTTCTCATGAAATAATCAGTCTGTTATTTAGATTAGACAGGAATAAAGGATGGGATTTTACATTCACAACATTAACAAAAATACAGTCAAAATATTTTCCCTGAAAAGGATTAGCTATGATTTTTTTTCAGAAAAAGCAAACATCCAGAATCAAACATGTTCTTAGTTTTGATAATGATATATTAGGTATATTATCAAGGAATATTTACCTTGATAATGCCTTTGTTAGTTCTAACAATGTTGTTTGTACAAAGCACTGCATGGTCCAATCTTATTGCTACTGACATAAACAGAAGGTAACCCACTGACCACAAAGAAGTTAGGATTTAGGTGGTTATGTTAGTTAGAGACATGTTGATATCAACGAACACAGGCGAAATAATGAAAGTTAAAACAAAAAAAAGCAATGTGTTATGCTGCATATTATCTTTGGAAAGTTTAAACCATATGCTAAGCTGTGGAAAATGTTCTTTGAGTAGTTACATCTAGCTATTTTGCATATTCCAGGGGGAGCAGTGCTGGCAGACTCCAAATTGCCTCTAGCCTTGTCATATGCTAAACAAGCTTATAGGCTGGTTTATGCTTTTAGGTGCTATAGGCATGATTCTGTTCCTATTTGTACTGGCTTTTTTCTTGATACAATTCCACTATCTGCAATGGAATTACTATTAATTTTGTACTGTGCACAAGAAAGGATATTCAGCCCTTATGTTTAACCTAACTTTTTCTTTTACCTGGACATGTATGATTTATCCATGTATTTGAAATCCAACTTCACAATTTATTTGAAAGTTTTACATATCTTAGGTTAACCCTGTAATGTTTTCTCCCATTCCTAGAAGTTAATACAACATGTATTACTTTTCTTGTTCATATCCACTATTCATTTATTTTGGAAAAGTATTAGGAAAAAAAATGCAAACTTCTTTAAGAGTTTTGTGGGTTTTTTACATAGCAGATAATTGCACATTGCTTCGCTTTCTGAGATGATGGGTTATGTCTATTCATCACTGTCAGTACACGCAATTCTTCTTATTCTTCTCGTAATTTGTAATACCATTGCCATATAGCTAGATCCATGCTTCCTTTATGTTGAGATACAGGGTGTATATTTAAAGATAGCACCCTGATTAAGAACTCAGTAATTTCAGTACTATGAATTTGAATTTTTCTTCATTACCACACTAACAGTTTGATTAAGAACAAGTACATAAATTTATGCTCATATCCACAATAAAGCCACACTCTCGTCAAGTTCAGAGCTAGTGAATTGTTAAGCAAAGCCATTTCAATCCAAGCTGACCATACATCATGCTTAGCCAGTAGGCATTTCCATGCAGCTCAAATTAATAGCATTTACATAAAATGGCAAGGTCTTTGTGCTAATTGCCGACCAATCTGATGTGTCATCATGGTTTTAGTTTCATATTTATATCAGTAGTGTGCAGTTAAGTAGATACTTCCCACTAAAGGTACTTGGTAATAGAGGATATTTCTTGTCTGACGCTAACCATAATTTTTCTATTTTTTTGTGATTTTCGATTTACAGGATGATCATTGCTCTCTGTATAATGGATTATGCATAATAACTAGGATGTGTAGGCCACCTGCTTGCTTTAAAAAATCATTTTCATTCACTTCAGGGTTACAAAAGGAAAAATATTATCTTTTGCCTTTCATGTCTCTAACTACAACAGCAACTTATTTTTAAAAGTCACAAAACATCAATGTATGTCTTTATCACTGTTTACCATTTTCTGGGGGGTTTTTATACATTATTGTTGTACCAGTGAACTATACCTTCAGTACTTCTCCTATTAGCAATTATTTGGTAAACTGTTTCCATGTATCAGGTTATGGTCTGCTTTGACTGATTTTGCCAAAGGTATTATATCCATGTCAACACTTCCTGTGAAAAATGGAGAGGGGCCCATCAGATCAACATTATTCTGTTTTGTTTCAGTGTAAAATCACTTAGCACTCAAATGGATGTTTTCAAGTCCTCCTGACCCTCATGATGCCCACATGGCTCATAAACCTCCATACACATTTTTAAGACAGCAACAACATAAACATTATTCATCTTACTGGACTAATTTCATGTACTGGGAAAACTCTGATAGTAACTATGTCATTCTTGCACAAGTGAGAATCTGAAGTGTCAGAGACATTTAATAAAGTCTTTTTTTTTTCTTCTTTTTATGCTGCAGTGTATCCTCCGCTCTGTTTCTCCATAAAACCATGTTTACCACTTAGTGCTTGCATGCCTCACTGATACTAATTTCTCTACTAATCAGCTTCTTATTTCTCAATACTCTAATACTGAAGTTTTATAGAAATTAACACCCTTTGATTCATAAATAGCAATCAATGTGGTTTTATAATACACATTGTTACATGTAAATTGACCAGATGATTTGTTATTTACTCTTGGAGAGTTGATTAGGCATGTAAGTTTTTTCTTTCTGTGAAACAAATTCTGATACTAAACTAGTCATGTTTTTGTCTTAACTTCAACTTTAACCAGAGTAATTTCTTCTGTTGCTTTTATACTCTCCATCCTGGAGAATTAAATTAAGTTCAGGTAGTATATCTGGGTACAGAAGCCCAAATTCCAATTTAAGCTGCCAAATCACCATAATAATCAAAGCCACTTAAAACAGCAATCTGCAAGCCAGCATGGTGACTCTGATGACTCTGAAGATTATTACTCCAGTCTGTTAGACAATCTGTTCATGAAGACTTTGGTTTAAGCCCTGGTATCACTCATTTGTCTGCACTTTGCTCTTGATTCTGAGCCATGAGTTCCTGACTGTTACTCCAGAGGGGAATGTGGAAGATTTGAAAAGAAAGTTTTAGAAGTGTTTTAACTGAACCAAAAAAAAAAAATTTAAGGACATTTCCTGGACGTAAAGTAATCATGAAAAAAAGCCACAAAATTTAGTAGATGATAAAAAAATTAACTTTAAAAAAAAAATTGCTCTTCTTCAATTACTTTTCCCCCAGTGGGTTGTAAAGTTTGTTTGAGTTACACTTGGGCTACTTACATCAGTCACAGGAGCCTTTGTTTCAAATATGTTTAGTCCAAATTTGCTGAGGGAAAAAAAAAAATCTATAGAATGAAAGCCAAATATTTTTTATTCAAATCTGCAGGTCACAATGCCACTTCCATATTTTTACCAAATATGATTAATTTGTCTATCAAAAGAGATGCTTTAGACACACTGATTTTTGCAGTACTCCACAGAAAAGAAGCTTTAGCAAGCTATAAGGATTTGTTGAGAAAGTTATTAACTCTGTATGTGGTCCATGTATATTTATCAGTTTTTCTACAACATATGTGTACGTGTAAACATATATGTATGCATTTGTATATGTGTAAATACATACACATACATATACAAATATATACTTATGCATTTGCACCCAGAACAAAATGAACAGCCTTACCCCAGAAGAGCTTTTTAGACCATATGCCATGGATGCTGAGATCTGGCACAGCCTCTGAACTCCTAGATTTAGAGTTTGGACAGCAAGTTAAAGTTTCCTCTCACTCCCTTCCAACATTTAGCACTCTTCACCAACCCAACTAGAAGAATTTTCATCCTTGTTCCTGTCTGCCTTTTTCTGTTTCCTTTGTCTCTTAAATACCCTGCATCAGGCAAAGCACAGAAAAAGAAGTCCAGTGTAGCTTGTAGAAAGCAGGTATTGATGCAGTAAACACCGTCTAGCACTGTTAAGAGTTAAGTAGAATGGGATGATCTCCACTTAGTTTTGGAAGACTGTTTCTGTTACCTTAACTATCTATTTGAATGGAAATTGATGCATATTTCAGCCACTTCCATTATTACAACATTGATTTTTTTTCTTTACTCAGAAATAGTTTTCTTATGACTTAGTCAAAAAGTTTAAAATTATTTATTGTGAGTGTCAAGCATTACCAGAAATTCTTGTCTAAGAAGAGGATACTCCTAGAAGGAAAATCAGGGTGGCCCTGGGGTGAATTCCAGACCTCTTTGATGCCCTGAAGATGCAGCTCAAAAACTTAATAGCACACTCCTGATCAAAGCAGGGATGTGGTATCCCATCATATAGGCTTTCTTTTTCAAGTAAACACAGACTTTCAGCTTCATCTCTCATTAGCCATTCCTTCACTACAGTACCACAAAGCTAACTTTTAATTTGATAACACCTTATTTTTTACCTTATGAATACTTTGTGACCTGACACAGGTTCAGTGGTGATGTTGACACCAGAAAATTCCACTGTATTTTACTGGAAGTGAGGCCAGCTACAGAATGACCCCTGCCAGTGTCTTTGTTCACTTATTTTCCAAAACAGGATGGAAAATCACAAACTACTTTTTGCAAGTTCTCTATGGCCTCTGTTAACTCCCAAGACTTGCTCAAGAATTGCCTGGAAGACTGAATTTTGACTTGGGCAACAAACACATCAAAGGACCATTGTTGCAGTTAAGTAGTGGGGCATACTTTTATTCTGTACCCAGATACCTTCTCTGGCACTATTAAATTGAATAGTATTTTTTATTATTTTTTCAATAAACTTTTAAAAATAAATATACATAAAATCAGTTACATTATTTGGCTCACAAATTACAATTACAAATTACAAAGTTTTTTTTGTTTCATTAGGAGCCATTCTAAGATTGTGGTCTTTCCATTAGTTTAAACTCTTAAGAGACTGCCAACTATCCTCAAGGTTTCAGCCTCTATTTCCTGTGAGCTTTGACAACAAGCTGACAGTTTCCAGATGTAGCACTGTTTCTCTTGAGTAATGAAGGTGTTAGAGAATTCCTTGCACTTTTCTCAGGGTATAACCCACAAGTAGCTTACTCCCATTACACAAACTAGTTCTGAGAATGCTCCTTTCTTTTTCTTCCCCATCTACAAAATGAAAGTCAGTACCACATAAGGGTTGTGATGCTCTTGGTTTCAGATCCAGTTTCAGGTACGGACATTTGCATGTGGCTTTAAGAACTCAGTAAATGAAAACCTTGCTAATCACTTGTAAGCTGATAGTGTAGATATTGGTCACCAGAAATTGTTAAGAATGCAGAAGAAAAAAAAGACTTTGAGATGCTAAATACATG
Organism: Loriotus luctuosus; assembly: GCA_035582745.1. Taxonomy (NCBI): domain Eukaryota; kingdom Metazoa; phylum Chordata; class Aves; order Passeriformes; family Thraupidae; genus Loriotus; species Loriotus luctuosus. The sequence continues at coordinate 59,825,526 of JAWWEY010000001.1, read as the reverse complement.
GAGAAACAAAACCAAGACTTAATCCAAAACAACAGGTCCTGTTGCTGCAAAAAGTGTATTTCACAAGCTCTGAAAACAGTTCACTTGGAATTTGGACTAAACGACTGAAAGCTGAAGTCCAAGTTCAAGAACAGCTCTGAAAAACTCAAGATATTAGGAAGCAGATGTAAGCTAAAAATAAAACCAGTTAGAGCCAAGACAGATCCATGTTTGTGGCACTGCAAAAAACAGGCTGTTGTTGCATTTGCCCTACAGCAGTGTCCTGGTAATGACACTGGATACCTGCCAGTTGCTAATTATCCTTACACTAGGAACTTTAAATTGCTGCTTTCTTCCACCTTATGTCTTAGCTTTAGCTCAAAGGCTCAAGTGGACCACCTTATCAGAATGACATATATCTGCTAATACAGTGTACATCGACATCTCAATGGCCTAAAGGGCTCCTGGGGCATTAGGAAAAGCTTTTCCTTAGTAAGGCATGAGGAGTCCATTTCATTATGACTTGGTACACTTCAATGCATAGAAATTGGTGTTCTGGTATGGTTTGTATTTTTATGTTTCTATTACATTCTTAAGCAAAGGAAATATGAAGATTGCTAATGTAATTGAAATACAAAGGAAGAGAAGAAAGATAATTTGTATGTGTGTATGCTTATGCATGTCTGTGTCGAGAGATGAAGGGATTTTGTACATGTACACAGTCATTACATATTCCTTATGTTTCACATGCATTTATTAATTTCTGTTATTGAAGTCAAATAGGTCTCTGTGTTCAGACAATAATATATAAATATCTTATACGTATGTAGGAAATATTCTCAGCCTTGAAGAGTTGATAAATTGAACAGTCATATCAAGAGAAATATGTTATTCTAAAAATATGTGATCCTCACTATGAAAATATGAATTCAAAGTTGTGCAAATATTTTTCAAGTGAAAGTTGAGAAAACATGATCACTTTGCTCAATACAATCAGCTGTATAGTTATAAAAATTCACTGATATTGCACAAACTCTTTCAGAATTAAGTTAATATATCATTTACAGGAGCAGTTGTTTTGATAGTTTCACTAACTGTATTGGTATTAGAAATGCTGCATCACGTGGACAGTTTTTAAGCTGTATATTTGAGATGAATCACAGGAATTTCTCAGAATTTCAGCTGATAAAGCAAGAAGTCAAGTCTGATTTAACATTGTGCTGCTAGTATTCGTAATAAGATTTTTCTCTATATTTATTTAAACTATTAAGCACACATACACAGGAATTGCTCTTGTGAGTGTGATACATTAGGATTTTAGCTTTCATATTTTTCAGAACTTGTACTGCATTAGTGCATAACTCCAAACTCCATATAGAGTGGAGTTTATAGAGTGGGGTTATAAGTCTCTTCCCATTTTGGTCAGACAAAACAATCCCTCTAGGCCTGAGATCCGAGAACACCCTACTGCCTCAGGCCCCCAAAAGTATAAACAAAAGTGAATTGGGAGAGGAGCAAACTGGGTTATATGACTTCATAACCTGAAGCTGTAATTGGAGGATTAACCCCTGATATGTAAATGAACCAAACTTAACATCTGTCTGCAAAACTCATGCCCATCATCCATCTTGGGTGTAGCCCCCCTAGGAGGCTTTTGACTGCTCAAGGTGTATCTATTGAAAGCCTTTAATACATTCCTTTTATTCTCTTAATCTTGTCTAGCCTCTCTTCTAGGTAGCCACTGCAAGGCATCAAGTGAATATTATCAATGTTTCCTTTGCTTCCATAAGATAGTGGATGTTAGCTACAAGTGTGAAGGCACTTCTCATTGCAAAAAAAATTTTGTTCAATATTTTGTTTTGTAAACACATTGCTTTGAGAGGTACAGGTGTAACAGGCTAAGATTTTCAAGCAGATAATACTTAGATGACTGGTCCAAGTACGTGTGCAGACAGGCTGAAGAACTTAGTCCTAGTATGTTCTTCCTTGGAGATATTATATAAGAAATATTTTAGAGCTATTTTTGGGTGAGCACAGCATGCTTTTGAAGATGTTTTCTTCCAAAAAATATAAAAGCATCACACACTTGAAATACTTTTGTGCGAGAGTATCTGCTGTGATAAGTGGACTGAGGGCTTTTAGTGCAGAAAATCCTAAAATAATGCCGTTTGTTGAAAATGTCTATAATTCAATACAAACTCGATGAAATTTTTGAGCTGTAAACTTCTTCTTTAGATGAATCATTTGCTGTATGTTAAACTTATTGTCTGATAGCTCAACTCAAAATAGTTTCTTATTTTTCACAAACCTGTCATTGTGAAAAAATAGAAAAAAACAAAAAACAAATGAAAAGGGATAATAGTGTCATAGTGTAGCATCCACTTTTTTTTTCTTGAACACTCTAGTTCCTCTTAGTAATAATAATAATAATAATAAAATAGCCCCAGAAAACAACTTCTCCATGTTCAACTTCCATTGTGAAAGAGCACCACACATGGTAGGAGCTTGCTTTCATGTATTTGAGAACAGAAAGCCAACAAACTACTGACAGTTCCCAGAATACAATAATTTTTTCACCATTAAGATGATACTTGCAACTCACAGAAATGGAAATAGGAATCTTTACATTCATGTATCTTGAGCAAATCCAGATATTTCTTGTTTACTTTAGTTACTTTCCTAAATAGACTGGCTATTATTATTACCAATCTATCACAAATAATCACGCAGAATCTTAATATCAGGTTGCAAAATGCATTTGCAGGACACTGTCCTTGCAATCCAAAAAGGGAAGCAACTTATATTTTGTCTCAGAATCATTTGACATACAAGGAATTATACAAGTAATTATACAGAGATAATGCCTAAAAGTTGGCCTTAAGTTAGGCCTTAGTTTCTCATATCCAGACATTTGAGCTAAACCTCTTCCTTCAGAAGAGGACAAAGGGAGAAGATTATGTCTGGTATTGCTTCCTTTTGAACACTAATAATAACACTACTAATCTCTTTTTAATTGTAGCAAGAACAAAGTCAAAGGAGTGAGACATGTCTTTGCATCCTTCTCTTTTTCTTTCTGGGTCTTTGAGTTGAGAGCATTGTCATAATTCACATTCCTAAATTTTAAAGAAGGATAATGCATTGTGTATGATATATACAATTTTTCTGAATTGCTTCTTAATGGTAGGTCTCAACATCATGTTTGCTTACATACTAAAGTCTGCAAAACAAAAACAGCAAAAAAAAACCCTTTTCTCATGAGAATAATTTACAAGAAGCATAATAGTAAATATTGAGTGCACTCTTGAACCACATGGGGCACTGACTTTAGATGTCAAATTGTAAATGCTATACGTAGAACTGACTGGTGTGTTATGGCACCACTGACTACACTGTGAACCATCATGGAGACATGATGTTCAGATATCCCGATGAAGATTTTCACTGCAAATGGAGTCTCTTTCTAATGTGACTTACTTGGCCTTGACAGCTTTCTTAAAGAAAAAAACCTTTATATCATTCAAACAAAGAAACAGGCCAAAAAAACCTAGTAATGTTCAAAGCTAAACATGAATTAATAGTGACACCCAGTGGTCAGTCAAAATTGCTGTTAATTGCTCTAATATTCCCCATGGAAGGTGCTGAGATTTGCTAGTTAGAGGATGAGGTTCTCAATGTATTTAGTCATCATTATCTCAAGGCCAGTCTGTGGCTAATTTTGACAACATGGCATTAATTAGACCTAAGGTCGTTAAGTGCTGTGTTCAGCGCTTGTTTCTTGATATTGTTTACTTTTGCTGACATTCCAGATAGTAATCATATCAATAGACTATAACAGTCAATATTAGGGATTACAAAACAGACTCCAAATGCATAAAGAGCATTTATACACCAGAGCATAAGTCAAATGCCTTAGAGTAAAAGGAGTTGGGGAAAAATTGAATTTTTCTAATCTTTTCTATAACACTCATTTCAGTAGGCTCCCGTCCAAAGCAAGAGATTTCCAACATGTAAAATATCAAAGTTTAATCTTGAATTAGATAAAATTCGACAACTTATTGATAATTTCAGTGCAATAAAATTCTAAGGAAATCTCTACAAATGGTGTTTCTGAACTGATTTATATTCTGAGATGTGTACTAAGATGTGCACTGATTTCACTCTGCCGCAACAGATCCCAGAGTGTCCTACTGCAGCCAGTTAATGCCTCCAGTCACTGCTGTCACAGCTCCAACTGCAGCAAGTGGCTCTTCCCTGGCATGACTTACTGCACAAACTGAGACTTTGGAATATTAAATGCTAACTTTGGCAAAAGGTGTATTGAATCTATTTTTATGTGAAGTCACCATAGGTACTGAGTTTTTAGGCAGCCCAACCAGAGTCCAGAGAAGATATGAGACTTATTCCCTAAAGTCTATAAAACTCATCAAAACCAGCATCTTTTGGAAAAAAGCATTTGTGACTCAGCTAGTTATCCCTTTTGTGAATACGTGCATGTAAAACACAACTATGTCTTTTTTAAAAGGCTGATCTGCAATAGAACAATAAGGGCTCTATGTACAAACTAATGGCAATGTGTAATTTGCCTCATCATGGTGTGTTGTATTTAGTTACATGACAAGGCTTTGGTAGGGGGGGCTGCAGGGATGACTTGTGTGAGAAGCTTCTGGAAACCTCCCCTCTTTCTGACAGAGACCATTTCAGCCAGCTCTGACACAGACCTTCAGTTGGCCAAATCTGAGTCCATCAGTGATATTGGTAGGACATTTTTGAGGGCAAAAATATTTTTAATGTTGAAAACAATAATCTGCACAGCAGCATTTGAGAAAGGAATGAGAATATGGAAGAGAAACAGCTCTGCAGGCAACACGATAAACAAAGGGGAGAGAGGAGGTACTGTAGGAACTGGCATAGACATTCTCTTGCACCCTGTGATGAAGATTATGGTGAGGCAAGCTGTTCCCCTGCAGCCCATGGAGTACCCCACAGTGCTGCAATCTACAGAGAGCCCATGAAGCAGAAGGCTCCTGATGGGAACTGTGGCCCATGAAGAGGAGCCCACGCAGGAGCAAGAATTTTGACAGGACCTGTTGACCCTGCAGGGAGCCCATGCTGGAGCCGTCTGCTCCGGAAGGACTGCAGTCCATGGGAATAACACACACTGGAGCCGTCAGTTACGGAGTGTCATGTGGGTGGGACCCCCCACTGGAACAGGGAAAAAGCGTGAAAAGGAATCAGTGGCAGAGGTAAAGACTTACCAAATGAACACATCCCCCATTCCCCATCTGCCTGCGCCACTCATGGGGAGAAGGTCGGCGATTTAGAAGCAAAGTTTAGTCTCAGAAGAGGGAGGGTGAGAGGAAAGTGTACTTTGTTTCTTTTAATTTCTCACTTTTCTAGTCTGTGATTAATTAGCGACAAATTAAATCAATTTTCTCCACAACGATTCTGTTTTTCTTGTGATGATAACTGATGAGTGCTCTTCCTATCTTGACCCATGAGCTTTTCATTGCTATTTTCTCCCTGTCTTGATGAGGAGAGGGAATGAGAGAGCACCTTGGTGGACGCCTGGCAGCCAGTCAAGGTCAGTCCACCCTAAGTATTCACACAAGTCTACATCCTCAGCACTTCTGTCAAAGGAGAGGACCTGTTAATGCAGAATCCGTGCTCCAGCTGGGTTTAACACACAGCATTTAGCTTGCTTCAAAGACAGGTCAAGAACAGAGCAGCTTTCAGTCAAATATAGTAGCAGTCCTAAGAGCATTGAAAGTGATTTTTGAGAGGCTCCCATTGCAATTTGCAGTCATTATGCAGGTGAAGTGAATCTCACTCCCAGAAACTAATGGGTGTTTTATTCAGAAGCATTATCCTAAGTGTGTGTGTGGTAAAGACATGATTAAAGGAGATTTTGTATCCTGTTATTAGTATTATAACTAAGCATTATATTACCATACAAAAGGTAGTTCTCACAGCAGCTATCCTCCTGTGCAATTTCACGGAACTGAAACTACAATTTTGCTGAAGATCTGTTGTTTATCATGCAGTACTATGAAGCTGAGCCACTAGTAGATCAGGGTTTTCCATAAGGTCATTGATTTTTAAAGTAAAATCACAGAATGAATGTTCAAAAGACAGTTAAAATGAAAAGACGACAGAGAGAAAACCAACAAAATTCATTAAATTAAAAATTCTTCACCTAAGAGCAAAAGATTAGGATATAGAACAGAAAAACATTGCAAAAAGGTATGTGAGATTACAGCAGTTGTTCCTTGGCAATTTAATTCTCTTTTGCTTTTCCTCTTTTTAATGTCTTATCCATCTGGTTGTAGAGCTTACAAACAAAATAGAAATATCTCCTTACAATTAGTATCTTAGAATCATACAATTATTAATGTTGAAAAAGACCTTTAAGACCATTAAGTCTAGCCTTTACTGAGGCACCAATAATGTGTTCACCACTAAACGATGTTGTCAAACGCCTTATCTACACTTTTTTTGAACAGTTACAGGGATGGTGACTCAACCACTTCCCTGGGTAGCCTGTTGCAATGCTTGACAAACCTTTCTGTAAATATATATATATATATATATATATACATATATGCTTAAAAATTCTGATCTAAACCTTTCTGGTGTACCCTGAGATCATTTCCTCTCATTCTGCCACATTACCAGAGAGAGGACACCAACCCCCAGCTGGCTACAAGCTCCTTTCAGGGAGTCATGGAGAGCAGTATGGTCCCTCCTAAGTCTCCTTTTCTCCAGGCTAAACAACCCCAGCTCCATCAGCAACTCCTTATTAGACTTGTGTTCCAGACTCCATCTTTGTTTCCCTTCTCTGGACATCCTCCCAGTTTTTTGTGATTCTCTCAGTGTTTTGTGATCCTTCTTGTATTATCCCAAAACTGAAGACAGGATTTGAGGTGCCAGGTACAGGGGGAATGAACCGTATGGAGCAGAAGTAATAGAAATACCTCTGTTACCCAGAGTTTATGTGGTCTTCTTTCCAAAAAGATTGAACAGGTTGATGCATATTTTTGGTCTTCTACAATGTTTACTGAGAAACAAACATTTGTGCTTCATTTATTGGAAGATGTTGCTTCTGAATTTACACTTTTAATAACAAATTTTTAGAGTCAGTAATTTTTCAAAGAGAATGTTCCTAACTCTTCTAATATCAGGTACCTTTGAAGGGTCCCATTTTGGATAGCAAAAAATATTTGAGACCTCTCACCATTTGGGAAACTCCTGATTTTTATTCTTGCAGTGGCACCCTGAAGGCCCTCATGTGCATGGTTTACCAAAAGAAGAGGACAAATATTAGGAGAGGAGAATCACTTATAGAAAGCTGCAGACAGAAGTCGAGGAAAGGAGTTCAGAAACACTTTTCCAGTTTGGTGCCAACAAAGGTCTGGGTGATAATTATACCTTTGAGGAAATGGCACTGCCCTACTTACTTCCCTGCCAATGAAACCGTGAAATTCAAAGGTAAGGGAATCACAGAGTATATTTATTGAAAGAGTAGTGAAAAGTCCTTTTCAGTGGGAGCTCTCCCAGGAGACACAAAAAGCTGCTACTCCTCCAGTCATACTTCTATGATTGTTACTTTTTTTGGGTAGCTTGAGCAATTCCTTGAAGCCACAATTACACCTCCTAAAGTAAATCTGCTAAGTAAAGTTTCCAGCACTATCTGGTTGTCTGTATGTGATTCCAACATCTCTTCCAACTTAATATCGTGACTGAACACAGGGATGATAACTGATAAAATAACTTGTGATTTTCTTGATGATTAAGGCTTTAGCAATTGTTCACATACAAGTCAGTTCTTGGTAAGAGCTAAAAACTTATTTCTCAAAGCAACATATAAACTAAAACCACTAACTGATAGAGAGATAGATAGATTGCTAAAACTGGTAGGAAACAGATCTTGTGATTGTAATGCATTTTTCTCCAGCTGTTCTGATAACAGTACTGACAGTTCTGCTTTCATTTAATTCAAAGCATCTGTGTAATATTGTAGATTGAAATCAAATGATTAGACAGTTGACCAAGGCTTTAAAAACTGAAAAATTCTAATACAAGAGTTGTAATTAAGATAGTGGAGGAAAATGGAAGAATCATCTTTGATAATCAGTGTATAGCAGTTTAACCCAGCATCTGAAACCTTTAAAACAGAGGCACACAATTCAATACAATTTGTTTGATAATCATCAAATTATGCTCTTGAAGAGCAGTAAAAGTTGCTGGGCTAGTTATTCACTAAATCCCACATGAGTATGGCTCACAAGTCAGAAAGGTCGAAGTGCATTCTCTGTTCCCTATCAAATGTTTCTTTACTGTTTGAACTGGAAAAGTATAGATTTTTGTTTGATTTTTTTTTTAATATTTCTTCCAAGTAACCTATGTTTTGCAGTGTGGCATCAGGCTGTTTGTAACTTACCATTTCAGGGAATCTGTGAGCAAAATAATAACTGATAGATTCTCAGCTGGCAATTAAGGCAGTTACCTAAATATTCACCAGGAGCATTTTGCCTCTGCCCTTTGCACTACCTACCTATAGTCTGGTTCTATAGTTCATACTAATGCAAAACTCTTCACTTCACTTGTTGAAAATGTATCTTGGGAAGCAAACCTGAAAGAGAAAAAAGGGACTAAAGAGTCATACTATACATATTGAAATAGAACTAAGATGGAATTTGATTTTGGTTCTTTTTTTTCTTTTCCCCTAATATTTTATAAGGCCTGAATTCTGGTACAGACTGCTGAAATAAGTAATTTGTCTGAATCCAAAGACTATCTCAGAACAGCTCTTCTGAGTAGGAGTTGATGGCTTGGGCTCTTAATCTATCAGCCATTATTATGCCTTCATGCATATAAAATGACCAAAACCTATTTCACTCAAAAAGCACTTACATTTAAAGTATGCCATGTAATCTCTAGCACCAGAATAAACTGAAAGTATTACAGACTGTTAAGGTGATTCCTTTGCAAAGCTAATGATTATTCAGCTATTTAATTTTGCTCTTACCTATTAGCACTAACATCATGGAAGAGCATGCTAATTTTCATCATAATAAAGTACACAAAATCCATTGTAAAATATATTTATTCACTGTAACCTTACTTTGTCTATGTTTAACCCCAGCCAGCAGCCAAGCTCCATGTAGCCCTTCACTTACTCCCCCAACAAGGGGATTGGAGAGAGAATCGAAAGGGTAAAAGCTGGAAAACCTGGGGCCTGAGATAAAGAGAGTTTAATAGGGCAAGCAAAAACCATGCATAAAAGCAAAGCAAAGCAAGGAATTCATTCACTGCTTCCTATGGACAGGCATATGTACAACCATCTCCAGGAGAGTAGGGCCCCATGTAATAGTTACTTGGGAAGATAAACACCATCACTCTAAACATCCCAGGCTTCCTCTTTCATCCCTCCACTTTATATACTGATCATGGTGCCAAGTGGTCTGGAATATCCCTTTAGTCAGTGGGAGTCACTTGTCCTAGCTGTGTCTCCTCCCAGCTTCCCATGCACCTTAAGCCCCTGCTGTTGTTGGAGCAGTATGAGAAGCAGGATAGGCCTTGGCCAAGTATAAGCCCTGCTCAACAATTACAAAAACATCTCTATATTACCAACCCTGTGTTCAGCACGAATCCAAAACACAGCCCCATACCAGCATCTGTGAAGAAAATTAACTCTATCCCAGCGAGAATCAACAGGATGTTTCAGAGAGCCTGGCACTGAGGTAATGGACCAGAACACACCCTTCCAATTGTTGTAAAGTTTGTGAAGTATAATACTAGTGTTCATTATTGATTCACCTTGTTTCTAACTGTTTATAAGTTTGAACAGCATCTCACTTTTATCTCATGCTTATGGTCCAAAGGATGGAAATGAAAAATAAAAACACCCATATCCAACAAATAAAAAAGGGAAATAACAAAAATGTGATTTAAAAGCAGACTTTAGTGAAATGTTTTCCTTTTGCAAAAAATATTTAAGGGGCAAATATTTCATACGTAGTTGAAAATTATAGACAAGAATTTGAAGAAGAATCATTGAGAACTTAGACCAAGGATATTAGAGCAGTTACCTTACCTCTTTCCTATAGTGTTATGACTGAAACATATGTTTGAGTCGAATTGAAGCAATTGCTTGGAAACTCAATCCCAAGAACTAAATATTGTCCTTAAACCCTGGTTTAGGACATCAGCTTGGAACAAGACAGCTGCTGACCTATCTTTAAGTGTTTACTTAAGAGCTTTCCTGGACCTTGTATAATACCGAAGAATTTGTCCAAAGTAAGACAATAGACAGCATGTACTTAAAATAGAAAAATGGCAGCAACTGGAAGAACGAAGGAGCAATGAGGATATACCTGTAAGGTGCCGTGCAAATGGTAGGAGAAACACAGATTTCAGCTTACAGATCATTACAAAATAGAAATAGTAAGAGGGGATTTATATTTATTAGCACTGAATGCTGAAAGATATTTTGATTTGCTGAAAAGAAACTATTTGACGAAAGTTTTGGGAGTTTCACATAATGGTCGGAAACTTTCTTAACTAAAGACATTGTAGTGGAGCCTATAGTAAGGAATAATGGATATCACTCAGAAGTCTTTGCTTTCTCTAGCAGAAAAAGGCAATGGTGCCCCTTTCTGCCCTCCCTTTTTACCATAATTCTGGGACAAATCAGTCAAAGAATCCAACACAATTATAGAGTTGAAGGTATAAAGATATTGGACACCCTGGGTAAAATTTCATTATATGCCGTTGATGTCATTCTTTTTTTTACCCAATCCGTATTAATCCCTTGGGGGCCTCAGTCAATGAATTAAAAAATTTGAGGAAGTCTCACTGCAGAATTGTAATCAAAGAAAGTTCAAGATTCAATGTATCAAACTTTCAATAACAACATATGAAACCATACTAAATATGGCTTCATTTGGACTAAACATTCAATTGGGTGCTTTTGAGCGCAATTACCGCATTGTACTGATGGTCATATGGTCTCATTTTTGTTCAGCTATATAGGTCTATTGGCCTTGAATAGCGTAACTATATAATGGATATAATAATAAAACTACCCCGCTTTAGGCAGGACTTTTCATCCAAGGATGTCAAAGTATTTTAGAAAAGAGGTCAGGATCATTATCTGCATTGGCTGGGGGAACAGGAGCCGAAGAAGAAAACTGACTTGACCAAAGTTTTCTAGAAGACCTATAATATAGCCAAAAAGAAAAAGACTCTTTTGTGTTTTGGTGCTAGCACCAGGAGACGAGACAAAGCATAGTAAGATTAAGGTTTGTCCCAATCTTGTTTTTTTGCTCCATTTATTGCAATAAGTGAAAGTGCTCCAAACATGTGTGTGTCTATTGGGCAGAAAAATTAAATCATCTTAGCTTTCAAAGTTTTCTCCATCAAAACCAGTTTCATTTCAATAAACTAATGATACCACATTCAAAATCATGTATATGCGCAGAAAAAATTCACCACAGTTGCAGTAAACCCCAAGATTTTGTGAGTTTACAGTGTGGATGAAAGAGTTATGAGAAAAGATCTGTTAATAAATGCTAAGGTGGAGGTATGGGTTAGCCTAAATGGGCTTAGGATTGGACCTTGGCAGTAGGACAGCAGGGTTCATCAGTGTTTGCACACGGAGTATAGATTTAAAGTGAAAACTGAGACACTCTCTGACTCCAAAATCTTTTTATTGAAATATCTTGGAAGACCATGATTATGGAATTAGAAGCTTATTCGTGTAACTCCCAACCATCAGAAAATAGTATTTGGTTAATTTATTTTTTTAATTATGATATATTAATAATTAAGCATACTGAGAAAAAAAAAAAAAGCTTTGCCAGGTTTCCCATGCAAAATCAACATGAAAATGTGAATTTTAGTAGAGAAAAAAATCATCAAATCAATTGCTCATATATTTAAACTTTACATTCAAGTTGCTCTTGAAAATAACTTTTTTTTACTTAAGTTACTTAATGCATATATCAGCATTATGCTGTTTACTTATATTTTTGTCAATATTTTAAACTTGCTAGGCTAACAAAAATTACCTTCCAAAGAACAAAATGTATAATAGTTCTTCCTTGATTTTAGCTCTCAGTGAAAGTCTTATCATAGAATTCTTTCTGCAAATATTGTGACATCTTTGCTGTTGCAATGTTTCTTATTTCCACAATGGAATTTTATTAGTTACAAAAAAATTGTCCAAAAAGTGATTGAAAACCTAATTTTGATTTACTGGATGTACATAGATTCAAAGCACCTCATATTGTTGAACACCAAGAGCTGCTGTCAGTCATTAATGGTCTATGTTTATACCTCCTGAAAAGTTAAACTGTAAACCAGCACTTTTCCTCTCATTACAGTTTTCCAAAGTTCTCTGCAGAAGATATTGTGGAAGAATTGGAAGAAATTACTATTGTACACTGAAGACATCTTGGCTGATCACAAGATCTAGTCTCAGACAGAGCATCAAGAAAAAGATCTGTTGGAGGAAACCTAGGCAGACAAAGCTTTGAGGTGTTTCTGCCTTATAGTATTTTCCTCAGTGAAGATCAATATGACTAAAACTCAAGAAGTCAAGTTTCATTAGATTGTAGACAAGGATATTCAACTTTTCAGATAATGAAAACCTGAAGTCTCTAGCCACGACCACTATGTCTTTGCAATATAGCTTCTCTTTTCCATTCTGAGTAGACCATGATGTCTGAGTAGTCACAAACTCTGCAAGACTTCCCTGTGCCCATAGACAGAAAGCTTCTGTTTAGGCCACCTCTGAAATATGACTTTCTGCTTCTTGTAACTCAGTGAAGATATTTGGCCTATTCATAACTATTCTGCTCCCTGGTTCAGTTCTGTGACTCACTTTTTCCCATATTTTGTTTATGTCTGATAAAATTTTTCTCCTTAAAGAGGTACAGCTAATTCCCATGTTAAGGTGAAGAATCCCCCTCAATTCAGAGGGTTCTGGCCTGTTCACTGCCCCTCAAGGAACTTTTTATACAAATGAAAAATGATCAAATCAAAAGCTACTGTCTGATGTGAGAATTCCAGCCTCTCAGTGTTCACCTACATGCTCTTAAAAAGGGATTATAAGTCTCCCAATATCTAAAATAGCTACAAAGACAATCAAGTTTTTTCTATCTTAATTAAAAAGCCTATACTTTGTTTGCCTCATCACTTTCATTTAAAGAACTTTTTAAGAACATTTAAAGAATTTTTAATACAGTGAAGATGTATAAGAGCTAAGTTGACTGACATCCAGTCATTGACCCACAAACATAAATAACTGCCATAATGAGGAATAGAGTAAATAGCGACCAAGGATTTGTTCAGTATTGCTCCCATAGAAGAAATAAATGTCAAGACATTAAAGTATTTCTCAGTGAAAAATATGTATATATGTGGTTTCTTCTGTTTCCTTGTCACACAGTATCTGGTGTGATATTTACAAAACAATTTAGATAGCTCAATACATTAAACCCAGCTTTTGGAAATGTGTTACAGACACAATTCCCAAAGGCAACACAAGAAAGTTAGATGTTTCATCTGCAGCTGCTTTAATAACAAAATGAAAAACTGCAATCCACTTTTATTAAAAAGTCTTAAAATGCCTCAGGGAATAGCGGGATCATAGTTTTAAATTTCTTTAGGTGACACAAAAAGTCATTATCCTTTACCCAAGACTGCATTGTGCTTGGTTCTATAAAATACAATGAAAGCACATCTGCAGCAACTTGTAAAAAAAAATATACAAGAAGGCACATATGATGACATTTTTTACACTTGCAATATTTCAAAGTAGGGGCAATTAAGAATTTTTGTATGAAACCTTGAAACAAAGGCAACTTTATCAGTTTTCAGGAAAAAAAAAGAACAACAAAACAACAAAAGAAAAAATAACAGCAAAGAAAACACCAGCTTTTTAACATCTTTAGTGAGAATTATGATATCCAGGTTATGCTATACAATCTGGTTTTCATTTTAATCCACATAGCATTTAAAGACTCTAATTTCTAAGTTTATTTGTGTCTGTGCATGTTTCCATACATGTGCTTTTGTATGTGAAATGGAAATTGTGATTTCCATTTCTTCCTTACTTTTAGTTAAATTCAGAGTTAAACTTTACATCACACTTAAAATACAAAATACAGGCACACACAAGACTAAAATAAAATGCCTAATTTTTATCAGGAATTTAGGCCACACAAATAGGCGATTTAAATTGTAAATCACATTTGCATTATGCAAAACACAACCTTTTTCTGTGTATGAGTGGACTTCTAGTTTTAGTTTGTTGAGGGTTTTTTTGATGGATTTAGCATACTGGACCAGGCTTCTACAGACTTCTACATTCTTACCAAAATTCACACAACAATTTCATTTTTTTGTTTGACATACAATTAGTGAAAAAAGTAATTGTGTCAGCTTATGTTTTGTTAATAAATTTTATAATTACAATGATTTTTTGCTATCTAATTATAGGTTGTCAGAATCATAGAATGATTTGGGTTGGAAGAGATGTTACAGATCATTTAGTCCAACATCCCAGCTCTGGCCAAGGACACCTTCCACTAGACCAGGTTTCTCAAAACCTCATTCAACCTGGCCTTGAACATTCCCAGGGAGAGAGCATCTACGGCTTCTCTGGGAAACCTATTTGCATAATTCACCACCCACTCAGTAAAGATTTTGTTGCTAATATCTGATCTAAATTTACCCTCTTTCAGGTTAAAATCATTACCCCTCATCCTATCTCTACACTCCATGATAAAGAGATCATCTTTCCTGTGGGCCCACTTTAGACAATGGAAGAATGCTGTAAATTCTCTCAGCCTGACCCCATAGCGGAGGTGTTCCCACCTTCTGATAGTTTTTGTGGCCCTCCTATGGACCGGGTCCAACAGGAACATATCCTTCTTATGTTGGGGACCTCAGAGCTGGATGCAGCATCCAAGGGGGGTCTCACAGGAGCAAAGGGGCAGACTCACCTCCCTTAACCTGCTGGTTGATGCAGCCCAGGATTCTGTTAGCTTTCTGGGCAGTGAACAGAGATTTCTGAGCCATGTTGAGCTTCTTGTCAACCAGTCTCCCCAAGTCCTTCTCCACAGCACCTCTCTCAATCCCTTCATCACCCAGCATGAATTCTTTTTTTGGATTACCAATACTCACATACAGGATCTTGCATTTCGCCTTGTTGAACTTCATTATGTTCTCATACCTATCCTTTAGTTGTCAAAGTGCTTCTGTAGGACATTCTTTTTGCCTAGAATGTCAGTCACACCACACAGCTTGGTGTCATCTGACAACTTACTGTGGCCACACTCAATCTTATTGTCCACATTCCTAATAAATGTGTTAAACTTAGTGTCAGTCCTGATACCAGTTCCCTGAGGAACTCCACCCATCACTGCTCTCTGCTTGGACACCAAGCCATTGATCACAACTGTTTGAGTGCAAACATACAGTCCATTTCAAAGCCAAGTCTCTCCAGTTTAGACATAAGGATGTTTTGTGGAACAATGCCAAATGTTTTGAAAAAGTCCAAGTAGATGATACCAGTCACACTTTTGTTATACATTGGCATTAAAACTCCATCATAAAAAGACTCCAAGTGTGTCAGGTAAATTTGCACTTAGTGCAGCCATGTTGGCTTGTCACCACTCACCCCTCTGTTTTCCATCTGCCTTAGCATTGCTTCCAGGAGGATTTCCCTGATGACCGTACTGGGCAACTGCATGAGACTGACCAGTCTGTAGCACCCCTGTTCTTCCTTTTTCCTGTTTAAAAAATAAAGGTGATATTTCTCCTTTTCCAATCAGTAGGAACTTCACTGGGGTACCATGAATTTTTAATGACAGTGCGTAGTGTCCAGTGAAAAATTTCAAAGGAAATAATTAACCTGATCATAAGCAAGCACTTTTATTCATAAAGACGCCTTTATACCTATTTAATACATTTTACATATTCTTAAATCTGCTTTAGTTCTTTATGACACTTTGGAGAATTTACTTTAAACTGGGAGCTATGCCTTGTTTGAAACATTTAATAGGCTTTGGCAATTAGAAGTCCTGGCTGTTGCTAAAAGTGAAAGATTATAATGAAATTAAGATCTCAGTCATAACCAAGCAATCACTGATACTGTCTCTTCAAAGGGCAAGACCTTGTAAATAATATACTATTATTATATAGACATGATCTATAGCTCAGAATCCTTTCTTCAACAATTCTCTTTAAGATTTGAACATCTGGAAAGAGTGGTGACATTAAATGGATATAAAGATGTCCTGTCTATTAAAATGAGGAATAGTAGAATGAACTGTTAGACTATAAACTGTGTGACAGTTCAAGAATCTGTTTGACCCTGCTTAAAGAAATTTTTCATTAAATTTTGTACTTTCAGACAAAAATACTATTGATGAGGGACTGTTCTGCAAAAAAATACTGAAGTCTTTACTAAATTACTCCCCTCACCCCCACCCTGCAGAATTCAGAATATGGTTATGCCTTAGATGCTTATGTAGCTCTTCAGGGTGGAATAGATCATGCCCTTATGATACTCTATTATGCGATTTATTGAAAGTTTTATGTGTAATGTGACCCTGAAATAGCTACTTGGTATGCACATGGCAAAAAACCCCATCAAACAAAAAGGAACTCCATTGTAAACACTGATCATGTTACTGAAAATGTGATATTTATTTCTGTAGAATAAAAATAAAATGTCTAGAAATGTACCCAGAAAGCCTATAAGTACTTTAAAATGGTAACATTAAGGACCTAGTAACTTTAGGAAAACTTGATCATTGTCTAATTTGAAAGCTCTGAGAGACATTGGATCTAGGGGAAAATGAAAGATCCATACGTAACACAAGTAAATTAGTGTGGAGGTCCAACTGTTAACTGAATGTTACACCATCTGGATGAGAAAAAGAGGAAACTGAAAAGTGTAGTAATACTAATAGAGCTGTAGAGAAAATATGATTCATATAAAGATTTTAATGAAAAGTTGAAACACAAGCTGTTGATACAGTCTAGAGAACTTGAGACATACACAGACAAACCGTATTAATATCAAAGCATGTTGGAAAATGACCAGAGGGATTTCTTCAGACAATCAGTCCACAGGGATAAAAATAATATAGTAAGAAATAAACAAAGTGCTATTGATTTTTTAAAAAGTCAATGGAAAAAGAAGGCATCATGTAATCAAGGTAAGCTGAAAACAAACTAGTGAGTAGGAAGAGGTTATTAGTCAAAGTCATTACAATGTACAAAGGAGACCAAGAAAATAAACTAACTGGTAAATATAAGAAAGGAATAGAATTCATAATAATTGCTTGGAGAGTGGAGATAATTTATACTTTGAGTTTTAAATGTTTTTATCATCAAAAAAGCTACAAATAATTATATATGTACAATTAGTTAAGCATTGGAACAGGCTCTCCAGGGATGTGGTGGAGCATTTCTGGTAGAAGTGTTCAGAAAACAACCAGCAACCAAGTTTCTTGCAGCTGCACACCGCCTCTTTCCCCACCAGTGGGATCTGGGAGAGAACTGGAAAAGTAAAAGGTAGAAAAGACATGGGTTGATATAAAGACAGTTTAATAGGGTAAGCAAATACCAGACAGAGAATCAAAGGAAAATGAGGAATTAATGCACTGCTTTCCATGGGCAGGCAGGTGTTCAGCCATCTCCAGGAGATGAGAGCCACATAACAGGAAAAAGTTACTTGGGAAGACAAACACTTTCACCCCAAACAACCTCCCCTTCCTCCTTTTCCTCTCACTTTTTCAACTGAGTATGAGGTGATATGGTGTAGAATGTCTCTTTGGTCACTTGGGGTCACCTGTCTTGTCTATGTCCTCTCTCAACCTCCCAAGCACCCCGAGCTTCCTTGCCAACAGGACAGTTTGAAAAGCAGAAAAGACCTTGGCCCTGTGTAAGCCCTGCTCAGCAATAACAAAAATCTCTAATTTGTCAACCCTGTGTTTAGCACAAACCCTAAACACAGGCCTATATCAGCACATATCCTACACAAGTAGACATGGCATTTTGTGATATGGGTAGAAGGTATGATGATATTCTGTTGAAGGTTAGACTTGGTGGTCCTGGAGGTCTTTTCCAGCCTTAATGGTTCTGTGAAAGGTGAAAGGCAGATTTTCTGTCTTCAGGAAAAGGAAGCATGACTTCCTAAATATGGACCCATGGATTTGCCTGGTATATACTCTCTGAAATTATGTCAGTTGAATGTATTTAAACAAATTTTGGGCTTTCTCATAAGAAGAAATAATTTTGCTGTCCTGGAAGGTTGACCTGATGACCGATATCTGCACTAAAATTTTCAGCATGTAAACTGACTAGGATATCAAAAAACAACAATCAAAAAAAAAAGGCCCCAGGCAACATTCCTGGATTACAAGTGCACTTAAACTTATAAAATGCCATCTGCTGTTGTAAAAAATTCTATTGAGTACATGAGGAAGGTGCATGTTATGCCTTAACTACCAGGTTAAAACTGTACTAAAAAGAACCAGACATGATGGGATTTTTTGGAAAAACTTTATGTCAACCTTGTTCTTTGTTGTTCTTTCTTTTATCATCATCAGAGTGCTAAGCTTTAGATGCTATTTGCGAATATGTTTCATATCTGTTACCTGAAATCATTAATTTTTCAAATGTGTGAATTTTCAGAAAGATATAAGAATGAAACTCAGATAAAAGTTAGTGACATTTTGTTTGTGGTTGTGTGCATTTTTTATCTGAGTTTCAGGGAGCCATTGTCTTTCACATTTTTTTAAGAAACCAAAAGTAATAGAGGAAAGGGATATTATTACATAAAGTAAAATCTCATGAAAACATTTTTCTTTCCAGATTAGTTAAATATAAAAATATTAAGAGAATTTAAAAAAAAAATTAGAATTTTTGATGTTAGCCTGTGTGAAAGATAAGGGTGCACTTCACCAGACCAAATATAACTACCCAGCTTGTAGATCAGTCTTAGCTCCCTTAGTCAAAATGGAAAAATATGCATTTTGGAGGAAGCAACTCATTGCACACTAAAGGAGTACACATGTGTGTTCTGATCAATTCCCTAAATATTTTTTTGCTCCCTTTGTCTATGAGCAGGGGAAACTGGATGACTACTTTATCTGCAGAGATTTCAGAAATTTGACAGAGAGGCTCCTGTCCAGACCAATTAGATCTGAATCTAAATCTAGATTAGATTTGGAGCAAAATTAAATGAAAAATATAGTTTTAGTAAAAGTGAACCATCATGCAACAAGGACAAAGGGTTGTATAGAGATTTAAAGAGGACAAAGTTTATCTGAATTTTTTTTTTTTAGAAAAACAATAATTTGGGAAAGTGACAAATACCTTACAAAAAAAGAAAAGGAAAAAAAAGCTGACCACTTTAGTGCTGAAAGCTATATTGTACTAGATATATTAAGGAAAAGATAAGTGATAAAACATATAAGCCTCAAATGAAGGCTATCTAGCCAGATCCCAGAGAAGTTTAATTATGGAGAAGTGCTAAATTGGCCCAGGATAAGTTTATGCTCATTACTGTAAATAATATATCACGACAAAGTTGTTAGAATTATTTGGTATTTGCTATACAAAAAATACAGACTATAAATCAGAGAAAGGATCACTGTCACAGGCAAAGTTACAGAAAGAACACAAAGATACTGTAGCATTTAAAAAATTATTATGAGAAGCATGAATTAGAAAGAATATGTGTGATATCTTCTGGAGATAGAGAAGGTAGCTCTTTCACTGCAGACTCTTCCTGAGATTAGGAGCTCAGGAAAATTGATGTAAAAGGAAATTCAGTATGCATGTTTATTTATTACCAAACTGCAGTATGCTAACATTTGAAATTGTAATAACAGTAACAACAGCAATAATTGTAACAACAGTAAAAATATAACAAGAATAATGGCTGATCATTGAAGTGAAAAGATTCTTGCTATTGAATTACAGAAAGGCCATTTTTTATATTAAAATCCATGCAATTAAGGCAATAGAGGATTTACAAAGAAATGTTGGTACACACACACCTACAAAATAGTGAAGTGGAAAAATTCCAGCGTTACTTGAACCTCCATCTAAGGTAGGTTTGCCTTGGTGATTGCATCCCTTTTGCCTCTTTCCCTCTTTCTAAGTGTTTAGGAACCATCAAAGTGAAAGTGCAGTATTTGTAATTTTAATAGCAATAGTAATTACAGGAATCGTAGTTGATATTATTATTATAAACAAGAGAGGAACAGAATTTTAGTGAGTGTTAGATGCTGATCAGTGAGGCATAGGATTACTGAAACACCAAGTTGCATTAACCTGCACAGTATTTCTTTCAAAATCTCTGCTAACATATAACAATATTTTTGAAGTTGTTCAGGTAACTGATCAGCTTATCAGCTTTCTGCCAAAAATGTATCTTATAGCTTCTATTATTGCCTGCCTTGTAATGAATCACCTCTAGTGCTTGAATAATTAAATTGACTAATTTCAAGCTGAAATAAGAACATGAGCTGTCAGTCATCAACAGACATTCTCATAAATTATCTTGCTCACTGGCCTTTTTTGTAAGCAGAACTTACATGTAAAAATAGCATCAGCCATAAACCTTTGGTAGTTAAATGTCTTCTATTTCCCACAAGTGCCTTCATAACTACAGTTTTCTTGGCAGTGAAGTTGTAATGACAGCTGTCACCGATGGACTATCACAAAATATACCCTGACCTTTGGATGCTATGTGTTACAATTACTGCTGTAAAGCCTTTGGGGCCTTGAATTGAGATTTCACACTTCAATGTAGCTGCATATTGTTAACACTTCTTAAAGCCATCCAAGAAAATACAGAAGCTCTTCTTGTATTTTTTTTTTTTTAATATGGGAACTCACACAAAGATGATAATTCACTGTTGAAATGCAAATATTGGCTGAGAGACAACTTTCATGAACGGGTTCTGAAAAGAAGACATTTCACTATACAGGTCACACACTTGAAAAATAGAAGCTAATCTCTGCTTGACTATAAGGAAAAAAAAAGAATGCAACTGACAGTTCTTAAAAGAAGCTATTTGGAAATCACAGCCACATAGCTGCTTCTTCTATGCTGCTGAAATGCATGAGTTTTGAGAACATTTTAAAATAGCAAGAACCTTAGTAAGATAAAGAGGATGACAATAGAAAACTCATTAAAATTTGAATCCCTGATGAACTATTCTACCAAAAGAATCAAAGCTAATATACAAAAGTGCCTTCTAAAAATGATGGCCCAGAATTTATTTTTCTGCGATGGTCATGCCATTTACTTAAATGAATAAATAAAATTAATATTAGACATTTTAGATATTCTCTTGCCTCTTATGTCAACCAAAAGCACCATGCATTCTTTTGTCTGAGGAGTTCTGATAGAAGCTGTGAATACAGAATTTTCAACTTGGTAAAATCTGTGTTGATTGAGAACAAAGAAGTGTTTTGTGGCATCATATCTAAAAGGAAAAAAAAGCAAAGAGAATTATATGTGATAAACAAGAAATCTACTTTTGATATTTAATGTCATTTAACAGTGTTTTGCCAAGAATTTTTTTCTGTCAAAAAAAGAGGAAAGCTAGCATTCTGTAGTTAAAAACTTCCAGTGGCAAGGGTAGCTCTCAATGAACTGTAGATTTTCTTTTTTTCAAGTTTACTGTAGATTTCAACATTTCCTCAGTAAAAAATTATGGTAATTTTCCTATTTTGTCTTACTTGAATATATCTTGTAACAAACACAAACATGGGACTGCTTTTTTGGCTAAGAATATTAATTTTAAAGCCTTTTATTTTATCATATATGTCTTTGATGAATGTATACACCAAACATGTAACTTTCCAAAAAGTTGCCTGCTGAAACCAAAATCAATGAAGATCTTAATGGAACGGCATGTTATTTCAAATGTCTCAGATAAACTTGAACTTGTTTAAGAAAGTTTCATCAGCTGTAGCCTTAATCTTCATTATCCTCCCACTCTATGGGATTAGTATAAAACAGGTAAGTAAATTTTTAATCATGTTAAAAAAAATAAAAGTAGAGGTCACAAATTACAGTAAAATCTTTGAGAAAAATAGAGTATTTTGACTGTTTATATTAGAAAAATCAAGGAGTGTATGGCATCTGCAATAGTTTGCAGATTTTCAAGATTTTAATAACTTTTTTAAGGGAGTAGCATGTATTACCACGCAAGTAATAGACATATTTTTCAATGTTCTCTGGGTTGTTTTTAGGTTAACATCTATAAAAAGCTGACCACATTTTTTTACATAGTTTCTTGATCTTAAGACATCCCTGAACTCGATTTTCAGAAAATGGTTGTTATTTCAGAAAAATAATAAAAAAAAAAAGACAAAAAAGAGAAAAAAAAGAAAATAAAACTAGAAAACTATATAAAAACTCCAAACCTCTAGATTTGGAGGATTATTCTGAGGACAAAGACTTGAATTTCTCTCTTGTTTTCCTTTATATTACTATGGAAGGAATATTATTTAGTAGATGTTATAGAGAATTATCATATACTATATTTTTATACTTATTTTATTCTGTCTGCTAGAGATTTGAGAATCAGTTTTAAAACCCAGCTTTTTGAGAACTAGTGAATACTGCTGGTTCTAAACAATTCACTTACTATGCCAAATTCACAGGACATATGGACAGCACAGAGACAGTTATTTCATACAAAGCAAGTAGAAGAGGATAAAATTCAGGCTGACCTCAGACAGGAATATTTATTATGATGAAATCAAATCTACCTTTCATGACAAGGCATGAGATCACTCTGTAAACTAAACTTGCATAACTTTGGGCTTATTTTGACCTGAAGTGAGATTTAGGCATCCCAATAGAAAAAACATAGTTTAAATAATCTTCACTAGCAATAATTTCTAATTTGCATACACATGACTGTATATATTATATTACCAGACTAAAGCGGGACCTTGTCCCCAAGGCCACGAAGCAGTGACTGCCTTTTATTCATACTGATTTGGATTGTTTTCCTCTGTAAAGTTTTGTGTGGACAGAGATATCTATAATCATGGACAGTAGTGATAACTTTTATGAAGCCATTGTAATAGTGGCAGCTTTTATTGGCTTTTATTTGTTCAAATCTCAAATTTTTTTCTTGTTTTGTTTTTTGTAAACTCCTTTGGGTGAAATGCAGTTGCATAATATTTTACAAAGGAGGAACAGTATAAGCTAAAGTGACTTAATAAGACTATAGTGAGAAGTTGAGTTCTTGATGTTAAAAAATTCAACTTTGTCCTGTAAACCTTAAAGTCCTTTAACTTCTAGAACATTGTTTAGTAGGACTGTGAAAACATTACTGAAATATTTTCAATGGTGGGAAGCAGAAACATGGCTGTTAAGAATTTTTTGAATGGAAATGCCACTCAAGTGTTAAACTCACAATATACTTGAAGAATGGCATATGGTTGAAGGTACAAAAATGCAGGTGAAAAGCAGAAAAAAACCTAGACATCGCTCTTCTTCTTCTTTTTTTTTTCCTAAGTTACCATGACACTGAAATAAGAGCTGCACTGTGTGTCTTCTCAGTGGGCTACAAGTAGAGAGGCTTCTGTTCAGGTAGTATATGTTTAATTCTGGTCTGAAAGTTCCTTTCAGCATTATGATGACTGCAAGACAGTGTTTCTGGGACCTGCATGTAAGTTTCAAGCACAACCCCATTGGAAACCCAAAGATCTTCTCCAGACATCACCAAGGAATACCTTAAAGTCTTCCTGAGAGACTACTTAAAAAGAGATTCAGCAAAAGAACTAGTAATTTTTAAATTTTACTTAATATAAATAGTTAGGAAGCATATCTTTGTTACGATGATATAGTATGTGTGTCTTGTAGTTTGTCATTAATCAAGTATAGCTGTTCTGTCTCACCACAAGGCTTGTCCAGCAAAAAAAGGAAACTGCCAGGTTTCTATTTAAGATAATTAATGGTCATCTGAATTTTTTATTTAGACTGATGAGTCTGGAGGGGCTCATTCCAGAAACGATGCAGCTGTTAGGTTTAAGAGAATATCATAAATTGAAGTCATTTGGATATGCCTGATTTGAAAACATTTATATAATATTCAAAAGTAGTCCCAACAGAATTTTGCATACCAAATGTTACACAGCTATAATTTTCCATTCATTCCCCACTAACACATTTAATCCATGGTAATTAATTATCTACCTGTGAAAAATTAGATCTAAATATTTACTTCAAAGTTTCCAAACGAAAATAGCCATGATTTTCCTTGTAAAAAGAATACATCAAAAATTTTCGCTCTCTTTGCACTGCAGTTCACAGAATGTTCTCAAAGTTGAAAAAAAGAAATAAAAGATTTTTTTTAGTGAAGGAATATCTGTAAAACTTGTTTAAAAAGGCATGTCTTACAACTTTGCCACAATAGCAGTGGTAAACTCATCAAGATAGCAATGTTTTCCATAGACAATTCATGGTGATTCAAGGACATGTAGTTAATCTTTATAATCAGCAGAGTACAAGTAATTATATCAAATGCTTCAGAATTTTCACAATATAATATCAATTCACATAGCTTCCAATAAAAGTTTTAACACACATAAATATTTAAGAACAAAATGCAAGCTTATATAACTATTTACAATATTTGCTTAGTAAAAATATTGTAATAGGGTACATAATAGAGAAAATGTTCTAAGCGGTTCTGTTACAATTTTCTTGGCAAATTGGAATTTCTGAGTTTGGTCCCTATTTTAATTTTTCTACTATTGAAAAAAGAGGTTGAGGAAAAAATCCCAAGCTCCTTGATAAGACTACACATTACATATACTGCAGTTGTTTGATTCACACATGCAGCATGATAAATAGTTTTGCTAAAATTTCACTTCAACAATTTAAGCTTTTAATTCAAAATTGCAGTACTTGAAAGAGAAAATGGCATCTTCTTTCCTGCTTTCATCCATTTATCCTCTTTTCCAAGGTAAGAGAATCACATTTAGACCGGTACATTTTGTCTTTTGCTTTCATTGAACATCCTGTAGTTAGAAATTGTGTGCATTTGAACATATATTTAACAATCAAGGGTTTCTTTCAAAAGATTCAGGGCTTCTTTTTTGTAGCAATCAATACTGACCAAAACAATAGTGTTACATGAACTTACTATTGTATTTCTCAGTAACAACAGTATGAAGCAGGAAAAAAGGGTGACGGACAGGAAAATGAAATTACTGTCTCTCATACCACATCTATAAAATCATTAAACATGAGGTGAAAAAAAGAAAATAATAATTGCTAACATTGCTGCCTGTAGAAAGCAAGCTTTGCCTTAATAAACAGAAGCTTGAGCAGAGAAAATTAAGTTGGTCATTTCACAAATCGCTGTGGTATTCAGACAATGCTGCCAAATCTTTGGCCACAGGGGGCCTCCAGGCTATACAAACCCTTCCTAGCATGTGTGAATCTTGTTATTTACACTACACGGCTTTATTATTTCAGAGTATGAAAAACTCTGTGTCCCTTGAGAACAAGGGTGTCTCACCTTTGTTATGTATCACTAAGTATATAATAATTTTCTCTTTTTTTTTTTTATTTTATACCAAAGTGTGTACCTGTTTCAGCATGTTAGATTTCTTTTCTCAGTTTTGGGCTCAATGATATATAATATGTATGATTCAAGTATGCAAAGACAGTGAAAAATATATTATGACATCCTATTAATAAATCCACAGCTGTATGCATGCCTTCTCCTCAGAGTAGCTAATACTTGCCGAAGATAAACCACTAACAGGAAGTTACATGCAGATCAGCTGAGGTTTCCAACCAGTGTTTCTCACATCTAAAATTTAGCCACAATTATTTTCACAAAAGAAATGTATTATGATTCACTATCTCCCATGAATAAAAGGAAATAAAAGGATTGTTGCAAGAGAAAAATATTTTTCTAAATCCTCTCAAAAAGAGATTGGCAGCCATTTTAGTAAATGATACATGTGCAAAGGCGTCAGTGAGCAATTGATCATGTGCAAATGTTTAAATGTTTCCTCTTTTATTTATTACAAGAAGAGGATTTACCTCAGTTTCCAAATCAATATATTCCTCTTTGAAGGTTTAAGTTCATCTGAAGAGAAAGTTTTTGACTGCCTGCAAGATTGTCCTTTTGAGAATGAAGAAATACCTTTTATAATTTGAATGACGGGAGTTTATGTTATATATAGCTAATTTGAAAATACTATAAAAAGCCACCAATTTCTCAATTTTAGTAATTTCTTTCTTTTAGGGTATGTCCTAAGTAGTTTCAAGTTAATAGTAAATGTTTCTCTGTTGCAGCAAAATGGAAAAAACTGGATTTATATATGCCAAGGGATTTACAAAATTGCTGTGGTGTCAGTTAATAGAGAAGCAAATGTTTTTAATACCACTCTGTTTGTATGTTTGTATTCCACAAATTATTTCCAGTGAATGCAATAAAGTAGATTTTATTTTTTTAATTATCAAATTATGTTTATAAACATTGCTATAAAGATATTCACCATGCATTCCCATTGAAAAAAATAAAATATTTCTGAAAGAAAGAGGGTAATAAAGATCTTGAATACTAATTCTCCTTTCTTTCAAGTACAGCATTTCAACTCATATTACTATCCCAGCAAACTCAGTCTCTGCTCCCTCTCAGATAAACCTTTATCTAACACTAAATATTTTTAAAATCTTACATATATATTTATGTAAATACAAAGATATAAATAAAATATAAAGTGTATTTTTGTGTTAGTTCCTACTTTGAAACAGTGACCCCCCCCATCCTCATCACCTGAGAATAAAAACACAACAAAAATAAAACACATATAATATTGCATTCAGCCTGTTTCCTGCAGGCAACTAGCTACTCTTAATCCTACACCACTCTATAGACTTGTATTAGAATATCAAAAGTGAAAGCAATTTTATCTTAGTTTTGTATCACAGTCAACAAAATAAGCCAAAATTATATGCCTAATTTAAGTTAGTACTAGGAGTTCCTTTACTTCTAGTCACTCCAGAAAATTATTTATCCCATCAGAAAGTGCTGGATTGTATCATTTCAGTTATCTTAGAACAGAATGAGTTTCCATTTGGAAGTGGTTCTTCTTTTTTTGTAGAAAAAGTCCACATAAGTAGACATTAATGTTTCTCTATCCGGCATTATGGCACATTGCATATTGAATAGAATTAACTTCAATGACTTATGCCTTTAGAGTCATTTTAGGCACTACAGAATTTCTAACAAGCCTTTAGATGCTGTTTAGTAAGGGTAAAGTTCTTCCCTTACTCCTTCATGTCCAGACACACAAAAGGCAGACGAGGACCCAGGTACAGCCCAGCAAATAACGCCTCTCTGGTCTAACGTAGATTCCAGCCTTTGTTGAGGGGTCTCCTCAGAGGACACAGATGGCTTCATGGAGGTGACATTTAGAGACTGTTTAAGGAAACTACATCCAGTTTAGATTAGAGGCCTCATAATTTGTAAAATTGAAGTTAAGATTTAATTAAAATCACGTCCTAATTTTTATATTTTAGGTACACAAAGTTATGTGAAGTAAATCTGAATCCTGCAAAAAATAAGCAGCATTAAATTCTTGTATCTTTTTTTACAAATGGGATGAGGTGGTTGTCACAGATTTTCAGATTTGCCATGGTTTATTGTTTTATTGTGAAAATATCAAGTAGGAGATATTAACTTTGAAACATTTGTCTTATAAAACATTTTCTCAGCAATGTCACAACAGATCTTTCCCTCTCCTACCTTAACCTCTTGAATTTCTAACATATTTACCATATCTGAATTGCTAGCCCTGAATTTTCAAATGAAAAACTCATCACTGGAATGTGAAAATCATACCAGCACTTAAAATAATAAAAAAATTTGGATTCTTGAAAGTATATTACAGGTGAAGATTTCTTTTTAAACTGTAGTTATTGTTTTTTACTCTTTTATTTGCTTTAAGCTTTCTAAACACATGGATATATTGCAACTTTTACCAATTTGATTCTATATTTTCTTGGTTTATGTCCAGCATTTGGGAGTTTTGCATTTTTTCTTTATTCTAGGTCAGCCTTCCAATTGAAAAAAAAAAAACTTACTGTATGAGTAATTAGGATCAGATACACAGCAGAGCTTGAATAACTATAAAACATATCTAGTCTATGATCTTTAACTTGTTTCAAACAAATGCAGTTTAAAAAAACCCAAAAACTTATCCTACAAATAGGATTTGTGCAATGCCTTTGGCACAGAATAAACATTTTTCTTATATTTAATATTTTGTAATATTATAGCTGTTAAATATGTGCTTAAAAATACTTGGTATTTTATGAATAATTTTTTCCAGCAAAAAAATCTTCAAAACCATAATGCTCCAGAAAAAAAAATCCAACAAAACACAACAATACCCCAAATTCTAGACAAATATAAAGACTATATGCTTATACAAACAGATTTTATTTCAGAGGAGTAAAGAGATAATACTGATTGAAGGATTAGAAATTTGTTTCTATCCTGTCACTTTAAGACTCCTGCTAAAATGACACAAATATTGTCTAAACAACAACAAAATACAACAAAATGGAACTATAAAGTTTATGGCACTTGTGAGTGCCTTGCTTTAGTCTGCTCTGAAGGATGATGTCCTTGCAAAATGTTTTTGTTTCTAGTCACTTTGGAAGAGAAAAATACAGAACAACTGAGTACGATTGAGGACTGTCAAACAGTGGAACAAAGGGATTTGCTCCAGGTAAACCTAATGCAACCCAAGTAAACATCAATTTAGCTAGCAGAGGAATTGGAGCTTGAGAGGAAGGATAAGAGAAAATAACCTTTTTTTATGGCTTGTTTGCTGTAAGTGTAGTTTGATCTCTAGTGGCTTGCCAAGTAGGTCAACAAAAGTATTTGCAGTAATTGGCAGTGAGTTTCTGGAATTCACTGTCAGAAAATATAGTGTAACTTCTGAAGAGTACTTGTTCCTAAGGGAAAATAACTTCACAGAATGGATTAGAATATTTTTTGCGCTGCTTGGTGAGCCAGTTGGTTAAATTGGTGTTTTGTTTTACGACGGCTGTGTTGCTTACTGTGCACTTCAATACATTTCACTGAGAAGCCAGAGAGAAAAAATTACATTTGCATATTATAATAAGATGCTACAAAGGACATAAAATGGACACATTTTTTATATTGCATGTGGAAAAACATAAACTGTTATACAATTATAAATGTTTGCTCTTGATAGAGGGGAATTGCAAGTATCCTTTATAAAGTTATAGCCAGAACTGTGTGAGAACAGGGCTCATGCTGGGCAATCTTCCCCTACGTAACTGTAAAAGGAGGGGGGAACCTTTTTGAGCCCTGTAGGGTTCTAGTGTGACTGTTGTCATACAAACTAGGTCAAGGAAAAGCAGAAGGGAGAAAGCTGAGGAGAAGGGGGAAATATTTATGTCCACTGCCATCCCCAATTGTGCTCTTCACTCTTCTATGTTTGAATCAGGATTGATTCTACCACAATTGCAGGAGAAAGAAGGGAAATTGAGACATTATTGCTTAAAAGTTAGTGTCTTATTTCCTGCATTTTGGTCCCTTAGCCTTCCACTCCAAATAAGTATCATTAAAAAAACCAAACAAAAAACCTGTCGGATGAATTCTGGGGAAATTTTAGTGCAGCAAGTATTCTCAAAGAGGGGGATGAGAGAGCCCCTCAACTTTATCAGCCATAAGGATTCTTCCAAAACCATTCTAGTATGCATTGTGTTCTTAAAATTCCCATATGGCCTTCCCAATACCTCCAAGACTTCTAGTAGTTGTCATCAGATTTCTCTTACAAGGAAAGTGTTCTGGTTGCCTACAGATCAGTGTAACAACACTCGTATCTGTTATCATCCATAGGTTTGCTGTCAGCTTGACTGCAATATGTTGAACAATATCAGCCCAGGCCTTGATTTTGCGCTACTCTGCTTGTCATCAGTCACCAACTGGATATCAAACATTGGAGTTTTACCCCTTGGACCTGCCAGTCCTGACAATTTTTATTCCATCTGACAGTACACTGATATAACTTGCAACTTCTTGGTTTTCAAGAGAGAATGCTGTGGCAAAGATTGTGAAAATATTTTAGGATTTAAGATATATCACATCCACTGTCCTACCATTATCTGTGCGGCCTTGATAGATCACTGTAAAAGGCAATAAGGCATGGTGTCACCTCAGTAATATGAATTGATTGCTCCTGACTATCCTCTTGTCTTTCACATGTCTGGAGAGGAATGCAGTAGCTTTCATTCTCTGTCCCAAGGGCCTTAGTCCCAGTTTTTCAGTTTGAACTCTCAGCAGTGACATCATCTACCAGCAGCAATTGCTGGGCTGTAGGCTGGTGGCAGAGGCCTTGCAAACACTACACCTGAGGTGAGCCTTAGCATCAGTGTGATATAGATTTCTATTGCAAACCCATTCACAGAGATTTCAGAAAACCTTATCATTTGATCAGTTTAGACACTTTTTTGGCAGTTTATAGAACATGGGATTTACCATAGTGGTAGCATAGGATCAGTGTCATCATCTATTCCCATCTATCACTGTAAAGTAATAAAGTGTAACATTGTTCCAGGGGAAAAATTAGACAGTTTAAATAAAACATCAATAAAGTGATGTACTAATTTATTAACAACGTGATAGTGACTAATACATATGCTGTCAAGCAATCATCCCTGAGGATGTATAATCCCCCTGAAATGCAGTTACCCCCATGCTGCAACCTTCAGTGTCACCCCACTCTCTGCACTTTGGCAGCTCAGAGCTCCTGCCACGTATCCACTCCATCCTCCATGGACAAAGACACCTCTGGCAGCCTGAGAACAGCTCTGGCACTTCTGCATTTTTAATCAGTCCTGGACTGTAATATTTTGATTTAAGTCATTGCCTGTATTATTTCATGTACCCCAGGCATTCATTCATTTTGGATTCATAGCCATTTCTGGTCATTTCATTTATTTTCTGCTAGTTAACCAGACAAGTTTCTAATCAGAGCCTCCTGCAGACTCAGAAACTGCATGAAGCTGCATATATTTGCACTGAAACTTGACTCATTACAAAGAATGTCATCATTTTGCTCTAAATGGAAGCAGGCATTTTGTAAATATTAGTCTGTACTGTCAAGTAACATATAGGAGAATTTGCTTTTTATTAAAAGTCTTGTGGCTCTGAAAACCATTAGATACTACTCATTTGGTATTCTCTTTGCATATCCTCCACAAACTGAAATTGTTTAAAATAAAAGAATATCACAACACACTAGTAGGAGGTAATTCATGTGCTGCCAGTATTTCAGTTTTTTGTCACATATACTGAAGAAATTAATTATCTCCAGAATGCCGAAACATTCAAGTTTTTGTTGTTAAAAGCTACACTTTCAGTTACAGAACTTGAACTCCTTGGCTTCTGCTATCTGTCTTCTATTGTGATGTAAATCTGTAGACTATTTTAAATTGTTGATTATATAGACAACCAAATAGATGCCCTGTCTACATCTAGGAAAGCAGGAAATATTTCAAGTTGACAGTGGGAAAAATCGTATGGAAGGAATGGAAATGGTTGCTCCCGCTCACAAAGTGATAGCGTGCAGTCTAATTGGAGAATGAAACAAACTACAAGGTTCAAGGTAGTTATGAATATGAATTCTTACTTTCTTATTGATATTTAATGTTTGTGTGTGTGTGTGTGTATGCCTAGATACAAAACATGATTTAGCGTGGGTTTTGTTGTGTGAATATCTCTAGTAATGCATGTATCTTTCTGTGAAAGAAAAGCAGAAAGATTATACTTCTGAAGATATTTGTCACAATCTTTCTTAACTCAAAACCAAGTTTATGTTGCATTCAGCAGAAGTAGGATTTTTCCCCCACATATATTCCCAAAATGAAAAACATTGCTAAATTAAAGGTATTATGAAATATATTGACACGTAGTTTGCACAGTTGCCTACATACCACTTAACCAGCTTTAATCGCAATTTCCTAAATAATGAAATTACACCAAATAACTGCATGTAAAAATCAATCCACCTAAATGTTCTATGCTGGGCTTTTGCTACCTATTGTAGGGGCATGTTTAAACTCATTAAATTCTTTCCCTGTATCCTGAAAATTCTCTGCCCAGCAGTCTTGCAGACATGTACAAATACCTCATAGAGACAAGTATCTGAGGTCTAGATTTTCTTCCAGAACCTTCTGCCCAAGTTTTGGCTGGTGTTTCAGAGGATTCCCTAGCTCCTGTTTTAGATCTGACAGTCACATGCAGATGGTCAATGTACTTTACAGCATCTAAGGAAGAATTTTGCTACTTGTAACTTTAAATAGAATAAGTTTTATTTTTGAATAAATTGAATAAATTGAAAAAAATAAATAAAAATTGAAACATTTTATCTCCAAAATAAGCAGTTATATATATTGTGATTTGCAGCACAAAACCTCACAAACATCAAGTGATTTACTCTGAGTGTTTCAGGTGTACTCCAGCTATGAATATATACTCAGTTTTCTTTGTGATAGTAGCTATATAGTACTGTGGATTTTGTATCAATATTGATGGTATTTGTGTTATATACAGGAAAAAAAAAACCAAATAAATCACAAACCAGCAAAACCCTTTTTGTTCAATTAATGTAAAAACAGTTTAATCCAGTGTGCAACAAACAGGTATTTTTGTCTGACTATTTCAAATCATACAGAAAATATTACCATGACCTTTATGCATCCTGGAAATATGATGCTTTACTAGGGCCTGAGACTCAAAAAGAGAGGACAAGTTAGATATCTGAAAGCACCCTCAGTTAAGTTTCGATATATGAGTGGAGACATGGAGGAATGTGAATTATTGTGTTTTGCTATTTTAGCATGGTAAAATTGAGCTTCAGATACTGAGGCAAAGTCTAAAGGACAAATCCTCAATGTCTATTTTCCTCATCCTGTCCATCAAGGGGAGGAATGACAATTTGCGCCAGCTGCTGAATTGCCCTCTGAGTCTGGGGCACATAAAAAAAAAAAGAATGCTGTAAAAACAGAGTGCTGCCACAGCACTGCAATGCAGAAAGTTTTAGAGAAAATCAATCATAAGCCAACTTGATAGATGGTTCAG
Source organism: Loriotus luctuosus (assembly GCA_035582745.1). Classification (NCBI taxonomy): domain Eukaryota; kingdom Metazoa; phylum Chordata; class Aves; order Passeriformes; family Thraupidae; genus Loriotus; species Loriotus luctuosus. The sequence continues at coordinate 59,792,350 of JAWWEY010000001.1, read as the reverse complement.
ATTTGAAAGAGAGGCATAGCTACACGTGCCTGCCCCGCTTTTGCTGACTTAGTCACAATATATATGTACTGAACATTCAGATGATTTTATTAATTTTTAAGAACCAAGCAGAATTGCTAAAATGTCTATAAAAAGGAATGCTCTGTAAGTCCCATTAGCCTGAGTAGTCACAGGAATCATAATACCTCGGAGACCAGAATTTTAAATTTCATATACAAATAAGCCCTGTAGATTTAGGTAGATTTAGGTAGTAGATTTAGGTTTGTCTTTAAATTAAATGATTGAATGACATCGAACAGATCACATAGTAGGAAAAATACTAAGGCTAGCAAGTATTATTTCACTGATAATTTTATGAGCTAAAAAATAGTTGCTTTCTTCTTAAAAATCAGAAAGAAAAAAAAATACAACAAAAGAAACCCTACATTTTATTATATCAAAAATTCTTGGTTTTGTTTGTTTCATTTATGCCGATCTTTTAAAATGTTTCTGATGCTATGGGAGGGGCTTCTGTATTACATTAAGAAATCTATGAAAAGGTATTTCTATACATATGAAAAGTCAAAATAGGAAAAATAAAAAGGTTTTCAATAAAATTAGACATTTTTAAAAACTTTGATACTGAAGGGATGGAAAGAGGGCAGACAGAAAAGAAGGAAGGAAGGAAGGAAGGAAGTGGCGGAAGGATTCAAAATAAATTATAAATATAATTAAAATAAAAAATAAGTCTATTTAAAGTGGTAACATTTAGTGATAAAAAGTATTTTTCTGTAATATTTGACTAGCTGCAGATGTAATTAAGTATAGCAAGTATAATTATATAGTTGTGTGTATGAATATATACATAAATTATATGATATGGTGAGGATAAACACAACTTAGATGGAGCGATCTTCCCGTACTTTAGACTGTAGATATATACATCTGATTTTACAAACTATCATTTTACAAGCTGCAGAGAGTGCATGAGTCATTCAATGTGTCAGATGAATGCACTGGAGGGTGACTACCCCTCAACAGTGTCTGTTCTGTCCTTTGTCAGAGAAAGGAGGCTGAGGAGACTAGGGAAGGTTACACTGTGGCTGTATGTAGGGGTAAATAAATCCTCCTGCCATAGTTTTGTCTTTTCTTGCTCTTCTGATTATGAAAAAAATTTTCACTTACAAGTGGATCTTATAAATAGCAAAAACCAAACACATATGTAGATAATGTAGCAATGATGACAAAAAGTGCCTAATAATTAACCTTAAGTTAGAATGAGGCTTTCTTAAAAGTTAATGAGGTGGTTATTAGATTAATTAGGGCCCAAGAAGGAAATTATAACTTAGATTACATAAAAATACTACATGACAAATGGCACACCACATGGTCTTTTAACGCACTATTAAATTGCAACTGTCCCTGGTAAAAAAAATATATACAAAGACTCTCAGGAAAAGTCCATGTAATATATCATGTTTTTCCTCATAACAATTACCTGTCAGTGTAGAAGTATGGTCTGAGAAATAATTCAAATTAAATAGTAGTTTTTCAGTTGTCAGAGCTCCTACACAGCTCTTATGACTTTCTAAAAGGATTATATTACATTGCATGAAATAAACATACACAGTGGTTAAATTAACAAAATTCTTATGTCCCTGGTAACTATTAAAAGTTTCATATATAGTGAATGTCCATCACAGAAAATTAAAACTATGAAAGGAGCACAATATGGTCATGATTTTCCATGTTTCAGCACCAACTGATGACCTCCTACATTCTGCTACTATTTATATCATATTATTTGGTCCATCAGCAAACAGCTATAATTGGATAACCCTATCATTCAAAGTCCTAATCATTATTTCCTATTAACAAAAGTGTTCTACCAACATGCTTATGCATCCCTCAAGCTATCTCGTAAATATGGGACAATCATTGTATCTTTACCTTATCCAATTATTTTAAGAAGGAGAAGGACTACTGGGACCTTTAGAAAAATAAAGGACACAAAATGAACACAACTTGTTTTGTCTGGAAAAACTAAGGATGAGAGGGAATGTAATTGTTGCCTACAAATAAACCACTGGTAAACCCAAGGGGCACAAAAGAGTTATTTAGCTAACAGACAGTGTTGGCACAAGCATAGATGGGTATAGAATAGCTGTACATAATCAATGGAGCCTTGACAGAGAATGTATGTGTGTGAGCTGAGGAATGAATCCTGGAGAAAGTGTTTAACAGGAGTAATAGAAACAAAACCAAACCAAGAAGGAAACAAAGACTACTAAATAAAAGAAAAGAAACCCTCTCAAAGAGAGAAAAAGCCTGGGAACTGCTAGGAAAGAAATGGGCTAATTTATGAAATTAATTATGCTAAGTGATTAAATGTAAAGAGAGGAAGAAGGGACCCATGACCTAGAAGCCCCTTTCAAGTTCAATATTCCATTATACTTTTTAAATTTGATTTCTGAAAACAAAGCTGAACAAAGTAGAGTGTAATGCAAAAATGGCTAGAAAATACTTACTGATTTAAAAGATGACCAAGGAGTAAAACCATAATGAAAAACAGTTGAAGAGATTTTTGAAAAGATGTTGAATGCCAGACAACAGAGCAGTTGATTAACACTGGGCCTCGGATAATATCCAGATTTTGTATTGTTAATATTCTTGGTTGTGTATAAAATGATTGAGAAAGATGATTTCTTTTTTTCTCCCCCAGGACTAGGGGAATCAAAAACTACAAATCATATTAAATCTGAACAATGTTTTGATAACAATGAAAAAATCATCAGAAATGTTGCCAATAAGCTCCATATAGGTCTGAGTTCTTCTGGATTTCATTCTGAGTATCTTAAAAACAAGACAATTCTAGTCTCAAAATCACAACCATATCAGTGATGTATTGTTGGAACTCAATAGCTCCTTACATTTCAGAGTTTATAAGCTCAGATGTAGAGCACACTGTTTTATTTATATGAGTTTATGTACAACAAAGCATATATCAGATTTCCATGCTCTTGCTTAAGTAGATGTGCCTAAAATACTACCCAAGATTTGAAAAAAAAGAGCAAAGGAGTAAAATGGGCTATAATGGTAAGTATATAATATTTTTTGTCTTCCTGTATTGACCCGTTTTATACTATAAAATTGGGAATATTAATTATAATTTATAATAATAATGGACCGATACCTATTATGCATGTGAGCTATGGATGGCTACATTGCATAAAAAGAAACTTTTTTTGTATAATAGAATGCACCTTGTTTGTTTTGTTTTCCTCTTTACGTCATGTTGCTTTACTTTCTTTTGTTGCCAATAGTTTTTAACTTTCTGATGCAGATGCTTCTTTATCAGAGTATTTCAGCTTTAGGCCATTGGTTGAGTTCCAGGGCGCACTCAAGATGAAGATGTGCAGTGGGCATCAATTCAGTTCCAAGCAGGTGTCCCCCTTGCCAAGTACTCACTGACACTCTCCTTACCAATCTCATTGGACAGACCAGGGACTGCACAGAAATAGCTTTATTCCATCTGGGTTGATGATGGTTCTTCTGAGCCAAGATTGAGCCCTGCTGCTAGAACAGTGTGAAACAGATTGCATAGGCTACTGATGCTCCGTGCAGACAGAGGTTGTTCTGATTTTGTTGCCTGTGAGTCTGTGTTTTTATATGATATCTGCTATTAAATTTGCTCTTTACCCACATCCTACCTTAATTCCGTTAATCTGTATTTTCCCTTTGTTGCCAGAAAGAAAATACTTTAGGAACTGATGTCATTAATGGAAAACAGATCCTTCTTCAGCAAATTTTCATTGATTTTCAGTGATTTTGGAGGGAGGGTGCTCTTGCATGGAGTGTCAGTTACTAAAATTATGGTAATCAACTGTTTAAAGTTACCTCTTAAAACAGAAACATTTGTCTGGGAGGATATACAACGAAACAGTAAAAATTCAGTGGAGGGTCATCAGATTTACTTTTCATTCATGTATATTAGTCCTAAAAAGACATTAGAGTTTGTCATTGAATTGAAATTATTACCAATCAGGAAAAATTATTTTTGGTCTTAAATGACATATTTGCAAAGACTATGTTACAAAATATATGTTCTGTGAAATAATACTGTTTTAGTAGAAGGTATTACATTACAGGTGGTACTTTAGTGAGCCAGCAAACACAAAATCACTAGATAAATCACTGACACAGAGATATAGAGATTCTTTCTACAGTAAAAAAGCAATCTGCCAGTTGTGCAGGATCATTCCACAAGACCATAAATACAATTTTTTATTCATTTCTCCTGAATATCCCATCTCAAGATTCCTTGAAAAAATGTGTAAAATGGTACTAACAGGAGTTCCAGTTTTCTAACTGATTCTTGCAAGTTTGGAAGGATTACAGGATATTGCAGTATTATATCATATTTATAAATCCAAAATAATTTATTAGTTAACGTATAATGCTTTGATTCCTTTTCTTTATATGGCTTGAAATGCCTTAGAAATTGTGTGATATTTTGAAATGCATAATGGTGTTTAGAGGCCCTAATGCAATCTATTTTGTGCTATATCAACTCTTCTCATCTTTTATTCAGTGTCTTACTGCTGTAAAACCACTCAACAGTTTTGAGATTTTTTCATCCCAGACTCTGTGAGACAGAGTCATGTCCTTTGTTCTAGCTCTTCCTATAGTTTCTTGACATTTTATTTCCTGACTACAGAATGACACATTTTTAATAGAAAGGGAGGAGAATCAGCTTTCCTGCTTATTCCATGAGTAATTAACAACCACATCTGGTGTCCAGGATATAAGAATTGTAAGTGCAATGTTCTGAAGTTAGAACAGAACCCAAGTCTTCCATTTCCTGATGTCTCAATAAATGAACAAATATTTTTTCTAACTTTTGCACTTTACAGATTCTGAACCCATTTGCATGCAAGTGCAGACGGTTGCACTAAGAATTTTAGCCACTGACAATAATATTACTTTTCTCTATAATTTTGTTTTGGACTATTTAGAAATAATTACATGCCTGCAGCAGTTTATGGACCATAAATTATAATCTCTGAACTAAATTATTGTGCGTTATTACTCAAGAACTTCTTTACAGGAGTCTGGAGAAAATCCAGCTGAGGAACTGCAAACACTAGATCCAACGAGCATGGAATAACCTTAAATCCATGAGCTTCCATAAGTTTTCCCATAATACAAACATATCTGCTGTAAGGCAGAAGAGTTTTTACATTTCAAAAGCTTCCTTCACTCTTTCTCAGAGGCACCCAGCACTTTCATGGAGGCTGTAAGGGAGACCTAAGGGCCTTGCTTTGGTAGTCTGATTTCACTACTGCTGAAGATGTCTCAGTACCCTGAGGGGATGATGGCATAGGTACATCTGTTCATAGCATGACACAGTCTCACACCAAAAGGCATTTCATATTGATAGAATAGAAGAAATAGACTAATAACATGCCTACCAAAGAGGAAATATTTGGTGGTTACGTTGGGAAAAAGGTTTTACTTTATTTTAATTATTATTTTTGGTGTGCCCCTCAAAATTACTCCCTGCAGATGCAACAGTAAGTCTACTGACTCTGCCGCAAAGATCAGTTTACACACTGCAAGAAGGTTAGTCCTATGGCAGCTACTACTAGATTTAATTTATGAGCAATCAGTGTGAGATAGGTCTCTCCTACAGTCACAGTGTTAACAGAGGCAATGAGGCAGTGGATAGGTTTGAGACAAAGGACTGGCATGAAGTGGATGATGGAGAGAACTCCTAGCCACCCTTAAAAGCATAGAATTTGATTAATTAGAGCTGCAGCTCTCAAGGGGAACTTTGCACTGGCCCAAAAGCTTCCACATGACTTCCTCAGAGTAGAGAGGAAGGACTTTTTATAATGATAGCAAACGACAGTGAAATGATCTGTGCATTCACAGGTGTTGGTGAGTCAGAGGGCTGCTTACCTACACATGTTAGGAGGGGTAGATAGGCATGCTCACGCTTGGGAAATCAGGTACTATGTGTGTATATTGGGCAGAGAGAGGGGGGGATGTAAGTAAAACGTTTTTTTTTAATGTCAAATAATTTATGTTATATAAATGGTTATGCCTGGGACCTTGATTGTGACTGGTACTAACTTAAGAGTTTAACCAGAACTAGAATATCGGAAGTTAAATGACCCCCATGACAGGGAGAAATGATGTATCTGACTCTATATCAGAAGACTAATTAATTACTTTACTATACTATACTATTCTATACTATATTACACTACATCTAAACTGAAACTGCACAAGCACTCAACCAAATCTCCTGACTGTCTCCTGACCGACCGTCAGGACACAGTTTGCAGAGATTGGTTAAGAAAACAAAACACTCACACTAGAATCTAATCAAGTAAATTCTTTCAAGTAAATAATCTTCTAACACATTCTACATGTTCCAAAACACAGGATCAGTAAATGAGATAAGAATTGTTTTGGTCATTCTTTTCTCTGCTTCTCTCATTGCTTCTCTCAGATTCAGAGAATGTGATTCCCACACTAGAGTACGCTAGTTACCCCAGTAATCCTAGCTTGGTTCAGGGCCTGAAGTGTAAGACATTTCTCCTGACATAAAGGGATACTAATGTACTTTTTTCAAGAATCACAATTTAAAAATTGATTTGGATAAACTGTTACATTGTCAGGACAGCTTATTATTTGTGCATTCTGAGAACTGCAGACAGTAAAGTGGCTCTGTAAATTGTTGAACTCAGTCCTGTAGTTCCTGACATGACTTCCCATAGATGTGTTCTTTCAGCCTGATCAAAGCCATTTTATAATTAATTCTCTCTATTTGCATCACCATTTCACAGAGGTATTTGAACAATTAATTTTGCTAATACTTCAGTTTGCAAGATACTTATCTGGAGTCTGACAGCAATTTTTTTTTCTCAGCTTTTCTGTTACAATTTTTTCCACTTGGTTTAAGTTTTATTTATTAACTAACTTACAATTAATTGCAACATTTTATTAACTGGTTAATTAAACTTACTAGTATAATAATAATAATATTAGATCGAAGCCTACTTAGCATTCTCAGATGTATAATATAATTAATATAATATATTATATTAATATAATGGTAAAATGTTTGGATCTCTTCATTCTTGAGATTTCAAGTATTTAAGTGTTTTAGTACTTAAAAGTTTTGATTTTTATGTGGAAATACTGTCTATAGAAGTTCAGCAGTAATTCTGAAGTTCAAAAGCTCTATACCGTGACACAAGATTATATTCACAAAGTGTAAGTAAATTCTAGAAAGAACATACATATATCTGAAATTATACAGCAATTCTGTTTTGTCTATAATGGGGTTGGGGAGGAGTGTATGTATTACTGGCTGAAGGATAATTAATGGAGTGTCTTCCCTATTCTCATAGTTCTAATAAACCCCTTTGTAGTGTGTCCTAGAAGTGGTGACTTGCCAACACCTTGGAATCTAAAGCAGAGTGGAAATTATTGCTACACTTCCAAAGTGACAGAGAAATTGTTCAGCTCCAAATGGAAGTTGTAGAACACAGGACATGGGATACTAAATCATCTAGCAGCAGAGAGGAATTCAGCCACATGATTGATGCCAGATTTCTGCTGGAGGATCAAAATCCATCAAGCAAAGTAGCTATTGCCATTAATCATGTCTCTGAAGTGTTTGGTATTTCTGTGACTTAACAACATGTAGCAGCCCCTCTGGTGGCAGGAAGTGGAAAGGGAGAAAGAGGCTTTTGTGTCTAAATGATGAGGAAGCAACAACTGCAGGGAGGTTTCAAAAAAAAAAAGAAGGAAAAGAAAGAGAAAAAAAGAGAAAGGGAAAGGGAAAGGGAAAGGGAAAGGGAAAGAGGAAGAGAAGAGAAGAGAAGAGAAGAGAAGAGAAGAGAAGAGAAGAGAAG
>JAWWEY010000001.1:59712755-59784343 GCA_035582745.1 Loriotus luctuosus | reverse complement strand
AAGGAAAGGAAAGGAAAGGAAAGGAAAGGAAAGGAAAGGAAAGGAAAGGAAAGGAAAGGAAAGGAAAGGAAAAGAAAAGAAGAAAAGAAAAAATGACAACCCTAAAGGCAAGATTTTCTCTAAGCACACAATACAAGCTGGGTGCTATGAGTCAGCCCTAGCCTTCTGTACTTGCAAGGGGCTGGATACAGCATAATTCTAACCATGAAACAGCGCAGCCATATATGAAGTATTATGAAAGGTACTATCATATCTCTTAATGATTAAGAGGAAAGGGATACATGCTGCCTATCTCCGGGTGTATTTTTTATAAAAGATCAAAATTATGATTGTCCTGATTCTGTCCTTGACATTTTCTAATCTTTTCTATGGTTAGACTATAAGTTGACTGATATATTCAGAGTATGAACGATCATTGCGAAAGCTGTGATTTTAGAATTTGGGATGCTTCAATTTTCTTTAAGGACAAAAAGAAAAAAAAAAAGAAATCATCACTTTCTCAATACCCTCACATTTCAAACATTAGTTTCTCTCCTGTCAATGAGTCCCTGATGATATTACCTTAACTGCACTGTAGCCAGCAAGTGCCTACTAGTGATTTCGTTTCATCTACCATATTTACTACTCTCCAAACAATTAATTTTCCTTTAATCCTCAATCACAGCTGTGGAAGAGAGATTAAAACCAGGAATTGTCAAGAGATCTGAGGGTGAGGGTGCATTCAAATATAATAATGTTATAAAGAGAAAGATATTAAAAGAAATGGGGTATATCTGTGTCTCCACTTGCTTATCCTCCAAATATCCTTATGAGAATTTATTAAATATTTTTAATAATTCAGAATTTATTCAGTTGTAGACAGGGTCTATAAATACCTGTTATAAGTGTTCCTAGGTCTTCCTAAGGTACTATCTGCTCGTAGCAGTACACTGTGAAGGAAGCTCCTAGCTCCTCTCAGACTCTCTTTATCCCAGCTGACTGACTCCAGGCAGGTAGGGAAACAGTGCCTGCCAATGGCTACTGCAATGCCACTGGTTATCAGCTTAGCACAAGACTTGTAGGCAGAAAATTGAGTACAATAGTGTACAAATATTAATTTGAACAGAGAGGCAAAATCACGTTATAGATATGCACCTGTGCAAAGTTTGCAAATGATATTGCCCTGGAAAGCACATTCAGTGCAGTCAATGTATCATGACGGTCATCCAGACACTTGACAGGTAGCAGGAGTGGGTTGGCAGGAACTTATTAACTTCTTCAAGGACAAATAAAAAGTCCTTCACCTAGAAAGGAGGAATCCCTTGCAGGAGTAGGCTGGAGACTGGCTGGGAAGAAGCTCTGCAGAAAGAACATGGGGCCTGCAACCTGACACTGGGGAAAGCCAAAAGCCTCCTGAGCTGTTTAAGGGGAACATAGACACCTGACAAAAAGATTTTTTTGTCTCTACCTACACTTTTTAAGATTGTGTGTAGAATATTGTGGCTGTGTTTGTATCCTCAAAATAAGGAAGATGTGCAGGCTGAACGTGTTCACCACAGTGGTCTGTGGTGGAGCATGAGGTCTGTGAGGACAAGCTGAGGAAATGCAGCTTATGTAGCCTGGAAAAAAATGGAAAAGAAAAAGGGAGGGAGAAAAAGCCCATTCATTATGTCTCTTGATGCAGATCCGAGGAAATGTCCTTAATCAGAAGTAGACCCGGTATGAGGTTTTACTTTGAGGAAATGTTAGTTCATTTGGGCTTGGATCCCAGGACTGAGTGAAAATTTGTGCATCAAACTGGGGGTATGAGTCTTCTCAAGAGCTAAGTTGTTCCATAGAGCAGATATTTCCATAATGGTGGGAAAGAAATAGAATAGAAAAAAGTCTATGCATCCTTCAGTTGCCATTTCTGTAATTATACTAATTATGTCACACATTGAGGTTTAAATTGAAGTACAAAGGAAGAAATGAGAGTTTTACTGATCATTTCAGTGATGTTGGGTTTTAAAAATCCCAAAGAACAATAGAAAACATAATAAAGAAAAAAGTCTCATATTTAAACCTTTCATTTTTGAGAGACTGCAGTGGTATGTACAGGTTGAGATGTTGGTTTACAGTGACAGATATGCTTGATTTATTACAGCTTCTTCAGACATCTGTGGTGCAGTCATTTGCCTCTGAACTAATCACCTCATTTGCATTAAACAGAAAACACAGTTCTGTAGAGCTGTTCCTTTGGTCTTTTGTACTGGTTTTTGGCTGGGATAAACCTAATTTTCTGCATAATACTATTTTCGTAATAATATGAAAAAAATTCTACATAATAATATGGGACCATATTTTGCATTTATGCTGGACACAATGCTGATAACACAGGGATGCTTACATTATTTCTGAACAGTGCTTGCTCAATGTAAAGGACTTTTCCGGATCATCTCAGCCCAGCCCGCCAGCGATGAAGCTGGGAGTGCAGAAGTTGGGAGGGGACACAGATGGAGTGGCTGACCCCAGCTGACCAAAGGGATAGCCCAGACCATAGGACAGCATGCTCAGGGTGTCAAAGCAGGGGAGAAAAGGGAAAGGAAGGGACATTCAAAATGATGGTGTTTTCTTCCCAAGTCACCACTACATGCAATGGAGCCCTGCTCTCCTGGAGATGGCTGAACACCCGCCTGCCCATGGGAAGTGATGAATGAATTCCTTGTTTTGCTTTTCTTGTGTGCTGCTTTTGCTTTCCCTATAAAACTGCCTTTATCTCAACCCACGAGTTTTCTACCGTTTACTCTTCTGATTCTCTGTCTCGTCCCACCAGGGGAGAGTGAGTGAGCATCTGTGGTGTTTAGTTTAGAATGAGAAGACTGCTTTTCTTTATTGATGATATAAGGAGGCTGAAGTTGTTATGAGACAATTCCTAGCCACTAAAACAAATTTATAAATGTAAATATTTACTTTTCTGGGATTTGCTTCCACATACTGTGACTCAGAAAATGAGAGATGTTAATGCATATAAACAAATAAAATAATTAGTATACCTTACCCTAATAACAAGGTACATCTGAATGTTCCTTCTGTCTCCAGCACTGTACAAATTTTAGAAGTTTTTTCACGCAGATAATCAGATTATCTCACTTCCTCTCATGCATTTTCACCTATTAGCAAGTGTACACAAATGAAGAATTTTAACTTCACAGTGGAGCTCAAAATGTTTCTTTCTTTTTTTTTCCTTCATAAAATAGCAAAGAAATAAATAACTACTTATATTTACCCTAGGATATGTTGTAATTTAATGTCAAATGCTTCCTAACAAAGGCAGAATAACATAGGAAAAATCCATGCAGACATAGAACAGCATCTTTTCTTTTTTGGATGCTGTTTTAAAATCAATTATATGTGAGCAAGGGAGGCCTGAAGGTTACAAGTCAGTCAATGTTGTTTTATTAGCACTGGGCTGTCTTTACAACTGAAACACATTTTAGCCACATGTCAATCATATTCTAACATCAGTCTTTTATTAGTTTTCCCTGAATTATTGCTTTCTTCTCAGTTTAAATGAAATGGGAAATTGAAATGCTCTTTTACATTTTTATATTCTCCATGAGAAAATTTAGAACTAATCTAAAATAAAGCAACCAGCAATCTATCTGCTTTGTCAGTTAGTATTGACATACTGTTCAATTCCATCTGTATGCTAATATCAAGATTCAGTTCTGAGAAAGTATTCTTCAAATTAAACACAGGCCAAAAATGTAGTTCTGATGTAATTCCAGTGAATGAATATGTATCATTCATAGCTTCATGAAGAGTCTTCACATTTCAGTAAGATTTTGAATTTTAAAAAAACCCCAAAAGCCACAAAAATCTCTGCAAAAGCTAAAGGCTGCATTTCTATAGATTTTTATTCCAAGTTCAGATTTAATAAGAAAGACACAGCTACTGCATCCAATATCTGAGCTTCAACAGAATATTGAGAAGTCATATCCTATTTTTAAAATTAAATTTGCAATAAATATCTATATCTATATCACAAAGCTCTGGGATTTCCTTTTAAAACAGAATGAAAAAACTGATAGGTATCTCAAGTTGAAGCAGTTGCAATTACTTTTTTTCTTGTTAACTAGAAAGCAACACTCAAAGGAAGATTACTAATCTTTTTCACCCACAGCATTTTCCTTACAGGAAGCTAATTTTCCTGCAATGAACATAGAGGAGAAAAACACATTAAGTACACACTATCAGTTTACTTATATATAGATCTTAGGGGGTTTGCACCAGCTACATTCTACACAAAACAGATTGATCACACTGAAGATTTTAATGGACGTCATGGAATGCCTGGCTCTTCTGCCTTTCCAGATTTATAGGAGTCTCTGCTGGAGGTTGACTATATCCTGGGAAAGCCAGAGAGAAACAGCTGATGGCATGAATGCAGTTCTTGTGAGGGTGCTCTCCAGGAAATATAGTCACATATTTTTCTCTTGTCTGTTTATCACATCTCTTAGTGGAGTATGACTTTTTCTTTCACAAAAGAAAGAAAGGAAAAAAAAATTAGTGTGGTTTTGGTTTTATAACCCATATGCCATTACACTAAATTGTCACAGAAAAAATGTTTCATTTCTACTGGATGTTAGTCTTTTGAAGGAAATATTCTGTGAGTAGGCCTAAAAACTCAATCAACACTGCTTCTGTCTCCTTGTTAGCAATTCATAGAAAAATTGAACAAACAAAAAGTAATAATTTTATCCCTATTCCTAAAAGAAATGTTTAAAATACCAATTGTGTTACAAAACCCCTGCATTTTTACCATAAAAATAGATTTTAAAGGTATAATTAAGAAGGGGGGGCGGGGGGTACTTTTACTTTGTGTGTGTGCCTGTGTCTCTGTGAGTCTTTTAAGGCTGGGATACTTACTGCTCTTTAATAAAGATCCTTCCAGAGGGAAAGGATGGTGGGTTTATACCAGTCTATAGTGCTGTTAAGTGCATAGTCAGATTGGGGAGAGTGGCACTTTGAACACCAAAAGCAAAGATATTTCACACCTCAGTGGTTCTGAAAGGGTTTACACAGGCTTGAGGTGATTATAGAAGCATTAAATGAGCAAGGGACTGATGAACATGATCCAGGTCATCAATAAGCAACCCAGATGTGCAGCACAAGTGTGTACAGAGATTGATGAATCCTTTGAATTGGGTAAGGGAAGCAGTAGGAATTTGACAGGTTATTTACTGACTGCCATAACCTTTATTACTGCTCCATGAATCAGCTAGCACAAAGTTACAGCAATGGCAGGCTTCATCTTAGGGCAGAGGCACTCCTGCTCCTGCAATGCCCTCCTCAGCTCGTCTCTACACCTGCACTCCACTCACAGATATAAATGCAACTGTTTGTTGACCTTGCTATAATAGTTTCTACCACAGCAGCTGAAGAAAAAAAGGGTGAAGGAATGCACTCAAGACAATATCGAAAAAATCAGGGAACATGGGAGCTTAACACTTCACTCCCGGATTAAAGCAGTCTATTCATGAAGTCAAAGTTCAGCTATTTATTAAGTCATTTATTTCAAAGATATTGAGAAGGCTCTTTTGTGCAACATGCTAAATACTGTCATTACCCAACACTGCTTAGTCTCCCTCTTCTGAATCTAACTGATGAGTTTAAAGACATTACCTTCTTAAGATACTCACTGCACCTCTCTACTAGAGGTTATAGCCCTCCCATGAGATCAGATTTAGTCAGCACACCTTGTGTGCTTCAATATGAACTCAACAAGGAGCAGCAATAATATATGTTCTTCTGGCTGTGGTGCAGGATTATGAAGGTTCAGTATGAGGCTAGTACTGATTTACTCAGACTCATGCCTACAATTTATACTGTACCATATTTATCAAAGCAAAGTATGAAACCTTTTCTAAGAGAGGGAAATTACTCCTGCTCAGGGAGAAACTTAGACTGTACAGAAATGACCAGGTGGCATAATTCAGGATGAGAAAGAAAAATTTTCCAAAGGAGTGAGAGGTCTGCAAGCAATGTGGTGTAGTAGACAAAATTAGGCTACTAAGACCAGCATGGCATGGACACAGAGAGCTACAGACCACAGACAGTATCAAAAAGGAATTACCTTTCCTCTAGTCACTGAAAGACTTCTCTATAGAGGCCAATGTACCAAAAAGTCCTTGAAATCAGTCTGAAAAGCAACTGTGAAGGCACAACTAGTGCCAGAACTGGGTGGTCACCCTTTCCATCTCTTGATTCCAAACTTCTCTTAAAACTCAACAGTTATCAAAATACCTTTTTTTGCTTCTTCCACAGCTGGTCCTTCTTCTCAGGGTAAGTCACCCAAAGTCCAAGTATTTTGAAGTATCTGTGTAAAAGTGTGTAAAGAAAAAACATACTCCTTTTGTCAAAAAAGTTACAGCAATTTGTGTTTAATTTGTAGTGGCTTCAGCAATGTTAATCCTGCAGGTAGTAGTTTGTCATTTTACTTTACGTGACAGGCAATTGTGTAATAGAAAGAGTGTAACTGTTCTTTTTAATTTTGTTTGCTTTGCTCAGTCAAGTACAAACTCAGTTTGTAGATTAAAAGTAAGAATAAAATCTTGGTTGTACAACTAAAGGGCACAGTGCACTCATCCAGTCCACCAAAGATGGGGGATTTGGCATTTCCATCCCTTAACTCTTTGAGAAGTGGTCACAGGAGAGCTTATCAGCCCCTGCCAACATATTTCAGAGTTTGAGGTCTTTCCCAGTGATGGACAATGACAAAGATTTCTTATTCCCTCCCTCAGCTGCAAGAGTAGAACATAAACAGAGAAGAAGTACTATTGAGAACCTTTTCAGAAGCATGAGTTCTTTTCGCAGTTAAAGCATTCTTCAAGTACATTACCTTCTAGTGCTACAGAGGTTAGTCAGAGGTCTTCTGAAGGTCAGAAGACAGAGGGTGTCTACCAGTTTGCAGGTCACAAGCACAATTATTTGCCACACAGCTCATTCAGATTCTGAGAGTCTCACCACTGTATAGTTGTATGCAGATCACTGTGCTGGGTCTGGCTGACACAGGTTAACTTCCTTCATTGCATCCTGTACCATCCTGTGGCTTAGATTTTTTGCCCTAACAGTGTTGGTAACACACCAGGGTTTTGAATATGGTTCAACAATGCTTGCTCAGCATCAAGGCTTTCTCTTTTTTTCCTGCTCTTTCCCCAGAGTGAGTAGGCTAGGGGTGAGGAAGCTGGGAAGGAGAGTACTTGGGCATTTGACCTAAATTGGATAAAGGAATATTCCACATTCTCTTTTGGCCAGGGTTAATTTACACTGTGAAAATGCACAGCAATAGCTTTGCTGTTAAAAATCAGAAAAGTTAATTCAAGCATAAACAAACTGGCATGTTTTGTTGATCCAAGTTTTGCAGGAAAATTCATTCTAAAAATGATAATATAAAGACTTGGTGACAGATAAAAGAGATGCAACGGAAAATGAACAATAGCAGAAACTTCACATTGAAGAGGCTGATGACAGGAGATTTCTGTTCAGTTACATAGTAAGCTGTTCTGAAGTATTTTGTTTCCAGCAAACAAAAGAGAAAAAGATTTAATAAGATTTTTGATAGAAAATTGTGTTAAAATTAAGAGGTAAATAATCTAGGTATCTGTAAGACAAAAAGACCTCTCATTTTTTCTGCCAATACTGAAAGAAAATACACAAGTGAAAGATCAGATGATAAGATACGAGGAGGAGTTTTCATAATTGCTGTTAGAAATGATTAAATGAAGTAAATATAATACCAAATAAACTGTGTACAGGGTAAAGTGCAGTTGAAAAAAATAGTATACTAGACATGAAAAACAGAACACTTAATTCTCTTTTTTTTATTTTGTGTAGATAAGATTTCTCAGTTATAAATGTATCTTGCAATCTCTGAGACATTCCAGTGGAAGTGTCAGGGAGCTTCACTTTCAATAGTACAGCCTTTCAGGAGGGCTAGAAAAAAGTAAACCAGCCCACAAGACAATGGGGGTTTTTTGTATATTAAAAACTGCACAATAATTACTAATGAGTGCATGTAAATAAGGGAGAAAATATCAAAGTCTGGAACGATGCTGAAGGGCTTTAACAATTGGATCTCTCCCATCGTTCATGTAAATATGAGCTGCAAATATTGGTAAAGTAAATCACTTGAATATAATCTTTTGACTTACTCTGTGAAGGAGAAAATTTACTTCAAGAACAGTCTGTCTTTGACTAAAATATGTCAAAAGCATGTGTTTTGTCTTTTTATGGTGGGGATGTATGCAAGAGAGAAAAGCAAGAACATTGAGTGCATATATAAATGGCTGAATAGGTGAATCCAGCCTTTTCAGTAAAAAAAAACAGAATAAGGTGGATTATGTTACTTCTTTTAGTAAATGCATGTAAGAAAAACTTGTAAAAAATTGAAAGAAAATTATTGCCCTGAGAAAGTAGTGACTCTAAGGACATTAGGGATTTCCTCCTTATCCAGAGGCTCCTGCAGGAGGCTGTTGTAGGACAACAAATCAGCAAGAACCAGCATCCATTTGTTGTTCTATATTTGGGGAACAATACTTTTATTATGAGTAAGATCACCTGCTTACTTTCATATACTTTTTAAATGTATCTGTTGAGGGAACCTGCATCCAGCAGACTTTAATACTCAGGAGGTTTCTACTCTCTAATGTTTTCTGATGCTCTTTTTTGTACACCCAGAGAGTAGCAAGGTTGAGCATACATTCTACAGCAGGAGGTACAAGCACCCACACAGACACACACATACAACCAACATACAGAAAAAATCAATAGGAGCAGTGAACATTATCCTTACTACTACCCACATGAACACCAACAGCAACCGCAAGAACTACAAAAACTTGAGCAGCAAAGCACAAATACATTTGCCCTCTCCAGCTGATACAGGCTGAAATTCACTAGCAGGCGATGCATACTCTTCCTGTCTTGATCCACAGTCACATTCATATCCTCAGGTCTCTTGAACTCGAGATCAGATCTGAACTACATTGAAGATCCATGTCAACAACCTGTTTCTTATGTCCTATTATTCTCTATTATGGCAATGAAGATTAATATTATTATTGTTATTCAGGGTCTTCTGATCCATGATAATTAACAACTCAGTCACTCAGCTATGAGCTTAGGACACTTAGAGAAAATTGCAGTGATTCACTTACTTAATAAGATTTTTTTTTAATAAACCACTGATAGCATTTAAAGTTAGACATAAATTTAGTTCCTTTAGACATTTAGACGTCAGTATCCTTCTTTTAAAGGTACTGTGACTCCAAAATCTTAATGTAATTTTTGTCTTCAAGGTAGAGAGTTCAGAGATGATGATTTAAGTTGGGAAAGTAGAAGAGTTGAAAGATTTCACATTTAATATTGACTAGTAGGTTGCAAATTAGCTATTTGCCCATGCAATTTATCAGATAATTACATGCTTGGTTTGCACAGGTCTGACACTGCTATTCATGGATTCAGCTAAGAATAATTTTTAGTTCCCTCTGGTGACCAGAGAATGTAGAAGACTTTTCATGACACATTTTGTTGGGTCAGTTCCATTACATGCAGCCTTTCATGTTCAATCTTCTGAATATGGTAAAAATGATTGATCTTGAGAAGTCCAGCACTGATGTTTCACTTTATTTTGTTTTTACATGAAAAATGAGAAAAGTAGTAAAGCATGCATGAAATTTGGGAATGTTTTACTATTAACCTAGGTATCTCATTGCAATTATTTCTTGTGTTCAGGTTGCTTCTTGGAAAATGGCCAAGCAAACTGGAATGACAACTGTAATAGTTTGACTGCTCTTTAAACACCTATAGACAACAGTGTATGAACAGGGTAATTTATGCTTATACCTTGGTTTCTTGTCACATTTTGCATTTTGCTGACTTGCTTGAGCTAATTACAGTTAAGCCATTAGCAGCTCCTACTGCTGTGGTTTGGGTCCTGAAATGGAACTGAAATCCAGCCCTGAGTTTAGAGATGGCTGTCTCTGGATGCATTTGGGACATAAAATTCAACCAGACTGTTGTCTTAGTCTAGATTTATTTACAAAAGATGGATGGAATTAATCTGCATCCCACAGCTAGCTTTTCTCAGGTAGAATTCAGTTCTGCAAAGGCCTTGGAAACCCTTGACTGCTTATTAACAACTTGGCAGTAGTATTGAAAACCTTTTAGTGTAAATGTGTCTTTGGAATCACTGTTCAAGGACAAAAGAGAAACCAAACAAAACCAGAGTTCACTGTAAAAACTTTTGCAGGTGACATAATAAAACCTATAGAACTATGGGGTTTTTTTGAGGATGGAGGCTATTCTTAGACTATGACATTCACTGTCATGTTTGAAGCAGAGCTGTCAAAACAAATGTGTCAGGTCATGCAGCAAGTGGTTTATCTCTGTGGAAAACATTAGAATAGAGAGGACTGTGGTCTCAGAGATAGGCTCGTAATTAGGTATTGATTGCTTTTGCTAACACATTGTGTACAATTCTAAACAAATGCAAGATCATTTCTGACTCCTTTCTTTTAAACCCAGATAGTTGTCAGTGCATTCGTTTGAAAGATTACAAAATATGAAGCAATTTTTACAGCTGATTCACTTGAGCTTCAATTGATTTGGCTTCTATAAAAATCCTCCATTTAAAGGGAATGTCAGCAGTATCTCAGCTCCTGTCCACATCCAGGACTTTTACTTTAGATTATGGAAAAACAACAATTGTAATGCAAGGGAGTAGGGAAACTATCTCTCCTTAAAGCTGCAACAAAATTTTGGGAGCTTAGGTGTTTGTATCCTGAGTTTGGCTTATTGTAATGCGAAGATCTAATCAACCCTAATTCTTGACACTCAGTAAGCCCTGCTCAGCAAAAATGAAAACATCTCTGTATTACCAACCCTCTTTTCACCACAATTCCAAATGAGCCTCATATCAGCACAGGCATGTTCCTCTTCATTTCTTTGTTCTTTTATGGAGATAAATGGATGCCAAAGGTTTTGGTTATCTTACTATTTGCATTCAGACAAGGTTTGCACTCCAAAACAATTTATTGATTGGTGATTGATCAGGTAAAGAGTCTTTTAAAACAGATGAAGAGTAGTTGTGATTTTGTTTTCAACATGTGGTTTTCTCTGACACCTTGAAGTATAAAGGACTCAGCTCTGCTTTCAATTAACTCAATAGCAAAACTCTCATTGACTTAAAGGTCTGAAAGATCAGGCCCTAATTTACCAACATTTGTAATTCTCTGATTAAATTTTAAAAGTCCAGATGCTAAAATGATTTGCAATCCTTTGATGTTCTACTGAAGTCAATGTACGGGTTGGCAAACTGGGGTTTTGGCTCTTCATTAGGATCATGAAAATTCTCTAGCTGATCATATCATCTTTGCCTTAGCAGAGAATTCCAGTCTATGGTTCCCAGCTTGTCATGTAATATTTTTTTCTCTCACTTCCATCTTTTTTCCCTGCAGATAAAAGTAATTTCTGAATACCACCAAGTTCTAGTTAAAGAACAGAACTTCAAATATATATTCCTAGGTGTTAAACACTTAAATCACCACAAAGGAATGCAGAAAACAAATTAACTGTATGAAGTACCTATTAAAGAGAAATTGAGAGCTCTGAGCATCTTAATTATCAGCAATAAAAAAATTCTTGTTGTGCAGTATGAGAAAACACAGGCAAATTATTTACAACTACATATATTAATAATAGTACTATAATGATAATGGTGTTGCTGCCTGCTTATATCAGTTTACTTATCTACTTTCACATAGACTTTCTCATCTGAACAAGTAATGAGGTGCAAATTTGAAGATTTCATTACAATATTTAAGAAAATGGAGACATCAACATCAGAACTGATATTTTCTGACAGAAAATAGGTTAATTAGAAATATAGGAAAGAATTCTATTTTTTCTTAACTTATCACCCCAAAGATATGATCTACAGTTACTAGGTGTATAAAAGAAAATGCACTTTTCTTTCCTTTTCTTTTTTTTTTTTTTTGGTTCACATTTTATCACATAGAAAAGAATGGGGCAGAATGGGGACAACCTTGTGGATAGTCTTCTATCTTCTAAACACAATATGACAGGTTACTGTCAAGGAGACCTGCAGTCCCTTCACAGAAAAATAATAAAGAAATACTTTAAACTTTCTATTCCAGTTTAAAATGAAAGAACATCTTAATACCTCACACTGTAGGGCTGAACGTAATTTTTTATTACATTTACATTTTAAATTAAATTTTTTTAAATGTATTCCAGTCAGCTCAACCATGGCATTTCTTTGAAAAGCCTATAGATTGTCTTACTAGAACTGCTCTATCAAGAATATAAGCTTTTACATTTGGAAAAAGGAGAATAAATCAAATTGAGAAAGCACCTGACAATGGTTTTTATCTCCTTGCAAGTTACAAGTGATAGCATTTCTTCTCATTTGTAGACAGAGCAGCTGGAATAAACCAGTTTTACTTTTTGGTATCAAGAGTTGTGCACTTTCAATAACACTGTTTCAGTTACTTTTCCACGAGTTAAAAGCAATCTAACAGACCTGCAGCTGTATAATTATGGAATCATTAAACAATCCTGCATTTTTCCAAACTGTGGCCTTGAAATCAGTGGGAATTGGATTATGCCCTAAATCAAGCCAAAAATTTACAAACATCTCAGAGGATGCTGCAGTGTCACATTTTGTAACATAAGTAGAAACTCTGACTTCAAGATGGCAGTTTGGGAGTTGAAAGTTCGAGCAAAAATAGGAACTTTCAGCTAAGTAATTTTACTGGGGTAATTCAGCAGTTAGCATCACTGTTTAAGAGCTTTATGGAACACTTTTGACTTTGTAATATCCTTTTATTTTATGTGATTGAAAGGGAGCCTTTAATTTGTGGCATCTCAGGAGTATTGTATTTACCTACTTAAGGTCGAATAGATAATTCTGCCTATGAGTCAGGGTGAAAAGGAAAGGATTTGTCGGGTTTTTTTTTCCTTTCTTTTCCCTAATCTTCCTACCACAGGAACTCTTCTTGATTCAATAATGACATTTGGTGGTAATCCCAGAGGAGTAATAATTTTGCCTGAAGACTAAACCAAGTGAGTGGTGATCTCCCTTGCTGTCAATGACCTATAGATGACATTTTGTACCTAATTAATTAGATGTCTTTCTTTTGAAAGAAATGGCGAATAATGCATAATTAGAAAAGGCATCAAAGTTGGAGCCGTTGGCTCATTAATCTAATGGACCTAGCCTGTGGCACTTAAAGACCATTTATATTGCTCGTGATGTTTGTGCTACTTTATGAGCAATTAGCACTCTATACAAGATTGATTCTCTTGATAGTTTTCATTTTTTTCACACTCAAAGAAAACATTTAAATTAGTTTAGGATATAGTACAAGCTATAACCTCTAACACTCATAAACATTCAGATATTAATGATTTACAAAATGGGTAAAGTTTCCTGGAATCTAACACTGACTCTTTTTCTCTTTAGGCTAAACAAAGAATGGGGGGAAAAGCCCTTCACAGAATTGTAGAGCTCATAAACAATAAATTTAAACAGTGCATACATTCAAGGAAGTAACAATTTCTGTGATGTATTTTTGGTGATTTTTTTTTTTCAGTATGAGGAGTGATAACATCAATGTTGTGTACACAAGTCTTTCTGTGTAAGAGTAAGAAGGGTACTGTGTTTATTTATATTTTTCCTAAGTTGCTTAATATTAATAAATTTTCTATTTTAACAATATTTTTTAAAATATATCCAAAGATTAAAGGCATATTGAATTTTTTTAAAGAAGATTCCTTTGCAGGCTTTTTGGAGCCAATCCATTCTCAACGCAACTGTTCCAGAAGTTTAAATTTCACTTTCCACCTACAACATGCCAGATTGGTCTATAATCCCTGCTAATTATTTCTCTAGAGGGTCTGGCTACTTTAGCTTTACTAGGATTTGTTCCTGTAGAGTGCCTGGTTGTTTCTTACTATAACCATGTCTCACAGAAAATAATCCAAGAGAGCTGAAATGTATATTATCGTGCCTTGCAACATGCTTAAAAACACTTCCAGCAACAGCTTGGGAAAATTAGACACCACTGATAGTTTCATATTCTAATTTATACTAAACCATTTATCACACACCTGGGCTGTTCAACATACACATATGGATATGAGTATGAATATATTTTTTGTGGACATCTTACATATACTATAGCTGAACAAGTGTATATTTTCACAAAAAAAATAGAGCTAGCCAAATATTAATTTTAATCTAAACTTAAAATTTATATTTTTTCTTTCACCTTTTTTTTGTACAGTTTTACTTTACCACAAATGCAAAGTCTATTAAGAGGTGTATACAAGTTCTCACTGAAACAGAACATATCTTGGAAATCTTGTGAATTTTATGAATTTGTTTTTGAATCTTAATGGGAACACCTAAAATTCCCCCAGGCTACATAACAACTATATAACTGTATAGAATCACAGATTTTTTAAGGTTGGAAAAGACCTTTGAGATGAACAAGTCCTACTGTTAAATCATAACACTGCCAAGTCCACCATTGAATGATGTCCCTAAGTGCCACATCTACACATCATTTGAATACCTGGGCAGTGAGGACTCAACTTCCCCAGACAGCCTATTCCAAATCTAGGCAAACTTTTCCAGGAAATTTCCCCTAATATTCAGTTTAAACTTCCCTTGAAGCAACCTGAGGTCATTTCCTTGTCCTGCCACATGCTACCTGGGAGAGGAGGCCAGGCCCCACTGGGTTACACCCTCCTTTCAGGGAGCTGTAGAGAATTCTAAGGTCTACCTCGAGCCTCCTTCCCTCCAGAGTTAACAAACTCAGACCCCTCAGATGTTGCCTACAAGACCTGTGCTTCAGCCCTTTCACCAACTTTGTTGCCTTTCTCTGGACAAGTTCTATCACCTTGATGTTCTTCCTCTAGTGAGGGGCCAAAATCTGAACACAGGATTCAAGGTGCAGCCATGCCAGTGTGGATTACTAGGGAGATATTGCTACCCTAGTCCTGCTGGCCACACTATTTCTGTTATAACATACAAGTATAATTTTCTACTTTCATAATTTTTAGCCATTGAACTTATTCTCACTGTTTGAGTCCACACTCCATTATTTTACTACATATAGTAAATATTTACTATATCTGTACCGGGAAAATTGGTGGCAAACCAATTTGTCAGTATGGCTAGGCAGTTAAAAGAATCCTTGCCAATGTTTTGATCTGGGTCAAGTATCAGTCTCCCAGAGAGGTTTAAGCCAGAGCACAATTTTCAAAACAGCTCTCAAGTATGCTGTGTTGTAATCTTAGATATTTTAATATTGTGAATACAGCCAAATCACATCAATGTTTGTAGAACTAAGAAACAGATCCCTGCCATGCTTCTGTTTACTAGTACAGTTTTAGCTCTTTATTTTTGTATGATAATAATTTCTTCTGGGCTATACAGGATAGTCATAAAAGTAGAAACTTAAATGTTAAAGTTTGTTTTCCACGAAGACTGTAGCTTATAAATCAATACCCAGACTCTTCCCACTTGAGCTAGTAGAGATTCTAAGACCAATGTGTAGTAGTCTTTCCTCCACGTTATCTTAGCCATCCCTCATCAGTTCATTTATGCTAATTTGCTGGCTCTCAATTAATCTCTTTTCTCCTTCTGAGAACTTTAGTCCCCTTCTGCATCTCTACTTATGGCCATGAAAAATCTCCACTGCACCCTGGGAAGCCCATGCTGGAGCAGGGTCCTGGGAAGGACCAGCTGACTCATGGAGAGGAGCCCCTGCTGGAGCAGGTTCCCTGGTAGGATTTTGGTCCCATGGGGGACCCACACTGGGGCAATTTTTTCCTGAATGACAGCATCCCATGGAAAGGCAATGTTGGAGCTGTATGTGCAGAACTGTGGCCTGTGGAAAGAACTCACACTGAGGAATTTCATGGAGAACTATCTCCCATGGGATGGATCCCATGATGGAGCAGGGGAAGGATTCCTCTTCCTGCGCAGTGGCAGAAAGAGCCGCTGATGAACTGACCATAACCCTCACTCCCTGTCTCCCTGCATGACTGTCGGAGAGAATGTAAAGCCCAGGAAAGAAGGGTGGGCAGAAGATGTTTACAAGATTTATTTTACTTCTCATTCTCCTGCTCTGATTTTGATTGGTAGTAAATCTAGTTACTATCCCCAGGATGAGTCTGTTTTGTCTATGACAGTAACTGGTGAGTGAACTCTTCCTGCACATAACTCATGACCATTTTGTTATATATTCCCACGTCCAGTTATGGAGGGGACAGATAGAGTTCCTTTGGATGGGTACGTCCATCCACCCAGTGTCAACCCATCACAAATCTGTTTTTGTTCCTTCTTACGGTCTCTTTCCAATGCTTTTAGTCTACTAAATAATGACTAAATGACTAATCATCAAGTTTCTCTCTACTGCTTGCTCAAAGGTTTTCTGAGACCATTGACAAAACTAGAAGAAAATAAAAAAATCCATGTCCATCTTTGTCTTCTTGCACTTAAATATTTAATATCTCCCATTTTCTCTTTCCTTTTCTTCTTTTTACCCCATTCTCACTTTTTTCTCCCCCCACCTTTTTTTCTCCATTTTTTTCTCCTTCCCTTTCCTCTTCTTTTTTTCCCCTAAATTCCTCAGTTCACAAGAAAAAAAATATCTGTTTTCTGTCTAAAAGTAGTTTCCCAGTCTGATTTGAATGCCCACTAACATGAAACAGTGCTCAGCAGTCACAGGCTTCTTATTTTAATGCAACAGGAATATAAATTGGTATGTAAAATGCATATGTAGCAAACTGCCAGCAGTATCTGTTTCCTTCAGGCTGCAATAACTCTGTTAGAATTGTCTTTTGTCCCAAATCACTCTTCAGTCTTTGAGCTGCTTCAGAGCATCAGTCTCTTGTGGATGTAAATAAATGATGACTCATTAACAGACTGATACAAACAAGTGTATTTCACAAAGGAACAGAAATCAAAACTTTGCTCCTTGCTCCTGACATGTATATATAGCAGTAATGGTATTGAAATAGGCCAAGGCATTTTTGGACTGAACAGATCTTTATTCCATAGTTCATTCTGTGTTCCTTCTGCAAATTTCTGAAATATACATTTACCAGTGTCTTGAGTGACATCTCCTGGAGAAAGTTGACATGGTCATTCCCAGCAATTTGCTAGTGAACCCTGACAAGAGATTTGTAGATTCCATTCCTGCAATTCTGGTTTTGGAAAAGAGAGATTGATGCAGGAATTTCATTTCCTTTTCTAGTAAAGCTGAATCAAGATACACAGTTTTTCTTCCTCTCACAATAGCACTGACTGAGTTGACTCAAAGCACTCGTCTGGTGGCATAGTAACAACCATAAACTGTGTAACAATTTGTCTTTACTATTACATGTTTTGACTCGATGTCTCATGAGAACTATGTAACCTTACCCTTCTTCAATGGCACTGGGGTAAATCAAAAGCAACTACAGAAACACAGAGAGCAGGGACTGACAAAACTTTTCCAAGGAAAAATCAGGCCAATGCCCTATGAAGAATGAACAGATGATTTTAATGTAATCTGGAAGAAAGAGATGACTTCTCCCCATGCTTTGGTGTCCTGAACTCTGGCTATGCTTTTCTGAATTATGAAGTGCACAGTAAAATTACTGCAGCATGGTTTACAGCTAGAAAGTGGATTAAATAAACATGCTACCAGGAATAATGTATATTCCAGCAACCAGGTTAGATAAACTAAAACAAACTTTGATATTTCACTACTGTGCACAAAGGACATGCACATAAGGTAAGAATTGGTAACAGGACAGGTTTTCATGCGCTCACAGAAGGCAAAAGTAGGTTTAAAAATTGCATTATTAATCTCTCAACTCATCTCTTAGGTTTCAATTTTATTCTATTGATCATGAACCTGAAGATAAATTATTTCAATAAAAAATATGATTGATTGTTTTATTCAACTGTTTCTATTATTTTCACAAAGCTGTTGCATACTGCTACTGGAGAACTAGATGATCTCCCAATGTCCATTCCAGCCTCAAGAATTTTGTGATTCTGTGAAAAAAAAACAACAGGAAAACCTGAGATATGAAGAAGATATATATAGTTATATTAGCAAGTAGGTGGAACTGAAGGAGGAAAAAAATATTAGTGCAATGACCCTTAAATTATCAAGAGAATTTTGTAAGAAAATCTTTCTTATCCTCCCTCAAATGAGACCACAGTGATTATTCACTGGGCTATCACAGAGGAAAACTGGTTCTAGTCTATGTTTTGGACCTTTACTTCACCTTACACAGAGAATGTTCTCATACAAAAAACTGACCAAAGAGGAGTTAGAAACTAAATTCTTCTTCATTACAAGACTCCAGAACATGCATAGACACAACATTCAAATGAATCACATATATTTAGGTGACTCCATATAATTGAAAATATTCCTAAAACATCTAATAATTTTATTGAATAGTTTCTAAGACAAATAGTTGTTCCTTCTGTAACTAGCCAGACAGAATTACATATACTGAATTAAAGAATTTTACATGCAGTAAAAAATTGCAATTGTCTTTCAACTGATGTAAGTGAAAATGCCCAATTTCCTTTTATGCTGTGTCTGCTACATTTATGTTACTGTGCAGCAACAGGATCAAGCCTGGGCATGGGTTTTGATGTAGAAATGCATCATCTTTCATTTAAATGTGGCTCATTTCTTGTAAAGTTTTTCACATTGTTTCATAGAAGAGGAATTAGTGAGATGAATTATTATTTAAAGTAACTCTTATTAGCTAAAGTCAGCATTTTAAAACAAGTCTTAGTCACCAATGCCTTCTATAATTTTTACTTTTTTTGTCACGACACTCTAAAAGCACAATATAGACACTTTAAATTTTTTCAGATGCAGACAGCATAAATTGCCTCCATAAGACCTTACCAGGCAAGTGTAGTGTCAAAGCATACTATATTATAGCCTACTAGAATACAGTATTTATTTCTGGAAGCATATCAGAAGAAAATAATAGACAGAAGTCATAAACTCTAATTCATGTAGAGATAAAATAATGAATAGGAAATTTAGAGGTAAATTTGCAATTTCAATTATAATGATTAAACAAACTTTAGGTTCCTAACTGACGTTAACATCTTCATAACTGATGGTCCATCTACATCTCTCCATCTTCTACACTGAGAACAAAGAAAAAATTATGTCTCTCAGTTCTAAGTCCTCTAAATCATTCCTAAGTCATTCACATTTGGCTACAGAGGGAAAATAGTAGATTGTGTGATTAGATTCCCACTCTGTTTCCCCCTGTTCCCAGTCAACTATTCTAGAAAATGTCATCTGAAGGTTCATTAAGATGATTCAAGATTTTAAATAACAGCGTGTTTAAGTCATAGCAGGCTGGCCAAAAATTAAGAAAAGCCTCAGAAAATCAGGTACACAGGTACAAAGCAAAAGATTTGGAGCCTAATAGCTTTGACTGAGTTAGAAATTTCCAATCATGATAGTGGCAAATCCACTTAGCAAAATCCATGAAGAACTGTGCCAGTGTGCTGGCCTTGCTAGGACAGGGTTAGTTTTCTCCCCACATCTCATTTGGTTCTGTGTTTTGGATCTGAGACCAAAACAGTCCTGATAACATACCAGTGTTCCAGGGTTTGCTGACCAGTGCTCAGCATCAAGGCCTTTTCTGCTTCTCACTCTTTCCCCCAGGGGTTGCACAATCTGTTGGAGGGACTCACAACCTGGCAGGTGACCTGAACTGACCAAAGAGATGTTCCATACCATATAATGTCATGCTCAGCAATAAAAGGGGAAAGAAGGGGCTTTGAGGGTTGATCATCTTTTGTTAGGAAACAGGATGGGCATCAGTCTACTCGAGGGAGGTGGTGAATGGTAGTTTTTGCATCACTTCTGTTTATATCTCTTTTTTTCCACTTACCATTCACTTATTTAATTTTTTTTCTCGGCTTCCCAGTTCCTTGCTTTTACTCTTCTTTTAATATTCCCTTGTTCCACTGAGGGGATGAGGAAAAAGTGAGCAACAGGCTGTGTGGTG
The DNA here is from genome assembly GCA_035582745.1 of Loriotus luctuosus. Taxonomy (NCBI): domain Eukaryota; kingdom Metazoa; phylum Chordata; class Aves; order Passeriformes; family Thraupidae; genus Loriotus; species Loriotus luctuosus. The sequence continues at coordinate 59,764,243 of JAWWEY010000001.1, read as the reverse complement.
CTTGACTGTCCATTGGGATTAACCCAAAACAGCCTGCAAACTTGAAGAACTGCACTGGCTTAAAAATCAGAGATTTAAAAAAAAAAAAAAGGTGCAGTTTTGTGTAATTATTTTTTCATAATTTCAGAATTGATCAAAAGTTTTTGGCTAGCTTTTTTGTTTTGTGTTGTTTATTTGCTGCTGTTTTAGAAAATGGAATCAGATTGACAGCTGGAACAATAGTAGTTTTTCAATTCCCAGAAACCAAGCATCAGATAGTCATGTGAATCTTTATAAACTATACCATGTATCAACAGATATGGAACAAGACTACAGGACCTGACAATGCTGCAGCACCAAGTGCTGTCTGAATTATCAGTAAGAATACAAATTCTCTTTTTGTCTGAACAAAGAGCTGGTCAGGGGTTTAAGTATACAAATTCTGAGGAAGCTGCCAAAAGCACGTTCCCACTGTGTTGTGGGATTCTCTTGAAAACCTCACTCCACAGCAATTGCTACTGAAGTACAGAGTAGTACTTTTCTTTCACCTGTCTAATGTAAAGTATTCAAGACACTTGCTGTCTTCAAAGAGCATTGCAGGTATTCAGCAAATGATCATCCCCAGAATGTTTTGTCCAATTTCTATTACCAGCTCTCAAAGAATTAAACAGATGTTGCAAGACAAGGACTCCAGTGAAGGCCAAGAAGTAGGAGCTGCGCTCCTGCTGCTTCTTTCAGCATGTCATGGTTGAATCCCAGCTGCCAGCGAAGCACCACACAGACACACACTGAGTCACCCTTGGTGGCATGGGGAGAGAATCAAAAGTGTAAAAGAGAGAAAACTCGTGGGTTGAAATCAAGACAATTCAATAAGTAAAGCAAAAACCGTTTGTGTAAGCAAAGCAAAACAAGGAATTCATTCATCATTTCCCATGGGCTGGCAGGTGTTCAGGTCTCCAGGAAGGCAGGGCTCCATCACATGTAACAGTGACTTGGGAAGACAAACACCATCAATCTGGACACCCCCCACTTCCTCCTTCCTTCTTCCCCCACTTTAAATGCTGATCATGACACCATATGGTCTGAAATATCATTTTGGTGGCATCCTTCATGGCTTACAGAATACTTTAAAAATTCCCACAGCTATCTGAAAAATTTATTATGCAAACTTAGATGATGCCACACCCTAGATTGTGTGATATTTACAATAGTGAATTCTCTAATAATGACATCCTTTGGACTTCAGCTAGAATAAGTACATGATTCTACAACTTCTTAGGTGAAGGCTATAGGATTAAGCAGGTGTAAGCCCATATACGTTTTTCAGATATTTTGTGAAAAGAAAATCATTAATTTTGTTGCACTTGTTTTTCTAAAATTTCATTATTTTCTTAAATATTTAGAAAATTTTGAAAACCATAATTCCTTTTGATTGTAAAAATAGAGGAGATTCTTATGCCTTCTGATTCAAATATTTCTACAGACTTTGTGAGAAGATGGAGGAGCTCAGTTGAGTTGCTTAAATGACTATTTGAGAAATATCTCAGCCAGGTTTAAGGTGCCAGCCAAGGGCACTGGGCATCTCTCATAGGTTCAGTACAATATTTACCTCATTAAAGTGAAGTTCCTGGATGTAAGATGTCTCAGATAATTTTAAATAAGGTGTTTAAGGTAGTGTGTAGCAACCTGGCCTGCTCCAAAATCATCAGATATGCTCCATATCACTAGAGCAGACAGAAGCAAAAACAGGATTTAGACAACAAACACACACACATTTTTAAGCAAATATCTTCATAGTTACCAGTCATTCTCCAATAGTACTGAAAAACTCTCAGATTTGAAAAAAATATTAATTGTAGACAGAGTGGATAATTTATATCTAGCAGATATGTTTTGCATCTGTGTAATTTTGAGAGCATTCTTCCTTTTTTTCTTATTTTTCCTCCTTTTTTTAGCAGACATGATTAGTATTAAACTTTAAAATATTGTAATGTCTATAAATAGTGATAGAACCTTAAATTTCAAGAGTATAGCTACCCAATATTTCTCTTTTTTTCTGTCGGACTTTTATATGGGTGTTATAGAAAGCACTACATGATCTTCATCTAGTTATTTCATGATATGTTTATGAGGTAATAAAAGAACAATTTTTCTTATTGAGAAATCAGCATAGAGAGAGAAATTTGCATACAGAGAGAAATTCACATATAGTTTAATTAATTCTACTAATAAAATTATAAAATCAGAGTAATCATTAATTTTAAGTTTCCTTCATTGTGCATATGAAGAATTGGATTTTTGAGGGAATGATCTTCAAAAATCAGCTGTTTATACAGCCACCCCAAGTCCTGAAATGAAATATAAGAAACAAGGGAAAAGTTCTGCTGAGGACTCTGATTTGCAAAAGCTACTTGTACCAAAGGCTTATTCAATTTTCTTTTCCTTCAGATTTGCTGATGAGAAAGAATTCACAGTATAAACTTTACAGGAGTCAGGACACCCATTACTACAAGGAATCCTCTGTTGATTCATTACAGTGATTTACTATGGTCTTTTAATTTTTGAGCAACAGAACGAGAACAACACAGAACTTTGCAAAACTTCATCAAAGAAGTATCCCAATATTTTCAGAAAAGAAAAAACAATCAATTGTAAGATAGTAATCTCTCTGAAGTACAAATTTAGAATCACAGGATAAAATCACCACAGGTAGATAAAGTGCTGGGACTGTAGTGTTTTTACAGCACTTATCCAGAACATCATGATTTATTAAAGTCTTCTTTTACTTTCTTTCACATCCCCTGTAAAATAAGTAATTGGGCAATTCACTGGAATCTCACATGAGAATTTGAACATATGCTTCTGTGTAATTGTACAAGCTTATATGAAACAGTGAAATGTTTACCATATTTTTATTCTTGTTCTACGCCAAAGATTAAGCAATTTTTTCAATGAATTATATATTCTTGAGACTCAACCTTTAACTAAAAATTATAACATCTATTGATTTGGTGGATTCTAAAAGATTGTGTTTTATTCATAAGATGATATTTTATTTTGAGTCACTGCAATTTATCTATTGAGTTATCAATTCATCCCTACCTTCAGCAAAATTAATTTTTTTGGTTTCTTTATTAAATAACTTCAAGATTTCCAGCTTTGTTTGTTGTGACTGTAAAAGATACTTATTTGAAAAGGTGTGGAATTATCAAAACAAATATGAACAAGGCAGTTCTTTGGTAGTATCTATATATTTGCTCATTTTAGCTCATCAAGATAAAGATTTGAACATAAAGGGAGTCTTTCCAGCTTGCATTCATCAGATCTCACTAAAAATAAGGAGAACAACAAAAAATACCTACTATTAACTGCATAGCCAAAAATAATACAATAAAAAAGCTAGCAGAGATAACATTTCTCTTCTGAATGTTTTTTGCTGCCAAGCTATGAACCTAAAAGTGTTTGTAAAATTGTACATGCCACCTGTATGACGTACGGAAATTCTGGCTCCTCTTTTCCTTTTTTATATCATAAAAACCAACAAAAGAAAACACCAAAAAACAAAGAAATAACAACAAAGTAACACCTTTCTTCCAAACACGTGAAGATTTACATCATTTTAAATCATTTTTAAGATTTAAGATTTACATCATTTTAAATAAGTTTTTGACATTTAGGTTAATTAAACATTTAAAATTACAAGGAGATATCTAAATGTCAACATTTCAACATTATTGTCTTAAGCTGTACTTGAACCCTATGTTGGAGATTGAACAGAACGAATCCTGTCTATAAGAAATCTTTCTTATATCCCCAGATTTCTTTTGTACAAACTATACACACTCCTGACTGCATTGTGAATATTTTCAGAACTCCATTTTATAATATGGATAATTTATAGTGATCTAATGAATAATTAATAAAAATGAAATATTTAATTAATATAATTCAACAGTTCAGGTGAAAACAACCAGAATGTGGCTGGCAGACAATGGTAGGCAATCTAGTTGTCCAGTCCAGTTCATCTAAGTAGAACTCTCAGTTTGGTTCATGGGTTTGTCCTAGGGAGAGCCAGGTATGATTTTGTTCTTCCTTTTGTTCTTTTGTTTTTTCCTGGAAAGCTGTTCTGGTAAACTGGTTGCTTTTAGAACATTTTTGATATGATGACAACATTGACAGTCAAAGAACACAGCAAACTGGAAGAGGAAGGAAAAGAAAAAGGATGTGCCAGTGAACTTTTCTGTCCAGTCAATGCCTTTGCACTTGCCAGTTCTATCACAGAGCTGTAGTTTGCAGCTGTGTTGATATTGTCTCATGCTTGGCCAAGGACACAAGCTGGCAGATGAGGGTGACCCCGGCATGCCCTGACCAATATCACAGTCCCCCAGGGCCTGAGCACAACGGCAGTGCCAGGCTCTGGTGAAATCCCCAGCACAGCACACATAGCTCAGGCAGGGACTGGATGCCTGACTCAGGGCAGGTCATGTGCTCCTGGTGCCACAGAAGGGGAAGCCCTGGATGAAGCTTTTCTGAGACACTGAGGTGTACTGATGTCTCCAGGGCCCTGATGCCCTTATATGAAACAGAAGGCATTTTCTGTCTGGAAACAATGAGTAGCTTGCTGCTGATCCCCAAGGGGAAGGTGGGCATTTTATGCTTCTCTAGTACTTACTAGAGATTGATGTGTCCTCATTTTTTCAACAGTGTTAGTTCCTCAAACCTAAGCTTGTTGGATCAATTGCTTTCTGGATGACTGGAATGGAAGGATTGTAAGTCACAGCTTTTATTTATATCCTTTGGTATGGATTTGTTTCATATCTAACTGACATAGACTCTGCTTAGCTTGCAGGTTTCTGAAAAATCCATTCCTTAGGCACTTGGCTTTTCTTTATACCTTATTGGGAGCCAAAACATTTATTGGCTGCTGAATTTTCCAGGAAGTAAGCTGGCAGCAGATGGGGTGCTGCTTCTCTGGTTTAGTGGAACTATGCCTAAGCACCTTTAAAAAACCTGGTTTTGTATATGCTGCTTGTCATCCATAAAACAGAGAAAAAAGAAAAAAAATGTCCTGAATTTATAAGCTATAAGAGTAAGCACATTTAAGTTTGCAAGGTCTTCAGATATTGTGATATAGAGGCCACAAAGAGATGTTTGATAAGAAGGAACTACAGATGAGTTAAAGATCAGAAACGACTTTTTAATTGCCAGCCAAGTTGAATACTGATACTTTGAACTGTTCCCAGCCGCTCATTCAATCAATTAAGTGAAAAAATTTGAGCAAATCTGAATATTGAATTAATATGAAGAAATAATGATTTGCCTATAGACATTTTGCAAATGGAAAAGATTAATGAAGGGAGGCATTTATTTCAAATTATTTGCTCAGCTGTTGTTGCTCAGAATTCAGTGGGGTTTGCATATGTAACTGAGATATTTCAATGCAGGCCAGGGAAAAGTATAAAGTATTTGGTTTTTTAATTATGTTTTTTGTGGTTTGTGGATTTTTTTTAAAATTGGTTTTTTGGTTAAAGCATACTAAAAAAAAAACAACATTGTATAAAAGAGCTAGCCTAGGTTACTTGATAGATAAAAGAAGATAAAAGACTGGCATTTTTTAAAAACTAAACAAAAACCCAAGCAAATTGATTAAAAGAAAGCTAAAACATCTCCATAGTTGATGTGCATTTTCATTATTGAAGGGTCTGTTTTGTATCTGATAGGATATTTTCTAAGAGTAAATTTTAAGACTATACTTGAAATCCGGTGAATTCTAAAAAGTTCCACATGACTATGGCAAGGTGCAATCATGCAAAAAGGCACCTTCGGAGCATAGAAAAGGAGGAAGAAATATGAGACAGACTGACCAGGGCTGTGAACCTCGACAGGGGAACAAACAACCTGTACTCAGCAGAAGGTCTTGGAGGCCAGTAGATTTATGATGGGCTTCCTACTTACCTACAGGAAGTTGTGGCAATCAGTGCCACAAGAAGGAGACAAAGACAGGAACAAGGCACTACCATGGGGAATGGCAGACAAAAGAATACAAAAAAGGCTTGATGATGGTCATGTCATCATGGTGACAGTGGTATTATGCTTGGAAAAATGGTACCTTGTCCTGGCTGATTCAGGGATCTCCAGAGGTAGCAGCATCCTCAGCCAAAATAGATTTCCTGGGACCTTTCTATGTGAGACTGCAGGGAGTGTCAGAAAACACCTTTAAGTGAAAGTTAATGTCATTATCTTCTATGATGCACTTATGGGTGTGGAGTGAGAAGTAGTTATTAAAAAAAGTAAAATAAAGAAGCCAAACTGAAGAAAACTGAAGTATGTGTTGAGATGTAATGTGTTGCCACGACATAATGTGCTGCTAAACCACAAGAACACATCCATGCAGAGCACTAGAAGTGGACTGAACCTGTCCAAGGCCTCCAGCACACACCAGCATCAGCAGTGAAGGTTATGCCTTGGAGCACCTCCAAGTCAGCAGTGGCTTCTCTAGGCAGACAGAGATTATAAGATTATATGTAAGCATTTGCTAACCAGAAGATCCCTTTAGGGACTACCAAACACCTTCCAAGAAGACACTTGCCTCCATATGACCCACTGTTCCTGAGTAAACAGCAGGGTTTTGTGTCCCAGCTGTGCCAGAGAAGCTGTGGAAAACCCTGGGCAAACTGCTCTAGCTCTGAAAAAAGCTTTGAGCAGGAACTGGACCAGCTAAGGTCTAGTGGTTTGTTCCAACCAAAATTCTTCAGCAGCGCTCTCAGCAATCTGAATTGAGCTTGTACTGACAGATTATGCCTTGCCAAGTTTATAGGAGAAAATTCTAACTTTTTCAGCATTCAATATTGCTTATAAACATTTAAGTACTGGGATACCAGTGATCTCTGATGGGTTATTCTTAAAATAACCACTGATTATTTTGGCTCTTTGAAGGTGAAACATGGATGAGGAAGCAAAACCCATTATTGCTAGTCTGAAAGAACTAGAGGCTGTTTTACACACATGCATCCTTTTATTCACATTCCAGCATTCATGTTTAGGCTCTGCTCTCCAGTTTCTTCATCTCTAAAGCCAGAACAAAGATATTAGATGTTGTAAGAGCTTTTATATTGGGCTTTTGCACAAACGATATATTTAATTTTGTCAACATGCAAGTATGCATGAGAACTGTAAAATATTGGTGACTTTATTCCCCAGTTACAGAGAAATTATACCAATCTATTCACTGATGTAGTCAGCTGGAGACCTTTGCTAGCTAATGAAATGCCAATGTTGACATTGTAATAAAAGATACACTTCTGGATTTATGTTATTTTTCTTTTTTTACCTAGGAATGCTAATGAAAACTGAAGATGCCATAGGCCAGATTTTTTTTTTTTTGGTAACTCAATAAAAATAGCAAGTCAAGTGAACTGCAAAAGATTTAAGTAAGTTATGAGAAGCTGTATATTAGAAGACTATTTTATGCTAATCAATAAGGTAATTTAATTAAACCATAAACTTTCTAATAATAGACAGAAAAAAACTAGAAATTTAATCAAAAAGTAAAAGCTTCATCAATGAATGCAAAACCTGATATTGAACTAAGAGAAAAAGTGTATTAAAGTGTTGAGTTAGGGTTTAAAAAATATGGTAGAATTCCATTAATTCCATTTATATTATATGTGTCTTAACCACAACTTTTAAGTTTCTGGGAAAAAAACCACTTCTATTGAGGCTTTACATGCATCCATTTTATCAAAAATTGTTAACTTTTAAACAGAAAGAGGTTTATGAATTAGTATCTGTATCAGGACTCATAATAAATACTTTGATTCCTTTTGCAATGTTAGTTAAATATTTTCTTTCCCACTTCCCTATTTTCACTTTTGTTAAAATCAATTTTATAATTACTTATTTTGTAAAATTGGGAGATGGAGGACTTTAGACATAATCATATTTCATTCCATTAAACCAAGAAAATGGAAACAAAATTGAAAAAACTTCTTTAAGGAAAAATTCCCATGTTTGTCTGATTTGTTCACAATTCATAATATGATCAACTACATTTCATTTTAGGAGCTCAGCCTGAAGGATGTAAAATAAATCTAGTTTGCAACCATGTTACAGTTATGTCCTAGGCTTGACTCAGAAAAGCAGCACTTTTAGTGGTGTCTAATACCTTACAAAACAACAAGCCACTTTTTTCATTGATAATTAATAAGTGTGGAACTGTAATCCTTGGGGTCTGCAAGTCAGATAGAAGCTTATATTAAGAACAGTGACATATTCCTAAGTATCAAGTTCACACATATTTGCTTTTCACTGTGTGTCATTTCCAATTTATTGCATGCGGTACATGTTTGAATAGCATTCAAAGGCAACTAATATGATTAGAGACAATCAGAATTGTTTATCTCTGAACTGAAGACCAACAACTTTGAAATCTTGCAAATCACTAGATAATAACATCATGAAAACCCATTCTCTATTCTCCTATATAATTTGACTGAAGAAGCGGGAGGTGGGGGGGGAGTTGTGAAGAATGGCCAGGTTGAAATTCCTCTGGAAAAATCCTAAACACATAAGGTTTCAAGAAACACAACTGTAGCTCTGTTAAACTCGTTAAGAAATTAAACAGATTTTATTTAATTAAAATAAATTTCATTTAAAACATGCAAAGATTCAATATCACTATAAGATGAAATGAACCATCACTGTCACTAAAGATATATTTCTCATTCCCCCAGTTTCTTGCCTCTAGCTTCTACCACCTTCTAAATGCCAAGTGCATGAAGTTCCTATAACTGCATGATGAACTGGTCTGGTTAAAAATATTTTTGTCTCCAGGGATCACTTCTCTCAGCAGCAGCTAAAATTCAGGAAATGAAAGGTGCATATCCATAATCATTTCAACAAATCTAAATTGAGACTGCTGTGATCTCAGCTGCCTTTTCTATCCCCAGCTGTGCACTCTCCTGCCTTGAACTGGCACTATGTCTTGCGTAATCATGTATTGAAACATTATGGGAGCTGAACGGATGAAAATTCACAGAGTATAAAAATTTTAAAAAAAAGAGAGAGAGAGAAGAAAAGAAAACATTTATTAGTCCTTAGCTGGATCAAGTCTCTGAAACAGTTTATGGTGTGAGTGCCCAAGCCCTCACACAGCAGAAGTTAGGAAAAAGGGATAAATATTAGGAAAAAATTCGGACCCTGACCGGCTATAGAGTTCAGAGATTACCTTGCTGAAGCAGAATATGGAGATATCATTTTTCGATCTGTGGTTAAAAAAAAGGCAGAGTTCAGATACAGTATAAATACATAGGTACTTTTTCATTTTGATCGGTTACAGTTCTGCATAAAACTGAAAAATGGAGGCTAGGTACTGGGCATCAGCTGATAGAGGGATATCAACTGGGATATCAACCATTTTGAGAGGGTACCATAAGGCTTTGTGTTAAATCAGAGCATCATGATGACCCTTTGGCTTACACTAGCAGCAAAATTCCCACTAACAGGGACTTAGATTATCAATTCAGTTTTGGTGTTGCTATTTTTAAACTAGGACTTCTACAGAATCCCAAGCACCTTTAGTCTTCATTTCATCAAACTACAAAAAGGAAGTGATTTTGAACTCTCTTCTCTTCCCTTGCAAGGTAAAATACTCCTGGAAAAACAACACACTGGCCATTTGTGTTTTCTTAGGGTTATGCCAGTATTTCCCAGCTTCAGGTATGAGAAGAGAGAGAAAAATCCCTGCTCACTTTTAGTTTTGGATCACCTCTGCACTCTAATGGACTTGCCAGGCTGTTTACAGCAGCTTTGGGGCTAGTTTGCACTTGGTTTAGGAACAGCATCACAAAAAACCTGGCCCTCCATCTTCTAAAAATCTAAAGCTCTGCAATCAAGTTTTTCAGTTGCAGCAGCTGCATCAAGACAACAGAGCAAAAAGAAAATTAAGTGTAGAAAAATACAGATATGGAAATATCACCCGTGTTCTTTAGTGAATTTCTACTACTCATTATCTGTTTAATTATCAATTCCTTCCTGCTCACTTCAGTGAAAATATCAGCTGCCTAGCGTGGTGGGAGACATGAGCATCCCAAAATGATGTTAAATAGCCAAGCTAAACTGTAATACTGCATTAAATATTTCCTATTTAGGCAAGAATATGGCTGCATTTGATCTCACTGAAATCCCCAAACTCTCACTTCATAGAGGTTTACCCAAGCTCTAAATCAACGAAGCTGAGGACACGTTGCTTTCTAACAGTCTGTTCCTTCAAGTTAAAAACAGCTGAACATGATCTTGCCAGCTCCCAGTGTGGTGCTGTGGCTGAGAGGGCTAATGTGGCTGCATAATCAGGGGAATACTCAGCTGGAGTGGGGAGGTTATATTACTGACATAACAGCATAAATGTTTATGTTTACTCTGAGACTCGAGGTGCAAACTGTAGTGTACACACTCCCTAGAGAGGCAGCTATTCTCCATGACTGCAATGTTTAAGAGAATGGTAAGAAAACAGGATTGTTTACCACAGCAGGAAGAAAACAGCTCACACAGATTTAGATGCCAAACAATAAGATGCTAGGAATTGAAAATACTGATGACTGCAATGTTTTTGTTAGACTCATGTCACACGTACAAGCTTTTCCTACAGCAGATTGAATAATGGATGAGGAACAAAAAATATGTGAACAGTGAGAAATGTATATTTCTGTATTGTATCTGAACTTACTGCTCTTTTTAGCCTTCTCTGGAAAAAATTTTTATACACAACAGTTAGCTTAGAAATACTTAGTAATACAAAAGAACACAGAAGTTACACAGAAGGAAGAAAGAGACAAAATACTGCTATATTTAGATACAAATGGGTATAAAGAAACACAGAACATGCAAAATTTTCATGCTTTTTTCTAGCTTCTCTTCATGTTCCTTTAGCCCAATGGAAAGAAGCACTATCTTCTTCTGAGTGGGGTAACAATGCCAAGCTTTGACATCAGCTTGTCATCAATCCTCTCTATTTACAGACAGAAACAAACAAAACACCAAACAAACAAACCACAGAAACCACAGTGCAGGAACCACTTGCTGCAGGCAATTCAGCAGGGTAATGAATGATGATGAAAATACCCAAAAATTCCAACCTTGTTTTCCCAGGTTAATACTTACCCAGTAGACCATGCTGCTTCTGTGAGATCACAAGTGCATTTTGTCTTTGAAGCATGTTATCCATTACCTTTGAAGGGGTTTCTTTTAATAAAATACAAATCAAACACATCTAAAATAAATCAAACACATCAAGGCTTTGAACCAGATCCCAAGTGGTCCTGATAACATAGTCTGCATTTAAAAATGTGCTGATAACACAATTTGCATTTACAAATTCTGCTAGTCTCAGTGGGAGTTAAGGTTACTCAGGATCTCACTCAGAATTTACATTCAAAGATAAAAATTGAAAAACCCCAATGAAGCCCCCCAAAAAGCTACACACGGGGCATGAAGGTGAGAGGTGGAAATAAACTGAGAGATTACTCTGCCCCTTATATTGAAAACAGTAGTTGACCACAGGCATAGTCTGAGTGCCTCATCTTTTAACTGTGAAGGGGTAAAATTTAGACCCTCAGGCTTCCTATTCTTGTAAGTCAAAGATGCTAATGGTGTGTCTGCCTACCAATGTCACAAAGAATACAACTGCTGAGACCCTTTCTTTGAAGCAAAGTACAATTCAAAAACTTTCATTTTGCCATTGAAAATCCCTGGTAAAGCTCTGACATATTTTCTGGCCTCACATGCAGTGCTATAATGTAATACTAGTGGGAGCACCTGAAGTTCAAAATACACTAAAAGGGTTAACATAACAATGACTTCCATAACTAAAATATTAATTTCAGCACACCTCACACCTGAAATATGTCATTACCTGCTGCTTTATCAATCAGCAAAGATATAATTAGTCTATTCAGTAATTTTAAAACTGGACATCTCCACACTCTTCCACAGATACTGAAAGATCCCATGGAGCTCTGTTGAATTTTTCAATACCTTTAGCTTGAACTATTATAAGCACAGATGATTGTCAAATTGAAGACTTTGTTTACAGCTACTGCCCTGAACATCTTTTTAGAAAAAAGGACATTTCTGAAGAAAGATTGTAAATTAGATGATAGCAAGGTTCCTCTGAATGTGCAGTTCAATGTCAAGATGTTACATCAGCCAAAGCAATTTGAGCTGGTATTCATTCTTTTTTCAAAACATGCCATTTATATTGAGTAAACAAGGTTATTGGCTTAGCGAAATACTTGTTGCAATAGAAAATACCATATTGAATCATCCGATGATTTAGGCATTCACCTTATATTATAAAAGGTTTTAAAAGATGAAGAATAAAATTTGCACTGAAAGGTAACAGTAAGAGATGTAAACCACCAATTTTATGCCCCACACTTGGTCAATTTAAAAATGAAAATAATAGCCTCATTAACTGTCAGTCTTCAGAGGAATAAAATTCATGTTAAAAATCTGTATCTACTGTGCGAGATATCAAGAATACAAGCCACAGGAATACCAATTCTGCCTAATTTAAAACCTTTGTGTCAAAAGAAGAAATGAAAGATTGGACATGACAGAGGTGAATGAAGCTGTCGTTCTTTTAATTTTATTTAACTCACCGTAAAAATCTTTCTCAATGTTTTTCTCTAGATTTTTCTTATCCAACAGCACCACCTTGTGATGGTACAGATTTTAGTATTTGGGTTTACACACACAGCCCCTCAACAAAACCTTTCTTTAGTAACTGAGGTAGATAAAATGCTAAAAACTTTAAGTATTATTAAAATAAATAAGCAGGATACAGATGAATCTGTGGTCCCTAGATCTTCAGTCAATAGTCTTTGGAAAAGTTTTCTGATTAGAAGATGCCTCTTTTAATATGAAGATACAAGAATATACCTACCTACATTAAAAGCAATACGCTTATATATTTATATTTACATACTTAACTGGTATTTAGTGCTGTTTAAAAAAGCTTAATCTCTAGTTTATTCTTTAAATGAATGATTGTTATTGGTTTGGTGATGATTTCTAAGACTATACATGAGCCAGAGGTGCCCTGTGGAAGGTAAGATCTCTGTAGTATTTCTCATTGGCAAGCACCATCCTGGACCTCCACTCTGAGGTACCATGTTCTGTAAATTCCCTGTTCAGAGGGCCCAAGGCTGTGCTTTCAGTCTATTAGCCAAGGGCCAAAATCTTCTACTGGTTTTTGCATATTCTCTCTCTCCAGCCTAATGAATATTCACCCAGCCAACGCACAGTGGAACTGATTGAGCAGGGTGGACTGAAATTACACCATTGCAGAACAGGTCCTTAGTGCATTTCCATCGGAAATGGTGAGGCAAAGAATGAAATTGGGTCTTGGTTTCCCATATCCTAAATGGATTACTTAATCACTGAGCAATCAAAGAGGAGCAGGGCTGAGGCTTGTGCTGGCTTAAATCCAGTAGATATTCTGTGAAAGTAACTATGAAATAAGACCAGGAAGCAGAGATTATTTGTGGATATGTCAGGTACAAAAAAAGAGCTAAAGCTCTCTGAGTGCTTCCCAGACAAAGGCATTTCTGCACATGCTTGTTAGAACCTTATTCAAAAAATACATATGAGCAAAGGGTGTTCAAAGTTTGGACTGAATTTTGGACTCCAATTTTGGAATCCAAAATGTCAGCCAAGAAAGGAAAAGGCAACCAAATAACTTTATGAGTTTTCATTGTTTTTATATACATTAGAAATATTAGAACAAAATCAATTTCAGGAAAAGCTTTCAATGTTGTAATGATAAATTTAATTTCTTCTAACCCTGGAAATTTCATAAATCTCTCACTTTTCCTTTCCTCCTTTATTAATCTATTTATTAAAAACATAGTACAGTGCAGTTTAATATGATTTTTATTTTTTTAGACTTTCAATTTCTATTTTTTTTAATTCTTTCAAAATAACTTAATTAAAAGAAATTGCAACACCCAAAACAATGCAAAATAGAACTTGCCATGTTTAGTGACTCTTAATAAATAAATCTTATAAACTGGATGTCTTGAGATAACATACTTTTTGTTAGGACCTCTGGAGAACTTGCTAACTGTGCTACAACTGTCCTTATTTAACAACTTCATTAGACCACTTAGGAGGGAAAAACCATTATATTAATAGTATTTGTAGATTGCACTTATTCAAAGGACCTTTTAAACCCTGCCAAGGACATAAATATAACAAAGTCAAACTGGAAAAATGAGTAAATGGATATACAAACTGAAATGAGATTTTGAAAGGAAAAAAAAGTAAGCCACCACATCTAAAGAAAAATGAAGGACTGAAACTCTTACTTTGAAATCAGCAGGAGGGCTAAAACATGAAATATAAATAGATCAGGGAGTGATGTTAGGCAAAAATTTGAAATCAACTTATAACACAAGATGACATAAAGCAAATGTAGTGTGATTTATAATAGTATACAAAAGAAGCATTGAATCACAGAAGACAGAAATGACAGTGTGTCTCTGATATTTCATTTGAGAGACCACCTCTGAGTCTGAGGCAAACAAATTCTACATAAAAAAATGCTAGAGTAAACAATTTAATAAGCAATAAATGTGTGACTCATTTTTCATGAAAACTTATAATGAAAAGAAATCTGTGCACAAGAAGTACAAGCCCTTCTGGTATTTCTTGGCCCTAAGCATTGGTTCTTAGAGACAAGCAGCAGTGTCTGCTCACATCCATTGCACTTGGACCAGCTTTGGTCTCCCAGATGATCTTTGACACAGTTCATGGAAAAGCAGTGGCCATGGGCTGCTCTCAGGAGACCCTGTGGATGTGATTTCCTACCCAGTGATATGGACACATTGCAGACGTTGGCACTTGCCTGAAAGGAGTGAGAACAGGCCCTGGCATCCTGTAAAATAGACTTAGCCCTACGTGACCAAGGTTTTTTGCCCTTTCTCATTTACCATTAAAGCCACACCCTCAACTAAATGTACATTGCTAAGTGCATTTGTCCCAGGGAATGATGCTTACTCTTGGGACAAGTGATGAGGAATAGTTTGCAATGACCCCCTTCAAGGCTTTCTGTAGCATGGAAAGTGATTTTTTTCTTCCATAGAAAATTAGATGCTGTGTACTATGTATGAACTCTACAGCCCTGGGTCTTCTGGCTTCATCCACCATTTCTGTGACAGTAAGACCTAATAGTTTTGTATTTTTTAATCTTTTTTTTTATTCTTGTTTTTGCTCTCCAGCTTAATGTGTACAAAACACTGCAAAGGCAGTGCTGCATCCACCAAAGTATTTTTTATATGGCATCAGCCTCTTGCATGTGTTGCATACCTGTGGTGTGATTTAGGGAGCAGTGAGTGTGCCAAACCTGCTGGGACAGCTTTGGAGCACTCTGTAATGTGTGGGTCAAATCACATATTTATGTTAACTAGTTTGCATTGCATTTTGTGGCTATTCCCTTGACTCAGAGCTTGACCTATGCGTTATTTAGGAATACTCTAATTTCATGATTCCTACAGAGGCCCCAGGAGTGAAATAAAATGTTTATGGCTTAGGCAATCACAGGAGTAGGTCCCAATCTAGTAGAAGAGAGCTATATTATTTAGCCACTTATCAATACCTACTTTGAAAATACCATCTGTAATAAGAATAAAGTCAAACCTACTAGTAGAATTCTATATAAAACAAGTTTTTTGAAGAAGCAAATAGTGGTTCTACCTCAACAAACCCAGTAAGAATGCCTGAGCATCTCTGTAAATAGATACATGTGTTTGTGCATACCCTGTGCACAAACTAGGAGCACAGCAGAGATTCTCCTGAGTTAGTTATTGAAAAGAGATCACCTCTTCAAAGAATCAGGGTGCAGAAAACCAGGTGTATTATCTGGAATCGTAAAAGAAGGTGAGACTCAGAGTAATAACCTGACGTTTTAAAATGAAAATATAGATCAAATGTCTCTATTCTGTCAAAACAACCCAAACAACAAAACCAAAACTGAAAAGCCTCTTGCTGAAGCATTCCAACAGCAAACTGAATAAGTAGCTGGAAATATGAACATTTTTTAAGCCTCTTAATATTATCATTGCAAGTTATAGTATTTTTCCTTTTATTAAAAAATTATTACAGTTAATTCTATTAAAGTGAGCAGCCTGTTTACCAGCATTTTTCCCCTGACAACAGCCTACTAATTAAAAATAGCAAGATATATCTGAAATTAAACCTATTCTTTTAATGAAAATGCTACATAAAATCACTGTAACTATGTTTTCTACATTTCTCTATCCCTTTCAGGACATAAACCCACAAATATGTATATGTATCTATATATAAATGTTATTTCCAAAAATTAGATTTATTAGTCCATTAATGTCAAGAGATGTTATTAAAATGTAGGTTTCCAAAATAATCCAAAATAATCCACGAAACTTCCCTTAGATTTTCAATCATCTCAACTGAATAAAAAGTTAATTAACAAATCGTCAATGGAAAAAAACCAGCGCCCTCCTTCAAATTGAGAGTTATTCTTTTCTTTAAAGCTGTTTAGGAAAGAAAATAGCCTACAGTTATTATGCAGATTGTTTCCAGCTCTTTAAGAGTACAATTAAGTAAATTAATCAAACTCAAACTTCATTTTTGCAGTCTGTCATAGGTCAAATCAAAATTAGTCATATTAACATATAAAGTGCTTACAGTAACAGGGTTGTGGCAGAAACACTACACTTCTGAAAGTTTTTTTTTTAACTAACATCCAAATAATAGACGTGAGATGGAAGCTGAAAATTTCTTTTGGTTACAGCAATTTCTGTGTTTTAAGCTTTGAAAATCACTTTCTACAAGTATTTCTTTCTAGAGAGACTCATGCTTTCTTTACCTCTACTATAACTTAAATCCTAACTAAAATTATTTTCCTGCGTTGTCAGGTACTGTGTTCATTCACTTGCGTCATATTTCTATTTAATATATCAATGTTTAACTAGTGAGAGTCACAAACACTTCTATTTTAATATAAACAATATGTAAGTATTATATTGCTTTCAAGATTTGCATGCATGATAAATATTTTAAATACACTTGATAAAGAAAAAGGTTATAAAATTTATCATTAAAGACCCAAAATAATTTGTTTTGGAAGGTGTTTAAAGGAATCACGTGTAGTGTCAGACAGAGAGGAAGAATCTACTAC
This sequence comes from Loriotus luctuosus, assembly GCA_035582745.1. Classification (NCBI taxonomy): domain Eukaryota; kingdom Metazoa; phylum Chordata; class Aves; order Passeriformes; family Thraupidae; genus Loriotus; species Loriotus luctuosus. The sequence continues at coordinate 59,747,049 of JAWWEY010000001.1, read as the reverse complement.
ATTTTTGCAAGCAAATTCACCCTTTCAGGGAAAAAGTTTTTCCTCATATCCAACCTAAACCTCCTTGGTACAACTTAAGGCCATTTCCCCTTGTCCTATCTCTTGTTACCATGGAAAAGATACTGACCTCCACTTTGTTACAATCCCTTTTTAAGAAGTTTTTAGAAAGCAATAAGGTCCCTAATGAGCCCCTGTTTCTCTCTTAGTTAATTAATAGTTAATAATTAATATCTGGCATATTCCATAGTTAGAGTTGGAATATATATCATATTCCATAGTTAGTTGGTTAAGGGTCACTGAGTGTTGCAATGTCTAGCTAGGGGTGGGATAAATCACATCCTGGGGATGTTGTTTGCTTTGTTAAGTATAAGAAGCCACCAGATAAGATGCTCTGCCTTTGTCACACACATTTTTCTTTTGGGCAAAAGCCTTGATCATCCCTTAACCTCCTATTCTCAGCCTTTACTGTCCTACGAGCTCTAGTGTGTGGCTGACTGCACCCTAGAAATGAACCAGAGAAGATTATGCAATATTTTAAGTACAGAGTCTAAAACAGAGGCTATCTATTTTAAATGCTAAAAAGCATTCAACTTTATTCTGAGCTCCTCTGTGCCAGGATGCTCTCCATGGTAACAGGAAATTGTGGTCCAATTAAAGGATACCCTAATAGGGTAGCAGTAACAGTGTAATGCCTTAATAGTGTAGTATGGTGAGAGTTATCAATACAAAACTGAATAGAGTGCTTTTTGTCTTAGTTTGAACTAGCTCTGGACAACCACTGAATTTTAAGTGATTTGCAACAACAGACATGAAGTAGACCACTTTTACTTAAGAGTGAGTCAGGCTCACCCAGATTTTTTTGACTCTTCATTCAGGCTTCAGAAATTGCTCTGATTTTAGCATCAAGTTTGCCGCTATACCCAAATTGTAGTGCTTGGTAGGCTGCTAGAGTGCAAGCTAGAAGGCACCAAACTGTTGTGAATTTCATGAGCCAGCTCAGCGGGAAAATGCTCTAATTGCAGAAAATGCTGACTTCATACGGGATGTATTTAGAGGTTTAACATGCTTATTAACAAAATGACTCCTCAATTAACATTGTCTCTACTAATTAACAAAAACACCAGCAGACTAGTAATGAGACACTCACCCTTACAACAAGCAGGCAAGAATTGTAAGACAAAAAATGTGACTTGGTGCCAGGGTGAAAAGGAGTCATGGGAATGCAGCTGCAAATCCTCACAGAACAACTATGAAGGCAATGAAAAATCACTGCTGAAGTAAAGGGATAAAAGAAAGAGAGATGCTTTTTCCCTGCCATAAAAAAGAAAGATACAAAAATAAAAGAAAAAGAAATCAGAAGATGGAAGGAAACATTAAGAGAAGAGAAATGGAAGACAGAAAATCAACATAGTCTTAGGACAGCTATATTAATTTTGATTGATTCAGATTAATTTATTAATTATATTTATATTGGAAGGAAATTGAATGGTGGGGAAGGGAGGCTAAGCATTCAGTAGTAGGGAGAAAAAAAATCATTTTCATAATATGAACAGAAGAAAAATAATTTCTTAGTAATATTGACTGTTTGTATTCATGAGGGAGGAAGAATGGTCATGGCTTCAGATGTATCAGCATTGCTTATTGTCATGAAAATGGGTAAGATACTATCATTCCAAGATATCAACTTGGATCAAATAAATGACAAATTTGGAATAGAAGAATACCTTCTTTAGATTCAAGTAATTTTACCCTTGCATTTTAAATTCAAAAATAAATAAGCAAAAATATTTTGAAAGTGTATAAAGTTTAAGGAATGGCAAATTACAACTGAAAAATTTTCCTTCCTGTTTTTCTTTAGCAAAATTTCACTGAAATCAATGAAATGTAAAAAAATTACATTACACTTAGGTAATTCTGATGTCAGATCCAATTGTTTGTATCTTCTTCACTTTTGTCAAAGTTGTGCGAAAGGTATTTTTTCATCCAAAAAGGAGAAAACCACTGGAGAAGAAAGAAACAGGGTTAGATACAAAATAAGATTGAGGCATCAGACCTCTATGTCAGAATATAAACTCTAAATTGCATATTCAACATACTCATGTAAAGTACAGGGAAAAATCCAAGTCTCAGATTTCAATTTTCAGGCTGGTGTACTGAGTGCCAAGTTGTCTAGGCTGCCCATTAAAAAGTGCTGAGTATATGCTGCTTTCTAAGTCTTTCCTTACTTCAGTCCTTAAGGCCCCTCTGCATTGAGCAATTTGTAGTTTCAGGACATCATGTATAGTCATTTCAAAGTCAGAGGAGAAACTACAGCATAATTCTTTCTGAATTCAGAGACAATGGTAATCGAGCTGGTTTCTTTTCTTCCTTCCTATTTATGATAGACTAAGTTAGCCATTCCAACACTTACATAGAGAAAAGAGAGCGCCAATTTTTACTTCAAGAGATTCAAACTTAGATCCAAGGACTCTCAGATTGCACTGCTCTACAGGGAAGATAAAAACTGACATTCTCATTCCTTTTTGTAGAAGTCCTCTTCATCTGTAATTAAAATGAATTAGCCCACAGAGATAAAAAAGACTGAAAATCACTTCTCCCTAAGTGTTTATTTATAAACTAGGAGATATTCAAGATTACTCACCTAGTGTGTCATTTGAGATGACTCATCTAACTCATCAAGACTGCAGCTGCCACTTCAAACAGAAGAGGATTTCTTGTAGGTCCTGCGCCACATTTCCAATTGTGTATAGATGACTCAAATATGCATTTCAAACAACACCTGACAACAGCAATTAACAGGCAGTAATTTCTAGCTGCACCTAAACCATTGTACAAAATACATCTCAAAAATTCTATTCATCTACCTGAGATCCACAGCCTGTAATTATCTTTCTGGGAACAAGGGTGGGATTCATAATAGGCACATGTAGATCTCTAAAAATTAAGCCTAATCTAGGACAGCGTTCTGGAATCCCTGCACATCCAGTTGTGCTCTACGGTAGCCTGGAACCATTGCCTTCCGGAATGGCTTGTCTCCATGAACTGTTAACAGAGTCAGACATCTATGAGGTTAAAACAAGAAGGACTAAATTAAGTGAACCTCAATCATTCCTTTAAAGAGCTAGAATTAGATTTTCATTTCTACCATTTCAGATAGAATCAGGAGTTACAAGTTTTCTTCCTGAAGCAGGAAAGCTGAATCCTCATGTTTTACATCCATAGTCAGGTATGGAGCAAATGAAAGAGGGAATCTGCAGCTCCTGCAGATGAGCCTCTGTGCAAGAAATAATAAAAAATTCACAAGACTAAAAAGAAAACCAGCAACAAGTCTATAAAAAGAACATGGTTGCAATAAAGTTCCTGTGAGGGAAGGATGAGATCATTATGCAACAGCAAACTGGTTTTTAGAACAAGAGCCTCTTGAATTTAATTTTCAAAATAATATTTCTTTTCCCAATTATTCTCTGAGTTGTTGTGACTTTTCAGCCTATTGCAAGATGAATCTTGTTTTATGCAAAAAAACCCCAAAAATGTATACAGTTAGCTGAAAATTATTACTCTGTTTCAAAGTGAGACAGATTCTCTCTTGTTGCCTGCAGCATATTATTATCACAGGGCTTATAGCTTTCTTCTAAAGTTAAATGGTCTTCTCCAATAATAACAAAAATAATTTGACAGGAACAGCTGCAAGATTCATTTTGGGAATACCAGTAGATAGTTTCTGATATATATTTCTGCTGCTTTAACCTTTCACAAAACAAGCTTGCATTTGAGTGCACATCAAGGCAATCCTTGGAGTGCACAGATGGTTCTGTAAACCATATGGCACCAGAACCTCTTCACCATACTCAGTTGACATGGAAAATTCTAGGCATTATCGGAAAAATGAAAAGTATTGTGGGTAAAATGTCTGTTGCTAATGTTCCTTGAGAACATTTTATTTGTATCTGAAGACCATGCTTAACAACAATCAGATAAAATCTTGCAGTATCTAATTAGATCAATTTGTTCATGGTTAAAAGCAAATTAAAGTATTTCAGCCGGTGTTGCCTTGCGCTGAACAGGGGAAACTGACCTGATGTTCTCAACTGAATAAGCAGGGTTCAGCCTCTGGGAGGCAATGATGTTTCTCATGCATTCAGCTTGATTTTCACTGTACACCATGGTTATGATGGGCCAGGGATTTGAGGTCAAATTTCTAATTTGAGGTCAGACTTTCAAATTCAAAGCTGAAAACATTAATATCAAAATCTGCTTTGGTTTGCTTATAGAGGAACAAAAATCAGTTCATTTGTATCCATGTCAGCAATTTCCGACAATGATGGCATATATTCAGATGCTAAATTCATCAGGATATTAACCACATACCAAATGACAGAAAGAGTATCTTATTTTTAATTATGCCTTCTACAAAACATTGCTCCTACATTCTAACTTCACTGCATGAAAAATTATCTTCAAGAGGAATGAGCATATGTATAGTTTGCTGCTATACAATATGCTCTTAGGTTTTTCATATAAATCAGAATTATTCAAACTCAGAATAATTGCTGTTTTGATAATCAATTTAGATAATTATTCTGTGCTAATTTGCCTAGTAGTCATGCTCTAGGTACCTTCTCTAAGAGTCAGTGAATAAGTTATACTCAGGATGATCCTCAATATAAATGGTTCCTTTATTTTAGAAAGGGAAAAGCAAAAAGAATTTACTTCATATGCATGGTAGTTATATTTCAGGATTGCCAGTATTCATGAATTTTTAAAAATCCTCTTCTACTGCCTGTGACTATTCCAAAATTTATCTCTTTAGAGTTAACTGTAATGGAGTAGAATGAGGAAGCTCTTGGTGGGAGATAGGTGGAAAATTAGTTTTGCTAACACAAAAAAAAAAAATCTAATGACTTTCACGGAAAAAAATCTACTTGCCCTAAGCTGACAAAGAACATCTTTGAAATATGGTGTAGTCCTTTAATTGCCCTAGATATGTATCAGTATATTCATCCATATATTAAAAAATCATTAAGCATTAAAAGAAGCAGAGTTCACACTTAATTAGGATCTTGCGAGTTATCACCTCAGTTTTCTGCAGGTTTCATCTGTGCTAGACCTGCTCTATCACAGGGCAGCAGAAGCTCAGTGAGACTGTCCCTGAAATTCTTATTATCTTCAGTAATTCCCAGCACTCTAAAAAGATAATTTGCATCTGGGGCACATACAACCCCATTTCTAGTATCTTCTATTTCTTCCCTTCTTGATGTCTCTTGTGATTGCTCACTTCTTCTCCAAGTTAGCATTCCTGTCATAGAATTCCAACAAACCCTTATGGCTGTAAAAGCTGGATCTAAGCCATAAAAGCAGTTTCCCTCATACATGTTCTGTCCTTGGTGTTTACTCACTGGTAAATATCTGCATGATAGATTGAGGTAGGAATTACATGCCAAACAGATAAGACCAAAAAGCTGGACCAAAGAGCGAGGGGATGAGAAGAGTAAATGGAGCAAGGCAGAGTCACTAGTGATGAAAAGCATGGGATTAGAGGGGCAGGAGGGTCACTGTGAGTCATCCAAAATCAGTGGGAATAGAAGCCAGAGTGAAGGGGGATCACAGGCTCTGGGGTAGAGGAGTGTAAATTTAGGTAACTGATGAACACAGTGCTCCATGTAACACTTACACATCAAGAAAGACCTCTCAAAGTCTAATATTTGGGGAAGATTCTTTAAAGGGAAAAATATATGAAGCATGAAGTATACCATTTATTGAGAGTATTCAAATAAAAAAGGAAAAAGATCATATATTTGCCTGTAAGGGACAAGTTGTATGTGCATGCCTCCCTGAAGTGCAAATCTCTTGGAGTCCTTTCCAAACTTAAATTTCCAGGCTACAGACTGATATAAAAATCTAGCTTGACTGCATTAATGTCTGTAAAAAATGTGTCAGTCTCTATGTGTGAGTCCACTGCTGAATGTCTTAAACCAATTTAAGACATTCATTGTTGAATTTTAGCATTTCTCTGCATAAAACTTAAATTTACTGAAATTACCCACTACTGCTGAACAAGTCATCATCAGATAATATTTGTTCATTTTTTTCCCATACTATTATGGTCAGAAATTTTCAAGTTTTGGTGAAATTGCCTTCACTGAATGACACCTGTAAAGTCTCATTGGGCAGTAGTCACTTAAAAATGAGACAACAATAGTTTAAATGTAGACTTCTGGGAATGAGTTTAAATGTTATTTTTATTGGTTTTGTAGGGGGTTTTTTTGGTTGATTTTTTTGTTGTTTTTTTGTTTTGTTTTTTGGGGTTTTTTCTCAGGTAAACTATATTCTCTGGAAGAGAGAATTTTTTTGGACAGATGCTTTGTTGTATATCTGTACTGACTAGGGCTAAATGAGAGGCTAAAATAACCAGGAAGTTTTACTTAGGAAAGAGTTTTATAAAGACAGTCCTCGCACACAATATGGAGTACGCCTCTTACAACATTGATTTTACTTAAATAAATGGGATATAGCAAAGAAGAAGCAGTAATGGCAAATAGCAAATTGACTTTCTCTAAAGTTTAAATTAATGATGCAGAGAATCAGTGCTTCATGGTGAGAAAAACTGCACAGCCTTCACAAACACAAAACTCCCCACATTATCTCCTCTGATCTCATTCTTCCTGGGTAGGAGCTGGCAGTGACTTAAATGTAGTAGACCTTCCACTTATGTAAAATTCATGTGTCTGGTTTAGAAAAACATGCTTAAAGCTAACAAAATGTCCAAGATGCTTTCTTGGGCCAGGGTTGAGTGGTCAGCAGTTTAAAGAATGTGTCATAGAAAGAGAAGAGACATTGTCTCCTTTTTTACAGTATTCTTCCTATGATATTTTATTACTCCAGTGTTCCACCCTCAGTAACAGCAAGCTATGTGCAAAGAAACCAGCTGCAAATCTTATAAAACCACAGTATTTGTTTTGCTGCCTATGCTCCATCCATCTTTATGACAGAGAAAAAGGAGTCTGTAATGATTCTCAACCTGACAAAATACTAGGTATTAACAAAATCTTACCATTTTCCATGCTTAGAATAAATTAATTTCATGCTTCTCTGGGTCTGTTTTACTACTTTGGACTCATTACTCAGAACACCTATGGCATCTCAGACTCATTAATCTCATCAAGCTCATCTGGGAGGTTAATGTCAGTCTTTTGATGCAGTTTTATTTGAGTATTTCCAAAGAACTGCTTAAAAGTATGGATCTATCAATATGATCAAAAGTAAATATTTTTCACATATCTTAATTTCTAAAGCATGTATAATTTTATCAAGATAATAGAAAGTAACTATTAAATGTAAAGCAAGTAGAATAAGCTTAAGTATCTGACTTGCTTTTTGTCCTGTTGAGCAGTAACCTGACCAAACATCTATGGACCAGATATTATGCAGATTTTTGATATCAGAATGTTTTTGTTGTACAGCCAGTATGAAAGATGTTTTATTAGTCTGAAAGGTTAACAAACATGTTTTCAGTCATTTCTCTCCAAAACATTTGCCCTCATACTAATTAGTTGTAATACTCATTTCAAGTACTATAAGTAGGGATTAATCCTGTCTACTTAAATTATATTTATTTCAACTCACAAGCCAAGTGTTTTAATTCAAAATATAAATAATTTATCTCATGTAGCAGGTAAAACATTGACATTTATTTATCTCTTTAAATCTCCCTTCTGTTACGAGGCTTGGAGAAACCTGCCATTTCAATATTTTCTGTTTACTTCTAGAACTAGCCCAGTAGAGTTAAAAGGCTGTTAAAAGTAATTTATTTTATTTTCTTCTTTTTTTTTTTATAGTATCACATGTATTTTCCATGGAGTGAAGATGATAGTACAAGGAGATTCTGGATTTTCCCAAAATATCAGTTAATTTATTTCATATATCTCTATGCTCATATTGACTATCTCTCAGTCTCTCATATTAATTAATTCTGTACACATCAGTCTCATATCAATTAATCTCATGCTCATGTACCTTTGAAACACTTGTCCCAACACCAATAGCAGGGACCAAAAGTCCTGTAGTCTGTGGAGATATGCTAAATAGCCAGCTTTGCTTTTTAACAAAATTTGATTGTGAATGCTGAGCTGATTTTTTAATGATGAATTTTCCACATTGGTATTCTTATCCCTAATATCCTGATAGGGCTCTTAGGGAATCTTCTGCCTTCAATCTCATCTTGCCAAAGAAGCATACAATGCAGATTCAGGACATCTGACTGCATAGGATACTACCAAAATTTAAAAAAACCCCGAATCTATGGATTACACATGTCTGCATGCCTGTTTCAAAACAGAGGAAAAACATTGCACCAACAGAAATAAAAGAACAATTTCTGATTTCTTTTGGATGCTAGTAGAGAATGAACAAAAGGAAAACATTTTAAATTCTGTGATAGATTACAGAGTTCACACAATAATTTCCTTGCAAACCAGTGAGTTTTCAAAGACAAAAGAATTTTTAAAAAAGTCAAATCAATAAAACTTTGTACTGTGCTACAAATATCGAACAGTCAAACACATAATGGAAACAAACACGCAAATAAATGGAAGTAAAATAGTGCACAACAAATGTCTGACATGTTTTTCAGTCTTAAGGAACAACAGTAAAAGCAATATTTTATCTCAGATATTTGAAGCTGAGAAAGGTATCTAGTCTTAGCTAACTCCACTTGTACCTCTGTCTGTGCATCTCTTTGGCATCAGATGCCAAATTAAGCCCACAGACCAAAAAGTTCATTACATTACATTATTAGAAACAGAAGCTTTATTTGGTCAAAGGACTTTAAAAAAGAACTTAAAAAGTAACATTTGCACCCAAATTAATGATAACAGTAACATTATCTGGTAGTGAGCATTGTCTCTCAGGTTGTTCAAAGGGATGAAGACAGAAAATTTAGCCAAAGATCTGTTGGAAGAAGCAAATAAATTAAAAAATATAACATAGCAAAATGTTTGACCCATTTCTAGCCTGGAAGATAATCATGGGGAGGTTTTAATGTTTGAAGAGGGCCAAGATTAGACTGACAGCCCACTAGCCCTGTGGAGCAGAATAAGACCATTTTGTCTCCCACCTGCAGCTTTTTAGCAACTACTAATTTTACATAGTCCTTGTAGTCTGATTGCTTATACTTAAAGCAGCAGTCTCCTTCAGGAGAATGGAAAAAATTAACCTGCCTGGTTTGGTTTTTTTTATGGTATTGAAAAAAAAAGTAATTGTCAGTTGTTTTTACAAGAAGAAGGAAGAAAATAATCCATTTTTCTGCCAAGCTTCCGTTTTAATACAGCAAATAACATTCATCTTACAAATGAATTTTGGGCACCAGTGGGATTCCAAGCTCTCAAAAGATTTATGTCACTCCTGTTAGTTTGGTTTAATGATAGATGTAATACAGATGGTATTCTTCACTTACATCATGGGCTATATCTATATAAAGGGCTCTTTCTTTAAACAAAGGTAATAAACCAAGCAGAGATTGAGCTCTTTAACTACTTAACTGTTGCCTCAGTACCTCTCATGCTTTTGGATTATTCCAGCGAGTTCTTCCCAAGGAAATTATGACATAAAGGGACCTTATTTAAATCAGCGTTTGTGTGAGATTGCCCATGTTGCTTGATCATGAGCTCTTTCTGTTATTTGTCTGAGCACAAGTAATCTGGTGTAATGTCTCTCTCTACCATGCCATTAAAATCTGACTCCTCCTTAAAATGGGATGGCTTCATCTATATTGCCAACTGAAAATATCTTCTGCTCTGTACCCATGGAAATATTTTATGCTCTGTACCCATGCCAAGGATTGACTGACAGTTTTGCCAGACATGCAGCAGAACTTTTCCAGAAAATATTCCCAGAAAATAAATCATATTGAAAGCCAGTTTTTAAGCCTGTTAATTTGCAAAGTTAATTTACAAGGGCCTTCTACTTCATTACAGTTTGTGCACTGAAAAGCCGAATATTTCCTCTCGTATTTTGTGCAGTGGGAAAAGTTTTGACCAAATATAGCCTGACAGAGAAGTTGTCAAAATGCACTTGCCATCGTAGATAGATATAGATAGATGATAGATATAGATATAGGTATAGGTATAGATATAGATATAGATATAGATATAGATATAGATATAGATATAGATATAGATGATATAGATATAGATATAGATAGATAGAGATAGAGCTAGAGCTAGAGGTATATTTTCACTAGTTCCATAGATCTCTTACACTCAGGTGAACTTCTGAACTTCCTCTTTCATGTGCATCTCTGCAGAGTAATTTTTAAAATATATGTATCATAATGGCATATTAAATGCTTAGGGTTTGATACATAATTTCAGCTTTGAGCTGTCCTTCATCTGACTTATTTCTAAAATAACTGCTCATTTTAGGTCTATCTGAAGTAAAAAGCAGACTGTAAAATTACCCATCTTGCTAGTAAGATGTAATCTGTTACAAGGAGGAAGAATGCAGAAGATTGAGAAAAATAAGTCAATTTTATCATTCAGGAATGTAAATCATAGAAGTGTAAGATTTTTTCTGAAACTTCTTAATGATCAGTTACTAAAATAGCCAAACTAAGAATGTCAGCCTTACAGCTGCATCTTCTTAAACTTGATCAAAGCTAAACCGTGTACTCTACAAAATTATATTCTAATACTCTGCATCCTGCCTATCACCTGCTTCTCTTTGCACAGCAAAATTCGATTACAGATTGAGAAAGCTCTGTGTACACAGCAGTAATTGATTCCTTCTGCCCAGTACTTTCAGTGAGCCACAAAAGTCAGATGAGGTTTCTAAAAATTCATACTTAGAACAAACTGACAGCAAACTCTCAAAGAACATCTGATCACACTAGCTCAAGTTTTTCTCTGAAAATATGGTAGGCTTAATCATGCCCATTGATCACCCAGTGATGAGTTAAATATAACTCTACACTGACAAATAGTGAATTACCCACAACCATACTTACATAAAATGAACATTTTAACCTCAAGTTACTGGAGTACTTAGCCCCCACTACCTCCTTCACAAGTTATCTTCAGAGTCAGAAAATCTTTCTTGAGATATCATTACTTCAAACTAAGAAGTAGAAAATATTGTTGTGCTTTGTTATATATCGTGGCTGAGGTGATGATAACCCAATAGCTGTAAGGAAGGTTCTCAACAATCTATCAATAGTATTTTAATTCTGTTTTATTTCCGAACCCATTGTCACTACTGGTCTATTTTACAGATCCTCTTCTGACAGATCACCTCATAAGACAGCATTTAGCACACTTCCTCTTTAGAAAAGAGTTTGTATTAGGAAAGATTCTGTAACTTTGGCACTGAAGGTAATAAAACTTAATTCAACAATGCCTCTAAGTAAGGCTCCTCCACCTTAATTTGAGGATTTGAGGATTGTATATGAAGCAGACTCTGACCACATGATCTAGTTTTTTCTTACTACAATTCCAAGTATAAATGTATAACCTCTGCAGTGTTAAAATTTAACAGCTTTGAGTTTATATAAAAATGTTTTGTAACCAGCATGAAAGCAATATTTACCTAATCCAATTGACTTCCACTGCAAATACCCTGAGAGGAGGCCTTTTTGTTAGAGAGTTCTTGGGGAAAGAACTTCATCAGCAGGTGCCAGGAATGAAAATCCTACTCATTGGTGAGGGGAGCAATGTGCTTTGTGACCCAAAAAAATTCCTCCTTGGTTCACTTACAGAATATGTACACAAAATATAAATGGAATAAGAAACATTAATTTACTTACAGTGTAGATATACCTGATAAGTACAGATGTTCTATTTCAAGAAATCATACTTTAATATATTCATACATGCCTAATTTAATTCTAAAGTGTTTTGTACATTTCTTTTCAATTATAGACCTTGAAAGTGCTCACTCAAAGGCAAATCTTTGTAGTTCTTTTTGTTCATAAAAGTCACTTAAAGAGGGAACTTGAAAACATCATTAACTGCAATTCGTCCTTGATCCTTTCATCCCTTCAGAGCTTATTTAAACTTCAAAGTCTTGACCCATTCAAATGATTTAAACAAGTGCTCTGAAGTTGCTTAAGATACATGACAACCAATAAAATGGCTCATAATGTGATCTTTCTTTATTGTAAAATTTTCTAGAGAGGAATAACGAAGAACATCTGTAATATTTGAATGAAGTCATGTTAAGATCAATGGTATGGAGGAGTGTGATGTACTTTAAACATGGAAATGCTCTCATAACCTTTTAATTTAACCTTATAAGCAGATATTTATCATGTTGACTGCATTTGGACTACTGGGAATTTTTTTTACAGCATGATCATATACAAGCGCGATCTTCAATGTCCAAAATCATAACATGAGCATGAAAGGAAAAACAGCAACATGGTTCATTCATCATGCCTGGATAAAATATTTTTGGCTTAATTCTAAGACAAAAAAGTATAAGGACCTAATTGAGTAGCCTCACTCTGCTGTGTTTTTTACAGTCCATTATTTACTTTAAATTTATTCCATGCTTATTCTGTATTGTCACCCACCATATTCACTAGCAAAATATAAAAGTAACATAAGGTATTTAAATAAAAACCCCTATATTTTATGAATAATTAGGAGGTTCTGAAATCACATTGAGATGAGAACTTAATTTTCGTTGCATTTACATTATTTGATTAATCCTTCTTCATAACCAAGAAAAGCTTAAAAATTGAATTGTAGGGTACCTTAGCAACTAAAATTGGCTCCAGTCTAAAATGGTAAAAAAAATTTGTCAAAAGTTAGGATACCTTTGGCTGGGATTAGTGAGATGGTTCCTATCAATGTCAGCTGGCTTCACAAAGGTCCTGGAAGGGAATGAGAGCTCTCCCTTCCTGCACAGCCTGCTTAAGAGAGAGCCACTGTAACCAGCCTTGAGGAGCCAGAAGGCTGCCTGTAACACACTATTAGTGCCATTTTTCTCCAAGTACTGTAAAAGAGGCTGGGAAGGGATGCAGCATACATTATACAGCATACATTACACCGGGCAATTTGTTTGCATTGTTTTTTCTTTTGGGGAGCTTATGAGAACTTGGCATGCAGAACAAGGGAGTTCCAATGGGGTGAATATGTGGCAGCCTTTGAAAGAGTGTTATAAGCTACTTTTTCCCCAGTGTAGACTTGAAGTTCAAATTAATGTTGGTAATGTTACGTTATACAATCTCAGTAGTGTACAAGAGTGTATTTCCATTAGATGTATATTTTCTATCATTTTATCCCTAGAAACATCAGTGCAACCACTCCCTCTTTACTTAAGAGAAGTGCAATTAGTTGTCATTAGTGTTGGTGATTATGAGACCAAGCTCTAATGATTTTCTCGACTAAGAAGAAAAGAGACAAACTGGAATGGACAGGTTTTGTCAGCATGCAAACCCCAACTGTGACAAATAGCTACGTTCCATCTTCTGTTTAGTCTCAGTTCTTTCACAATGATGTAGATTAAAAGCCTCTCAAAAAATAGCAGGGTCATCCTAAGATGCTTGTCTCTTTCCCTGGTTCGCATTTTTAATGCAGTTGCTACATTGGCTAGTGATAATTACACATTTCACTCCTAAATTGTTACAATTATTGAACATTCTAGTTATCTACTCTGTAATTTCATTTCTTAAAATGTGTGTATAAATGTAGCATTGTGTCATGTGAACTGCTTCATATGAGTCAATCCTTTAGGATTCTTTCACTGACTTGAGAGGGAACCAGGCTACCACTAACAAAGGAGTAGACACAGAGGAACATAAATCAAAAGCTCCACATTTCTATACTCCTTTTGAAGCTGTGATAAGGCCCTGGGATCAATAAAAGACCTTGTCAGTGACATATAACTGTGCAAGAAGTTTCTCATGCTCCAGCCTAAACTTGTCAGGTTACTCCCTAAGTCCAGTTGAAGTGTTGTTGCCATCTTTGCAGAGGATGCTGTTGGTTCCTTGTCTCACATTAATACTTAGATCTGAGTCCTTTTTCTCAGCAGAATACATTTCAGTATCTTATAGCTAACTCATTAGTTGAAAGTACAGAAAAACAAGGCTTCTTTAAAATTATCATAAAAGAGTAGCATGTCAGAGTTATAGAGAATGTTTTCTTTGTACAAATCACTACACAAAGCAGACATTTCTACCATTGTAATTCTTAATACCGTAGAGCTTAGACAGCATCCTCATTTTTATTTTCTAATACTCTACTGACACCTTCTGGAACACAACACTATTTTGATTTTACAGCTGACTTGTGTAGTGGTAATGATGGAATCAAGAAAAAAAAATTCTGATGCTACCACACATCCCAAAACACAAATGCCAGCATATCTTTTACAGTCTTAGTTTTCACTGATTTTGAAGCATGAAAATCATAAAGCAATCAGGAAAATATAACAAAGTGAACATCTCTAGTTTGAGATAATCTAGTTTCAGGGGGAAAAGCAGCCTGTAATGCTGCTGCTAATGTCTAAGATATTTATAAAAGCCTATCTATTGAAGGCCAGGGATTACAGCAAAATCTCTGTTTTGTTTTAAAAATGTGTAGGGGTCAAAATTAGGAGCAGGACATTCTTTCAAACTCTATCTCATATGCACATTTAATTCCTCAGCTCTCTTTATTCCCCATTAATGGAGCTGAAGATGGAAATCCTGAAGGACATAAAGTTTCAGCACTTGAGTGTGAGAACGACCCAGTTATCTATGACCTCTACATGAAGCCTGCAGGTACAGCACAAGATTTATGAGATACATTCATCCTTCTGGAGGACATGCATCCAATGTCTAAAATTACAACAAATATTTAGACTACTGAATTCCCTTGCTGACATATTCAAAGACAGTTTAGCGGACAGTTAGTTGTCTCTCATTCTTAATGACAGAAAAGACAAAAAATCCCTATTGTTTCTTATTTTCAAAAAAATAATAAAAAGCATATGTGATTCATAAAGGTAGTATTTCAGGTTCCTGTCTTTGATGTAATAGAATAGTAGAATATGTAGAATAATAAGGCAGTGTAACTATGCTGAGAAATCTTTTTAGCCTTTCATTTTTTTTCTTTGAAAGAAAGAGTTGTTTGATTCTGAGAATTTTATTTTATGGAGCTTCCTATTTTTGTTTAACCCATTATTGTCTCTTTATGTAGTGTTTAGAAATTCTGACAGAACAGATTTTCTTTAGAGATATTTAATAAAATAATCGTAATTTTAAAAAAATGGTTGTGGGCTGATTCATGTGAACACACAGAAAATCTTCAGAATTTTTTTTTGATGTTCTAATAAAAATGCATTTTCATTATAATTACACTGGATCCAGTTACATATTGAACAAAAATGCACCTACATAATCAAACAGGACTTCAGGAACATAGGGGATGAAGCAAAGGGGAAAGTCCCTCAGGTCATTTTCTACTATAAATAGTAAATACAACCTTCCAGTAAGAAGGAAGGACAAGCAGAAGCAGATATATCACATCTGGCTGCACAGCTGGTTTCCAGCAGGGTTTTGGCCCCCATGACTATTCAGATACTTTTCTAAGTCTGTGCTTTACTGTAAAGAGATGGCACCCACCTACCTATCAAAAATGTGCAATAGCATCTTTTTAATAGGTTAACTAAGTTACAGAAGTGGCTTTTAGCTAGATTATTTGGGGAGTGGTGCCCAATGTTTGGAGATGAGCAAAGACCCAGGAACAAGCTGAGAGTACCTTGGGAGCGGGAACAAAGGGTGAGATGACAAATCACTTGAGTGCCTTTATGCCAACACCCATATTCTGGTAAATAAAAAAGAAATGTGCAGTCTCAGAATTACTCTCTCAGTCTCGTTGGAAGTACAGATATTTGGTGGGATAACTCATGTGACTCAAGTACTGCAATGGACAGTTGCAGGCTGTTCAAGAGAGACAAAAAAAGGTAAAAGGAGAGAGAGTGTACTCCACAGAAAAGATCAACCTGGTCTTCTGGAGATCAGTTGTAAACAAGAGGACAGATCTGTAAATCTAGAGGACTGGAGAATCCAGTCTAGAGGACTGGAGAAGTTGATTTCAGAGAAAAAAATGAACCAGATTCTCTAGAAACTCTCTCCAACTTAGATTTCTGTACGATTCCATTATGGCATGCTAGAAACATCCCTCACTATTGAATGCTGCATCATGTTAGTGATGCAGGATTGTTCCCAAGAGTAACTTCTTCAACTGGATGCATGAATCTTACTGACATAGATAATGTGTGAAATGGTGTGTAGCAACCTATTCTATTTTAATAGTTGAAGGAAATTTAAAAAAAAAATAGTTCGGAGGAAACTGAGGACTCAGTTTCTTCTGGTTAATAATTTGTGTGGAAAGAACTGGTTCTAAATACTGTGCATTTTTCTTTTTCTTAAATAACATGAAATAGCTACGAAGCTCACTTTGTTATTTAGCAGTTTGACAAGATAATTTCACAGTAACTATGAAAATTTCACAGTAACTATGAAGTTGCATTCTTGAATCCTTGAAACTGCCGCTAAGAAAGGAGTATATTGACTCTAATATTGCTCCATCCATTTATTTCTGCTTTCTGAGTTATTTAAACTATGAGATAGCCTAGAATGGATTTCTCTTTTTCTGTTGCAGTGATTATATGTTTTGAAAGATGTTTTATCACTTTTATATTTGAGTGAAGTTTTATTAGTTACTAAAGAATATTCTTTACAGAATTTAGTGAAAAAAATTCATGTGAATGATTGAAGTCCTCTACTTCATAATGCCACATAATGCCTAGAAAAAGAACAGAACAAATACCAAGATTAAAACTCAATTTTACCACCAATCTTGGCATGATCAAGTAGGGATGGAAATAGGTAATAAAGTCTGAAATTGCAGATGAATTCACATGAAAATACATGCAAAATCTGTAATTTCTGATTTTCTCTATAATAAAGAATGGATAACACATTCAAAGAATTTTTTTTTCCTTTACAACTAGAGAGTCCTTTTAATTTTATCATAGTTTTAGCTTGGTTTGTTGTTTGGCTGTTTTGGGGGATGGGTGCGGTGGGGAGACAGGGGGGTTTCATTGGCTGGTTTGGTTGTATTGTTTTCCTCAAAAATATACTCTAAGCTTAGCAGATGGTTTATACCCTAAGTATAATTATCTTGTTGGTTGAAGAGACTATTCACACTCCTCAGACATTTGTCTATGGAGATAATAGTGCTGTGAAGCTTTTTAACCTGAAATAAAAAAATTCTGTTTTTCCATAAGCTATATTTGACTCTGTCTCCTCATCAGAAGCAAAACAATGTTTTCTTGACAAGGTAGGCATTTAATTAATAAAGTATTATGAAAACACTGTGCAAGGTAACCAAAAAACATATCCAGTAAATTCAGTTATATACAGATTTATAGTTGCTGAAGAAAAAAAGAGTACAAACCTTTGAGGCCAATTCCTAGGCAGCATAAAGCCATTTTTCCCCCTAACACCTCAAAATTCATTGTTTCCTCATTTTTCAGCCAAAAGAGAACTTCTGAAGTTATTCCATTGCATGAGGATATAAATCCAGTGCTAACCTTAAACTGAACTGTTTCTCTTACTTCCAGGAAAAAGTAACATGAGACATGTCATGAACATCTATCTCTAATATAAGCTCTGGCACCTTCCGAGATGCATCCGAGATCCTCTAAATCCTTTGGATTCATACGAAGCATGTTGGCCTTTTAGCAGTAATGAATCTTTTATCTCTGAACAACTGTCCTATGAAAGCCATTGGCAGAGTTCATTGTCCACAAGATGAGCCAAATGCGTCTCTCAGCCAAAAGTGAGGCGCCGGTTTCCCAGGCTGGCGGTGCCAAAGGCCGGCAATGAAGCAGTTGTGCCACTTGATGGAGCCATTATCAAGTTGCCTGCTGAAAGGCTCATCCTGAAAATTAATGCACGCAGCTGTAGCTGCCAGGAGAAAAGAGAATCTACTCAATTTTCTAGACATTCAATAACTAGGGAGCCTGGCCTACTTAACAGTGGGTTACATCAGCCTGCCAAACTTGGAATAAGTCTTTATACTATTACTATGATAAACTACGCTTTCTTTTTCTCTGCGAGAATGGTCTGGGAACAGACCCTCATCACTGATGGTTTTCTGGTAGGTTTTTTTCCCTCCTTCATGCTCAACAGCCACATTATACCCATAATTAGTAGTGGTTTATTTCAAATTAAAACTGGTGGAGTTTCAATTCTTACTTCCTTTACTAAATATTTTGCCTTTTTTTTTCTTCTTTCCAGGAAGGAAAATAAACAAACTTCTACATCCTAAAATAAATAAAATGTGTGAAGAGCTCTGGCAGTAGTCTAGGAAAATGCTATCTCTGAATGCCCTTGTCAAGTTTCTCATCCTGTTTTTGCAAACCACCTCATTGCCTTAGGACTTGTGAGTATCTCAGATAAAGTTGAATGCAAGCAGATATGTATGGAGTTCTACTTTTTTCTGAAAGAAACACTTAAAACACCAAAACACATTGTGAACATTTGATTAATATTGCCTACAGGCCAATAAATTACTGGTAGTCATTTTCAGGCTTTGTGGAGGGTGATCTAATGAATATAAACAGAATATGAGTAATTCAAAAATAATGGGAAAATTTTTCATCAGCAGTAGGCTCTTCACATACTCAATTAACAGAGAAAAAACCAAAAGACTCATTTCAGTTTCTTTCATGCTTGTAAAACCAATTTTCCACCTTCTCCACTCTAAGGAAATCGTTGATTGGAAGCATTTCTTATTTTCAGTTGAAAGTTTGTGCAAAACTCCATCCAAGGCTAATGTTAACTGACAATTTAGACCATGTGTGGTAGGTCAAAACAGAATTACAGCATATTCACATTTCTTTCCTCCTTCAGGGGTAAGAAACTGGGTGGGAGCATGCTTTCTACTTCCAGACAGTAAGTGCTTTGGGAGGAGGGTGATAAAAGGAAAGAACTCACCAGAGCAGAATAATTGCCTTTCACCCAAGTATTGTAATTTCTCTGCCCAAAGGAAAACACAAGCATAAGCAGAGGGACTTTATATTTAAAGATCCACATAAATTAAATAGAAAGCACTGATTTCAAGATTGGACTGCTTCTTTATGTGGTATAAAGTTTTAGGTTGAGTTGAGCTGCACAGTGATTTACACCAAAATAACCCAACAAGTTCGGAGGTGAAAGACTGCTGGGTGAGCTATACCTAGCTCTTATAAAAAGATATCTCATAGTTTTAATAATTTCTTTTCCCATTTATTCATGCTTTTGTAGCACTTTCCAGAGACCCTTTTTAACAAATCTGAGTTTTAAAAGATTATGAGCAGGTATTTTTCCTCCCATTCACCTTATAGGAATGGTGAGCATTCAGTACTTCTCATACTCCAGGTTTCCTATTCCTGCTTCCAGACTGGTAACTCTCAAAGCCCTTGCCAAAGGATTCATTGGCTTTTCTGGCTGTAGCATTCTGATCCTTCATGCTGTACTTACATGGTTAAAGATTTTGTAATACAGTAGGCTACACTGTGTGTCTTCCTTTGATACTTTTTTTTTTGTAACTGTATGTCTTATTAAACAAAAAATAATTCAAATTCTCAAATGTCTAAACCAGTGGGTACCATGAGTTTTTCTGCAGAACAAGACACGATACACAGATTTCATGACAACTTTCAGGATTTAAAAGAAAATCATTGTGTTGTACAGCCCAATATGCGTATTCCAATAATAATACAACAGCCAATAGTAATACAACAGTCCCATATCTTGCCCTAGTCTTCCCTCCAGTCTTGAATATTTCCTCTTCCTCCCTCTATCTATCTCTTCCTCCCTCTACCTACCTTCTTCCATAGAACATGAACTTTCTCATTCTTTTTAAAATGATGGATTAGAGAGTGGTCCTCCTACTCATTTTGTAGATCACTTTGTTAACTAAGTCTTGATCAGCCTCAGCATATGACCTACATCCACAACGATTTAGTTTGCTGACAACCTGCCTGGATGGACTGTTTTCCCTGGTTTGATGACATCCTTCTTCCAAAGCATTTATTTTGAGTAAAAGATTGCCAAAGTTCAGTCCTGCAGCCTTATGGAACACGTGCGTGTCTCTTTTCTGGAACTGCACCTGAGGCTGAAAGTGGAAAAAAAAAAATAGAGGAAGCAATCAAGCCTCAGGCTCATAACAAAAGGTTTAGTTTCACATAATCCCCAGTATCAAACAGAATAGTGAGGGTGTTTGTGCACACAGTCTGTATGTCATCACAGAATATAACTGGAACCTGTTGGGGGAAAAGTTTCTTCTAAAGCACAAAGTGGGTAACAAAGGGAGATAAAGCCTTGACCATGCGGAATTATTCTCTCATTAAAATGAATGAGAGCTGGAGGCCTATGATCCATCACAAAAGCAGATTAAATGACAAAATAGCCCAAGAGGCATCACTGCAGTGTAGAAATTATCATATTTTGATTCACTGTTTCCTAATTGGAGACAAGCTTCTGGAACAGGATTAGCTTGGATTTACATGATGAAAAGCAATCCAGTGCTAATTGTATCAGTTGACTCTCACCATTACACATGACGACAAGCAAGAAAATAAAGTTCTTGTTTCTTCATAACATGAATGATTTGGATGGTGCTCATTCCAGAGCTATCAGGACAGGATACTAATTGCACAAAACATCTGTATATCAGCAAAGAACTGCCTTTCATCTCAGCAGCACCATCTTCGTTAATAACAAGGAAGCAAGAGAGAAGCCCATTGCCTTGTAAGTGTGTGATTTGATAACAGGATTTTTATTAGTCTCAAGGCATGGCTTTGATAACTGTAAGTAGACAACTGTCAAGCATGGCAGAGAGTACACAGGTTTAGCAACAGGCCCTGATGCATCAGCTGCTGATCCTCTATTTCCAGTAGAAATACAAGAGTCATTGGCATGAAAAACATCACACCCTATGAAAACTATAATAATTCTGTTAAGTATCTTGGGGGTTTTTTTGTCTTTTTAATGCCAAAAACAAGCTGTTTCTTCCTTTCTGTGGTATCATACTGTTCACAATTTCCTTGGCAGGCAAACACACGTTAATTTTGGACACAGATGCTTTGTTTGTGCTCCAAGCTCATTCCTATCTCTGTTCTACCCATAGCTATACAGCTTCCCTTTGAGTGTGAGGAGAGATCAAGTGAGTTTGCAAGAGGCCAAGTACACAGTTCATTAATAATTTACAATCTTAATTTCCTAACAAAATTGGGGCTGGATTACTGAATGTATTTTGTATACAGAGGATGCAGCAGTAGCTATGCTTTTTTACAAAAAAGAAGTAGCAGTAGGGGGACAGGGAAAGCTGAGCTTTAGGCCATGGTTTTGTGCTCCTTCAAAAGAAAAATCATTCATGTGTTTTTGTCCACACTATTTCCTCACTCACGCTGCATGTTGCCTCATTTATAGCTTTATCACACTGCTGGCTACCCTACATTGTACTACATCATCTTTTTTGAGTGTCTTTAGTTGCAGCAAGGGCAGGGTCAGACTCTGAAACCCACCTGACTCAGACGTCAAAACCGCAAACAAATGCAAGTTGTCATCTTTGTAAGAAAAAATATACTGCAGAGTACTCAGGCTATACTACAAATAGTATATTACAAATACATAAACTGAATTCTATATCTTCCAGACTCCAATGGCAGATTTTTTCCTAAACACAATTAGAATGTGCCAGGCCTCCACTCTCATAGTGGGACCAAAATGGTGACCAATCTCTGCAGACAGGAAAGAGTGCAACAGCCCAAAAATATACTGGACCTGCAAGACGTCAAAGACATCACAGCACTGAATGGCCAGAGATCTGCAAAGCAAAGTCTCAAATTCACATTCTTGCCTGAAGTGCCTAGAAATTATTTTTGCATTTCCTGATCTGGACCTGGTTTCATTAGAAAGTTTTTGCCCCTGTTTCCTACTGAGCAGCTGAGCCAACATGTACAATATTTAATTTTATACATGCAAGTTTGCTGGAATTGTGTCCTCTGTATGTACAAGAGTTAATCCATGCTCTAGGATTCAACAGTTCTGGATAATTTTCTCACTGAAGATACCATCTGTTTTGCTCCTTAATTACATCACTCTCCATATTATATTTTTCCTGTTATTAACAGGTGGAAGAATGTTAACTTTTGCAGGCACGAGACAAGTATTCAAGCATTTGGCATCCCTTATTTTCCAGTGACCATTTTGACTATTCTAAGAAATTAATTTGATGATTACAAAAAAAAAAAAAAGACTAATTATGGTATGTATAAGTGGCAAAACAGATGAACATTTTGCTGTCAGCCAAACAGCAAGAAAATGTAAACAAATTTTTGTTCCTTTGGCATAACTTTCTGGATTTGATTCCAGTTTTGTGATTTTGTGATCATGTAAACCTGCTGAAGCCCCAGGTACCATTCCTATTTATGGGTATATCAGAGCAGACATCCACCTCTTAAATCTCGTTATCAATATATCAAATCAAGCATAACTACCATAAAAGAAATTTGAAAGCTGCATTGATAACCACTCAAAAGAATTTAACACACTGAAGTATATTTGCAGACAAAACATTAGTTATATAGTTTCTATATTTTTTGATTACAATACTATGCTTGTTTTTTCATTCCTTGTAAGAGCATAAAATGTGAGGGTTTTGTACGATTTGTGAGCCTTTAAATTACTTAAATAATTTTGAAAACCAACTGCAACTAATTTCTGTTAGGTGGGAGTTTTTTTTTAAAGTTCTGTACATGACTACTTCTCAAAACAATATTTCAAAAGTTGAAATCTTGTGTTGATAAAATTTGGTTGTATTTTTCAGCCAAATTGTTTTCATTACAAAAATAAAAATTATTTTTAAAAATTAAAAATATCTTTACAAAATCACATCAACAGGTTTAATGCCTTTTTTTTTCTAATTTCTCCAGTCTCTTGCAATAAAGCAGTATATTCATATAGGCTAAATTCAAAGCTCTAAACAGTGATATTATATTCATTCTCTGAAATTAGATTACTCCTTTCTGAAAGTAAGTCAAGAGTAATTGGTTACTTAAATATCCTCTGTAATTATTAAAATCTTCCCATATATGAATAGATTCTGTTTCCAAGATGGTCATAGGGTGACTGGGTCTGTCTTCTCCTCCTTGCTTGCTATCCTTCGCTAGACAGCACCCTTTGTACCACCTCTGAGAGACAGTTGACCCAGACTTAATGAAGGCTAAAAAGTAAATGATGCATTCTTACTGCCCACTTAAATTGAATAATTGGCTGCCATTGCTTATTTTGCAGTTTTCTGAGGGAAATCTTAGGCTCCAAAAAGTTAAATGAGCTTGAACAAAAGATGGCTAAGCTTTCCTTGCCGTTGACTGGCAAGTAACCTACATGATTTTAACCTTCTGAAGCTAACTATTCACTCAAAAGGTGCCAGAGATGAGGCATAATTAAAATCAAAATCGTGGATCTGCAGAACAGCTTAAAAAAAGTCTTCCTCAGAAACTTAAATATTTTACTCTTTGTTTTAACACAAATTATTTGTTTAACAGAAGGTAGCATAAGCTGTTTGTTTTATTTCCCAAAGATTTCATTCCTGTGTTCTTATAATCAGCTCAGAGTACATCACTGTATATGAACAGTTTGGACTGTCCATTTTCAAGTGCATGCCATCATTTTTATCTAAACTGAACTTAAAATACCATTTTCTTGATGAATATTGAAAGATCCCTTTGCAGTCCTTGCACCTGCCTTTACTTTCTTGAATAAGTTACTAATTAAGAAACTTTTTTGTATTGTTTAGTCTCCTTGCAATGTCACATAAAATATCACCTTGGAGGACAGGCCACAACACAACTCCTGGCCATAATCCTTTGTTGCTGTGACCTCCCGCCACTGTGAAAAATACAAATTTATTCCTACCCTTCATTTATTCTCTTCCCAAGAGTTTCCCCTTAATTTGATGACCTTTCCTTGTCTCCCATTACTCGATGGTGTTTTTAAGAGCCTTTTAATAGCCTTTTGGGAAAGAACCTTGAAATATTTTGATCTTTGAAATATTTTCCCGATTAAAACATTTATGAAATACAGATTGCAACAGGCAGGACAAGCAACAATATAGAGACATTTCAAACACTGCTGTACTCTGAGACATTTTTGCTGAAGGGGGATGTGTCTGTAGCATATAAAGACACTATTTTGCTGCTTATGACTGGATTTTCTTCCTCAAGACCCTACTATTTAAACCAGTTTGGTGGGAATCCAGGTCTTCTCAGTGCTAGGATATTGTTAGGGATATACCTGAACATAGGAGCTGATGAAGACTTTATAGTTCAGCAATTTGGAAGTGCTTGAGAACACAGAGACCTGCCCACAGGACTAGAAACCCCACCTTAGATGTCTGCATTTAAGTTGTTTCAACTGGAAAAACCTCTGAAAGTGCCTGGGCTGGAAAGAAGTATTTAAGAGGAGGGTGCAACATGGTGGGGAAAAGGGAGATTTACTTATATTATAAGTATATAAAATATAAAGGCTTATATTTTGGGTATTTCATAGACAAAATATGCATTACTTTATTTAGAGATACAGTTCTCTAGATTCTTTTGTGAGTATGTGTATTAGTAGGACTTTAGAGAGAAGAAGTTGCCAATGTCATTCAGGAACATCAAGAAAAAGATACGAAATATTCTGCTTCAAGCCCTTGGGAGACTCAGGGATCTCTGACAGCCATATAGATACCATTAACCATTTCAACAGTATCTGAAAAAATGATCACTAGTGACAATCTCAAATAAGATATTTGTAATCATAGTATTCATACACTTAGAAATCACTTCCTTTGAGCTCTGCTTTTATTTCATGCTAGAAGAATATGAATTGTTAATTAATTGACAATTTTGCTATAGCTTGTTAGAAGTGACATAGAAGTAGACTCTAATGATTTTCTTGAATTTTACCAGGCAACTAAATGTAAGGTAATTGACACTCTTTGATCATGACTCAGCTTGATCTTTAATTGAGTATAATCAAAATCTATTAATTTTCCTATCTGAATAGCCTTCATTCACAATAAAACTGGTTCAGGGAATTAAGCTGAGTATTCAAAGTGTTGGCTTTGAATATTGCAAATAACCTTACTTAAATTAGATGGACTTCAAGTCTGAATTGATTTGCTTTGTCCCTGGGCATGCAGACAGTCTGAGGAATGAGATGCTGGAGAGCAACACCATGGAAAGGGACCTGGGGGTCCTGGTCAGTGGCAAGTTCAACACGAACCAGCAGTGCACTGACAGCCAGAAGGGCCAACCCTGGCCTGGGTGCATCAGGCACAGCATCACCAGCTGGGCAAGGGAGGGGATTGTCCCGCTCTGCTCTGAGCTGGGGCAGGCTCTCCTTGAGAATTTGGGCAGTTTGCGGCACCAAAATGTAAGAAAGATATAAAGCTATTAGAGAGTGTCCAAAGGAAGGCCACAAGAATGGTGAAAGGCCTTGAGGGGATGCTGTATGAAGAGCATCTGATGTCACTTGGTCTCTTCAGCTTGAAGAGGAGACTGAGGGGAGACCTCATTGCAGTTACAAATTCTTCGGAAGGGAAAGAGGAGAGACAGACACTGATCTCTTCTCTGTGATGACCAGTGAGAGAACCCAAGGGAGTGGCCTGAAGTTGTGTCAGGGAAGGTTTAGGTTGGATACTAGGAAAAGGTTTTGGTTCTTCAGCCAGAGGGTTGCTGAGCACTGGAACAGGCTCCCCAGGGAAGTGGTCACAACACCAAGCCTGACAGAATTTAGGTTTTGTTTTGACAACACTCCTGGGCAGATAGTGTGATTCTTGGGGTTAGTGCTCTGCAGGGTCAAGAGTAGGACTTGATGATCCTTGTGGGTCCATTCCAATTCAGTATATTCTGTGATTCTGTCATAATGTAGTCCTTCATTTTTTATGAGGTTTGCTTTGATTGTTGCTTTATCTAGTTCTGACTTCTCCTGACTTCTTCCTCATTTGGACAGACCTGGGCCTAGCTGCATTGAGTGTGGTGTCTGTGTCTTTTTACTTCTAGGCAGGACATGAAGAGTCTTGGTGTTATCAATATGCCCATGAGAAAGAGTGGCACTATTACTTGCAAAGTCTCTTTGCTAAGGTACTTTGTAGTAATCAGCTCTTAATGAAATCAAGCTCAAAATACCTTAGTATACTGTAACTTTCCTTCTCTGACTGAGAGCAATTCTGAAGTTTTGTAAGCTAGAAAACTAGTTGTGTAAGTTAGAACAATTTCTATTGGTCTTAAACCAACAATGTTGAACATTTGAGCCCTTGAAAGTTACTGAAAAACTGTACACCAGACTGATTTATTCTCATAGACATCTGTCTGTAGCTACCGCAGTGATCAGCATTCAATTTGCAGCTTGTGTATCAGGAAATGACAGCTCTTTAACAGAAGCCAAAGAAAACAGCAATGTCAATAACAAGGTCCCATGTTCTGGACTGCATAGCAGTTTGCTGAGTCCTTCTTTTTCCCCGGCTTCAGAGAAGACAATAGTTGTTATGATCCCAGGGAGGAGGGAGGAGGATGTTTGGAGGAAGAAAAATATGTAATTTGGAGGAAAATGACATATCCTTTCCTTTCTTGCCTTACAGAGCACTCATTTTTTTGTCTCTGGTTGACCTTAATTTTATAACGGTTATGTAGTACTCTAGTCAATGCAATTATTTTCAATATGTCCTTCCTTAACAAGGGTGTAAAAAAACCCTTTGCATAAAAAATTATGGCATAGCTTGCTTGATAAAAGTTCAGATGGGAAAATTCGTATCTTCAGTGATGTAGAGCAGTAACAATACATTAAAATCCCAAACCAAATAAACAAACCAGCAAGAAAAAACAGGTGAATGTTTGTACAAATCATGGAACCAAATCTGATGTTTCAATTTTTAGGAAGAAAAACTAATATAAATTCTCAGTAGTATCTCTTGCCCAAGAAAAAATCTCAGAGAAGACAAAGAAGGTAGAAATACCCCAAATCAACCAACGAAAAAAATCCCATGAAAAAGCCTAGAACAGCAACTCAAGCTTAAAAATATCTTAGAACTAACTGAAGAGCAAAAGTTGAGTAAATGGAGATAGCTGAGTAAATACTGCAAGAAATGAAATTGATAGAGAAAGCTGAGAAAACACAGAGATGACTTTGTTTGTTACAAACACGTTCGATTTCTTCCTAGGGTGTAAACTTAATTGTTTTTTGCTATATGTTTGTTCTGTGTAATCTATTACACTTAGAATATACTGGGTAAGTTAGAAGAACTAAGATACTCCTCTTTCCTGACATCATTACTGGCTCCTCTGGGACACACATTTCATATAGTGAAGCTTCTAAAAAGTTCATGAGAGAAGTTTCCAAAAGCCCAAACTCTTATCTGGTATCTCTGATATCCATTGGAGGACTCTGGATAATCTGATGTGCATCATAAGACAAGGCATATAAAGGAAAGAGCAAAGTGTAGTGCTCACTTCTAACAGGGTAATCCTCCCACCTTCCATACCCAAACTGGTTCCCAGTGTCAGTACCTAAAAAGGAAGAGGGAAACACTGATTGATTTTAGGAAGATAACTCTATGAAATATTTCCATTCATTACTTGCTGTTCTAGCAGTTATTATTCAACACATAATTTTCAGTACAACTTTAAAGAGAAGTAGGAAGATATAACAAGTTAGGATACAGATTTCATGTTAGGATACATGAAATTCTGTGTGTGACTTATCTGAAAAACATTAGTGTCTGTTAGGCCAGACACTTCTCCTTCTTATGATCCTTTTGTGGATAAAGAATCTCTGTACAGTAGAACATAAAAAGCAGACATGGATTTTTATAAAACTGACTTCAGCTGACTTATAAAGCTGAATCTGAAATGGTAATTCGTAAACCTGGGTTCTTCAAGCACAACCCTAAATGAGCAGAGCACATTGCTCTTGACACTCTACTTTTCCTACCTCCCTAGTTAAACTCCACTTGAATTCAACAATTCTCTTACATCAATTGAAGATTTATTCCAGTAAATAATGTGTTTGCTGGTACACATAGAAAACATTTCTGAGTGGTTTATATATCTCTCTGTTTGAAATGTTACTGTCTTTTAAATACTGTAATTATTAAAAAATGGAAAACACACTACTTCCTGAGTTTCATTGCTCCTTAGTGGAAAATGAGGTCAAATCCAACATGACACATGCCAATGGTAAAACTTCCCTCTAAGTTTAAGCAGAAAACTTCATCCATATTTTTCTTTCACATTTTGTCATGACATACCAGCTTCTTTAGGAAAACATAAAGGACACAAGGTGGAGCCAAAGATGCTTGAAGAAAACTTTTCATAACTTTTTTTTAACTGAGAGTTTTTTTGAAAAAGGCAAGTAAGATAAAGCTTCAAATCCCACATTTGAGGTAAATTGTTGAAAGAAGTAGAAGTAGAACCTATCTATTACTGTCTACAATTCAATCATAAGGAAGTCCATATATTAATGAAAAAAATTAAGATTTCTACCTATATTTTGCTTTTAAATAACACATCCAAACTTAATTAGTTTATTTTTTTAAAAGGAATATTCAAAGAAAAAAAATTCCTAACTTGTTTTGAATTTTTTTCCTAACAAAAAAGAAAAAAAAGGCTTGTCCTTTATTATTATTTCACTAGGTTTTTGATTGACTGACTAAATATTTTACTGTTTGGATTTCTTTGTTTTTGTTTTTTTGTTTTTTTGTTTTCTGTAAACTTTTTGATAGGTGGAAGAAACAGAAATTATAGTCCGGATTACATATACTATTTGGCTTTGTTCACATAAAACACTTTGAAAACTCAAGAGCAAACTGAGAGGGAAATTAAAGCTACTCTTATTCTAATGTGAGATGATTAATCTTTAATCCTTTGAATTGGGTTGATAAGGATTTTCATTACTGCATTCAGTAAACATATTTTATATCAAGTCATCTACAGTTTCAGTGGCAAGACACATCAAACTGTGTTCCATGTCCCTTGAAACTTGAGAATATTTATTTTCCCTTTTTTTCCTGACAGTACACTCGAAGGATGAGATGACTGATAATATTTCACAGCTGTCATCATCATCTGGTTTCACACACATACACTTGCCTTTACAAAGTAAATGAACGAGACTGGAAATTAGGACCACACTCCTATTCACATTATTATGTCTAGAATTTAGTAGATAAAAAGGACTAGACTTTAAAACTAATCATGTTAGAACTGAAACTGATGAATTATATATCTCAATTATCTGTTTCCCTATTAGTTTAACAAAACCATTCATATGATTGTAAAAATTACCTTTCCAAGGGCTGATGTCTTCCATGAGCAACAGCTTCTATTAACACCTTTGCTTTGGGAGGCTTATCATGCTGCTGCTAAAAGAGAGGCAGGAAGAATTTGCAGTACAGAAAACTAATCTCAATCACAGAAACATTCCCATGCTATTCGCAGATAAGTTTAGCTGTTAACATTTAAATGGCCTCCATTAAAAGTGTTGACTTGAAAATTATATACATATTTAACTATATAGAAATATTGACTTTCACAACGATTTTGTGTAAAACCAGCTAGGAATGAAATATTTACTGTTCTTTGCTTTATGTAAAAGAGAAAAAAAATTATAGAAAATAAGGAAAGGATCCCTGGAGCTGACAGTGTGATAAAACTAAATAAGGAATGCTTTCATCCCCATAACTGCTATCACATGCTTGCACAATGATGAATGAAGGTGTCAATCTTATCTTCCAGCTGCTTAAGAAAAATCATGTACAAGCAACAAGCATATTCAAAATATTTGCAAAAATTTCTTGTTACGTGCTACTGCCTCTCTGCTTTTCCATTAACAGGCCAATTTCCCTCTAATCCTCTTTCAGAATTAAAAATAAATAAATCCTTTCAGGGTTTGTGTGATTTTCTAAATCTTAAAGATCACTGTCTTCAAAAGCGAGACCTAGTACAGTTCAGGAATGTGAAATTAATAGTAAAAGTAGCAGAAGAAACTGGAAATTTACATTTCATTCTTCCTGTTTCTCCTCTGTTTTTAATTTTTTATCTACTGAAAATAGAGCTCACTGACTGCTACAGCTTATGTTTTAAATGGTGCAGTAGCTCTAAGCATAAAAGAGAATATTCTGATATATAACCAGCTTAAAAATCCAGAACTGAAACACTGAATAGCAGGGCTGCAAACTGCCAGTTGTTTTCAAAGCCATTCCTTTAAGGGGGGTGGGTGGGGGAATCATGAAAGCTGTGTACTTGGCAAAAGAAAAACATACACAAAATGCTGTGGCAGATTGTTGCAGTGAAAATAAATCTGACTTCTCAGCCACATTCAAAGTCAAGCTGCCACAAAATTCTGAAAGGAATCATACAAATCAAGGGCTGTATTAAGAGCAGGAGCATAAAGTAGTTCAAGCATTACAGTCAAGTGAAATCATTATATTCAGTCTGTAGTGTAGCTTGTAAGTGAAGAAAAGGACAATATATTCCTAAAACTAACTTAATTTGACTGTGCACAACAAAGCAAAAAGATAATAAACACAAATAAAGAAGCATTTAATTGACAAAAGTACTAAACATAGAAAAAACATCTGAAAACCAGATTTTAAAGGGGCTATATTAAAAGGAAGTAAAGCAAGGAATGCATAGATGGGATCCAAATTTCTTTTTCTATTCTCTCACACTAGAGAGAGATGCCTTTGATGGGTGGATAAGAAATTGGTTGGATGGTCACCTGCAGAGGATTATGGCCCATATCTGGATGGAAATCAGTGATGATTGCGTCAGAAGGTCAGGACTGGGACCTGCTCTGTTTATTACATTCCTTGGTGTAACACACAGTGGAGGTTCCTCAGCAAATTTTCAGACAGCCCCAAGCTGAGTAGTGCCATTGACACACCTCAAGGATGGAATGCTATCCAGAGGGACCTGGAAAAGCCTGGAGAATAGGGTCCATGGGAAATTCATGAGGTTCAACAAGGCCAAGCGCAAGGTGATGTACCTGGGTCAGAACAACCCCTGTTCTCAATGCAACAGATAAATAGATTGAGAGTAGCCCTAACGAGAAGGACTTGGGAGGTTTTGGTGGATGAAAAACTGGACATGAGCCAGCAATATGCACCTGCAACCCAGAAAACAAATCACATCCTGGACTGCATCCAAAGACTGGCCAACAGGTTATAGGGCACGGTTCTGCCCATCTGCTCTGCTCCCATGGGACCCCACCTGGAGTACTGCATCCAGCTCCGGGGCCCCCAGCACAGGTAGGACATGGACCTGTTGGAAATGCAACTTTCAGTAATTTTGCTTTAGTATGAGCCAAACACAACTGGGTAAGAATGCAAAATTCTCTTCACTGGCTGCAATATAAGACACATCTACTTATCAGCCCTCAAGACACAATCAATACAACCCCCTTAAAAATACTGCTTGCAAAATAGAGGCAACATTGTGAGGCTTTAAGGTTCATAAGCAAAATCATAACTAACTATGGATATAATCTGTAATTCCACTGAGATCAGAAATGAAACACCTTATACAGTAAAGGAAATATTTTTAAGTTAAGAATGTTGTCTTGTAATCTTGGCAATTATGCAGCTAGCAATTAGATACCAAAAGTTCATACTTTGAAGATAAAACATTTACGATTTTTCAGAGTGATTTAACATTCAGGTTTTGTAACTAGCATTGTCAATGATGCTGTCTAAGCATCCTCATCAGTGCTTCCACTCCTTCTTGCCCTGTAAGTATTCAATTGTGCTGTGCTTTGCTGAATTGTCCAGCCCTTTTTTTCTGATACTGAGCAAGAGGTGAAAAAGAAAAACAAACATACATACAAACAAACAAACCAAAACAGAAAGAAGCAAAGAGGAGAAAAAGTTTGACATCAAAAAAAGAAATGGTTGTCTGTCTGAAGAGCCCTAGAATCGCTCTTTTCTTTCAAATAATTTTCTATTGAAAAAAACAACTTGCAGTGAATAAACATTAGTTTCTATCATGCAAAATAATCCTTCTCTATGGAAAATCATAGACTTTTGAGTGTCTAAGATCGTCTGCACAAACATGTCTGTATTCATAGCTCCAAAAAGAGATGTAGAAATCTCACTTGCTTGAATCTTGACTGAACAACCTGCAAATTTAATTTACAAAACACCTTCTTTCGAAACAATATTGATGTGAGTAGAGCCTGCAGCCTGAGAGGACCCCAATACTTTTATTATTTATCTTTAATAGATTGAGGAAAATATCTCATTCTTTCTCAACTGAAATCTATTTAGCAAAAATGTCTGCCTGGTCCCGTTCTAGTTGAATAAAATGAGTAACTATTAGTATTTCATCTTTCTGTTCTCCTCATGTCTTGCAGCAAGGAATTACAAAGTCTCTCAAAGTATTAGATGAAACTATCTTTTCCCTTCATGGATTTTAAAAATTGTTATTTTTGTTTTCAATTAAAATTCTGGATTTATTTTTGAAGAAAACAAATTAAAGCAAGATCTTGTATCCACTCACCGTCTCCATCCAATCCAATCAACATTAATTTCTTTGGTACATAAACATTAAATAAACCACCAGAAACCTAAAAAAAAAAACAAAACAAAAAAACAGAAACAAAAACAAAAACTCTTAAAAAAGTTTCTCATGCATAAGGTTTTTCATTTTTCCAGAAGTTTCAGAATTTTATAATATATTAAGACTCTTGATGAATCACACACAATACTGTTAAGAATTGGCTTTTATATCAGCTAGTTTTTGAAATAACCTGTCAGATTTGCCTGCCTTTATTGTAGATGACTGAAAGTCAGAACTTTTCATCCTATCCTGTCCTTAAGTTAATGGACAGAAACCCCCTCTAGAATATGGTTCTATTCTTGTGAAGGAGGGCAAGGATTCCAGTTAAATGGATCTTTGTTAGGCATGTCCATAACTCATCATTTGATAATAAAGGGATCTTTCCATCTCACTTCAGATATCTAAGGTTTAAACATATACATACAAAAGTAGGAAATCTCATCCAGTATTGTATATTCAATATTCTATTGAATACTATGCATTCAATGGATAGAAGAAAATACTGAAAGACTTGCCACCTTTCATAAAAAAGTAAAAAATTAAAAGATATTCCAGAATGTATTTGGGGTATAGTGCTATTCTATAATACAATTCTGCTTTCTCAATAAATGATCTCCCAAATACTTGTTTTATTGCTTCAGTAGTTGGAAACTGATCATATTTCTAAGAAGTGCTGAACACTTATTCATGTGTTGCATTTTACTCCATTTATTTACTGATGTCATTTATAACTGCCTACTCTGCGAGGCAGCAGTTCACAATGAAGTCTGATAAAAACATTCCTTGCAACATACAGTTATAAAATGTTTTTTCACCTAATGTGGCCTTCACATCATGACTTCAAGGATCCTTAAAATGGCAGATGCTGAGCCATGATGGAAGAGCACATTACCTTGTAAATAGCAAATTGCATGAATTTGCTGACAATGAGCTACACAGACAATCCAGTTCAGAAAGAATATTTGTCTAAATGCTTGTAAGATTTATTATTAAGTCTATCTCTCAGCCCCTGGGATATGCTGTCCTGTGAATCTGCTCAAAAGTTATGACAAATTAAAAACTGCATCTTCAAAAAGCTGTTCTCACACAGCAGGTTTGGTCATAAACAGTAAAAACATATCCCCATCTCAGGTACACCACTCCCCATCAATGTAATAACAGCTTCCAACCTGATATTTTAAATTGTGTCACATGTATTATGTTTTATCTTTCAGAAGTAACAGATGAGCTTTCACTTAAAGTAATGACGCAAGAAAATATTCAAGTAAATGTACGCACTGCTGACTTTGGAAACTAAATTTAATTTGACACATTTCCTATAGAAAAACTATATAAGTTAGGTGGAACTGTGAATTGCCAAAACTTTTTTTTTTTGATTAGAAAACCCAGTAAGTTATTTTGTCAAATAGACAAATATTTTGTATTTTACCAACATGATAATGCTATTTGAGATTTTATTCAAAGAAATTTAAGGAAGCTAGGCCTCCACTTGTCATTAAATGTCAGGGTCTCTAGCTGGTCAGAGTGACCCCGAGAAAAGTTCGAAAGTCTCTTTTCCCAGCCCGGCGCTTGAAGAAGGAGTCAGGGCTCTTCATTTCTCAGTCTCAAGGTTGTTTATTTTATCTTATCTATAAAATATTTTCTCCTGCCCTGCCGAGGTCAG
>JAWWEY010000001.1:59633282-59712655 GCA_035582745.1 Loriotus luctuosus | reverse complement strand
CCATAACCCACATACCAAAAATCTTAAAACTTATATTTTCACCCTCTGTGCACTCTATAAAAACACCCTTTAAACTTATGTGACCCTCTAAGTCCCATGCAGAGGTGGCAAGTGGTTTACAGTATCAAAATCAAATCACCAAACGTCCTGGGCATCGTGCCAATATCTCTGAGCCCCCTGATGGGGTCTTTGCCTTTGAGGTGGTCTCGGGAGGCTCTGCACATCCCACCTGGGATGTTCTGGGCTCCCACAATTAAAATTAGGTAATAAATTCTTGTTTACTTGTTTGACAGTTGTTGCTAGTGTGTTTGTGTGTCTGTGTGTAAATATTAATAAAAGTACATAAATAGCTAAATGTGTGTACCTTTCCATACTGATGGGTTTCCAATGCAGTGAGAATAGGATGAACAATAGGGAATTTATTATCAGATATTTCATTGACATCCTCAGCAGGAAAGAGTCCCTAAAGCATCTCTGCTTTGCTGAGGGACATCTTCAAAAATATATTCTAACAGTGTTCTGCAACTTCCAGGTTTTGCTAATATTTCCAATCCTGAGTCACAAATGGATGTTCACTTCCCGCCGTTGTGCTATCAGACTGTAATATTTGTCAATGGCTCTAATTTTTAATTTTTAACTTTTTTTATCATATTCAGTTTTTTCCTGAATGCTTATTTATATTCTTCTTCTCTGACTTGTCCTTCTGCCAGTCTTAGAACTCCATGTTGTTTGGTTGACAGTCTAAATGAATCTTCAATGAAAACAGCAGCTGATTTCACATATGTGTGTGAGGGAATCAAATGATTATTTGCTTTATGGTTAGATGCAGTTAGTGTTGGCATTTTGTGAGTTGTCAAGGAACCAAAACGACTCCTTAAACAGTCAGCCAACCTGCAATAATCACAAGTCCTATAGGTTTCACCATCAGAAATCTATTTTTTGAACACTGATGGAAAGAACGTTCTCCACTGTTACCAAATAGTTCATCATAGCATGTGAATGTACATCTATGTAAATGTCCAGTGGAACAATCTCCCAGAAAAAACACTCCAAATGAACAAGGGATATGAGGATATTACAATGAGAAACTGAATCAAAGAAATTTAGTTTTCTATAAGGGACACATATGGTGACTGAATGGTGAGTCAATGACTCAACATCTGTTATTTTCCTGTTATTGTGCACCTTTGTCTTTTATACCTGGCTGTGAATGTTGCTAGAGTCCAATATGCATAGGTAGGAAAAACATACCATACTTCTTTTTTTTTAAAGTTATTAAAATCAGCCAGGTCCGACTAAGTTGCAAGTGTCACTGTCGATGCCATCTAGCAGAACTGACAAATATTTCAAAAATTTTAATGAACTGTATGAAGTCCTAATAATCAAAATTTGAAGGAAATGTCATGAGATATGACAGGCTATATCCTTCAGCCTTTATACTACACAAGAAATTCCACTGGATTGCTTGTAGGTCTGGGCAGTGTGAACAAGAACTGTGTGAGAAAGCATAAAAAGAAATTCTGCATCTCTGAGCCACATTTGCACGCCAAGGATCAGATCAATATTTACACTTCTTTCTGAGTTGCCATTTACACCCCTGACATTCTCAACTCATTCTTTTCACAAAGAGTTATAGTGTAAAAGCATGAAAGGGAAAAGTTCTGCTTAGAGGAGCCAGACAACCCAGGGGCAGAGACTTTTCAGATCCACACTCTGCACTCTGTAGCCAAGTAAGGAAGCCAGAATCAAATGCTGCATACTGGCAGCATTGCATTTTCCCTTATGCACATGTCAGCGTTAAATAATATCTTTATCTTCATTATGTTCCCTCCAGATTTACACTGGACTCACTGGGAAGAGAAAAGTACCAAAATTTAGTTGTTGAAAGGGAATTTTTCTGGTCTAAGACTTTTTTATTAAATTGTCTCTTGATAGGTCCATTCTACAGCAAAATCAGATTCCAGCACAACTTATTCACTCAGTGTATTATTCGCTCGTCTCTAAAAAATTCATCCTTTTAACCATTTATTCACAGAAAAAAATTTTCTTGTGTGTAGATGGAATTTCCCACATTTAGGTAGTGTCTATTGTCTCATATTCTTTTCTTGATAACTAGTGAGAAGATTCTATCTCTTTTTTTCTTGAATTTCTTCCATCAGGGGTTTATACACATTGTTAAAATAATTCTGACTTTGCTATTCTCTCAGCTCAACAGTCAAGAGCTCTCTGCCCCTCCCAATATGACAGATGCTCCAGTTCTTTAATAACCTTTGTTGCCTTTCACTGGACTTGCTCCTCTTTATCTTTTTTATAATGGTGAGCCCAGAACTGG
The DNA here is from genome assembly GCA_035582745.1 of Loriotus luctuosus. Classification (NCBI taxonomy): domain Eukaryota; kingdom Metazoa; phylum Chordata; class Aves; order Passeriformes; family Thraupidae; genus Loriotus; species Loriotus luctuosus. Next base: position 59,710,323 of record JAWWEY010000001.1, on the reverse strand, counting down.
GCACGGCACTCCAGATGTGATTTCACCAATGCTAAGTAGAGATGAAGGATTGTGTCCCTCAGCCTGCTGGCACAGGTATTTATAATATTCCAGTACTCTCAAAATGCTGTTGACCTTCTTTGCTGCAAGGATGCTTTGATATTTGGTCAGCATGTTAGTCACCAAACCATAGAATGTCTTGGAAAAGCTGTTTCCAATGTGCCCAGCCCTGGTCTATACTGGGACATAGGGTTATTCCTTTCCAGGTGAAAATCTTGTTTTCTTGGATTCCTCCAAGCAGCCATCAGTCCTAAGAAAGAAGGTTCCTTCTCCCCCACTGAAAGGATGAAGGAGACCTGCTCCCTAATGTCTTTATCGCTCTCTCCAGAGCCATGGAGTCATGCTCCATACTATCCAGGTTTCCTGTGACAGTTCTGTCAGTGCCCACACAAAAGAGCAGCAGGCATGAGTGACAGACACCTTGGCAGCACTTCCACAAATCTGTCTGAAAGACAGATATGGAAAGTAGTAAACTTTCCTAGATGACAGATCAGGTCAGCAGATGGGGACCTCTGCTGTTCTCCCCAGGGAGTCTCCCACTGCTGCCATTCACCATTTCTCTTGGTTCTGCTGCATGGCTCAGGGCCAGCTAGCCTGAGTGCTTCACTGGTCAACACTCCCTGCTCATCAGCCCAGAGAGCAGTCAATCTACTGTGTAACTGCAAATTTTAAGCTCTAGCAGGAGTCTTCCTCCTGGTATCTGAAGTCACCAAAGCTTACAGTCTTTGCTATTGAAGGAATTTCTTCTTTCCAGCCTGACAGGCATAGACACTTCTGTAACAGTCTGCAGTTTGGGTTCTTGAAACAGCTGGGGCTCTAAGAAGAACTGAGTGATATCTCTCTCATCTTCCCTGATGAGACACAGACTGCTGCTCTCCAGCTGGAGCTCCTTCACTAGGCAGCTCAACTCCTCAACAGCTGCAGACATCCTGGAGGCAAATGAATCTTCCCTAGCCTCAGAGAGACCCCACAGCTTCCTGCAGCTTGAGCCTTGTAGGGCTGCAGCCTACTTCTGAACCTTCAACTGGGTCAAGTCTTCAACATCTCAGGAACTGTTGCTCCACTGGCTGGTGGAGATCATGCCTTATGTCATCACCACAGCTGAGGACGTGTGTGGGGCTAGATTTGGTCTTACTGAGACAAGTTCATTTTCCCCACAGCAGCTCTCGCAGTGCTGTGCTCTGCACTGGTAGCTGGAAAGGTGTTTCTAGCACACCACTGTTTTGGCTCCTGCTGAGCAGGGATGGCACAGCCTCAGCTCTGTCCCTTCAACCAGCTTTCACCCTCACCAGCAGGCTGGGGGTGCACAAGATCTTGGGAGGGGACAATGACAGGGCAGCTGACCCCAACAGAGCAAATAATATTCCGTACAGTATTACATCTGTTCAGACATAAAAGCTAAGAGAAAGGAGGAGGAAGGGAGACATTCATTCGTTATGATGTTTGCCTTCTCAAGCAACTGCTGTATGTGCCAAAGCCCTGCTTCCCAGGAAGTGGCTGGACATCACCTGTTGATGGGAAGTGGGGAATAAAATATTCATTGTTGGGGATTTTTTCATCCTTTGCTTTCATGTGCACAATCTTCACTTTTCCTTTAGTAAACTACCTATATCTCAGCCCATAATGATTTTTTGCTTGCTTGTTTTGTTTTGGTGTTTTCCACCTTATTCCCTTCCCCTCTACAGCTGTGGAGGGAAGTGATAAAAATAATATAGTGGCTTGGCATGCACCTGGCATCTAGCCAAGGTCAACCCACCACAGGTGTTCTTGGATGGGGTGTTACCCTCATCTTTGTAGCCCTCCACACTAACTGCTGCTCAAATAGCTTTATCTGTTGACTGCTTCAGCATGTTCACACTTGTGAAGGGGCACCATGTCTTGAAGTGACATATTATGGTAGTCTCCTCCATGATCCTCCCCTTAATGACCAAAAAATGGCTGCTGTGTTTTTAAGGCCCAGGGCCAGGTGTGTTTGGCACCAGGGAGGGGGAAGTTTTGAGCTCTTTCATGGCATTTTTCAAAGCCTCCCTGCCCAGGCATTCCGTGGCACTGTGCAGTTCAGCTTTGCTTGGCTTACCTTAGTTTTGTTGGCCCAGACAAGAAAGCTTTTGCCTTCTCTGGCTTGAAGGAGCTGTAGCAGCAACTTTTGAACTGCCTTGAGGTGAATTCAACAGCTGCTGTTCCAGGACCAGAGAAGCAGGACCAGCAGGAGCAGTGTCGCCCTGTTCCAGCCTCAAGCCTTGAGGAGCCAGATCAAGGAGAGAAAGCACACTAGAGGCCCCAGCCTGGCTGCTTTGTCTGCCATGGAGAAGAGGTTGACACCAGAGAGCCACCAGGTTTTGTGTCCTGCTGGAACCCCTTCCTGGAAGCTCCACCTCCCTCGGCGTGAGAGCCCGCACAATTTCACACCACGTGTCAGGAAGGGGTATTTCTTCAACACTTGCCTCATTTTCCAGGCATTTTTGGGTTTTTGTGTGTGTGTGTCTGCGTGGGGCAGGGAGTGAGCCCTGTGAGCACTCCATTGTTAAACTGTTGGGTTGGGGTTTTTTTCACTTTTCTCTATTAGCATTAATTTTCCTATATTTGTAGGGGGATTACTGACACTCTTCAAAGGACTCATTGCAGAGTGTCTTCCCTTAAACTTGATTTAAAACTGAGACACACCAACAAGCTGAATAATGCTTTGGCTGAAAAATTGAAATCTAAAGTTTACATATTTTCAATGGAGGGCTTAAAAAGGAATTTACTTTTTGAATCATTTTAATGCTACAAAATATTGATAATTTTCCTACAATGAACACCATGTCTTCCTCAGTCTTTGTTTCAAAGGGATGGTAATATAAAATCAGCGGTGATCTAACTACAGGTGAAAGTGAATGAGTCTTCAAATGGTAAATGAAACAAAAAAACCTCAGTATATTATTCTATTTTTTAAAAAATGTTTCCATTGTCTGAAGATTAAGTTAAACTAAGTTGTGTCACACATGTCCAGAAGGAAATGGAAACACACACTTTTCCATGATTATGCATTTTCCAGAGATCATCCTAGAAAAATCTTCCTTTTCTTCAAGAAGCTACAACTATTTTATAGTCTATAACTCATATTTCTGAGCTACATTTAAGGATAGCCAGGCAGCAGACAAAGATTGTGATGGGGTTTTTTTCTGTCAATCTATTCATACACTGTGAATCAGATAGATTTATCTGTAAACAGTGTAATTAAATGTAAAGAAAAGAGAAGAAAACACTGGGATTGGACTTTCTGGGAATGTGATGTAACTTAAAATTAGATCAAAGAATCATGTTTACAAAGGCAGTAGGTATACTAAAACCATCCCTGATGTTCTTCCATCTGCTGCTTTAAAGCAGGCTTTCATCCTCCCCAAAGCTGATTATTAAAGGAATTAGAAATTTTCCAAATAATAATGAAGAAATGAAAAGATGTCTGTGACTAATTCATCGACTTTTAACATCTTCCTTATGAAGATCCAATATCCAATACAAAGTTAGTATGTTGCTGAAGATGATATTTTTTTGAGATGTTGGCCTCCATTTACTCCTAAAAGCATCTGACTGAAAAGGCTGAAGTAGCACTTTTCTAATGCTGTGGGAAGTACAGATGTACAGTTAAAGGCATGAGGAGAATTTCACCAGACGTGACCTTACCAAAAAAAAAAAAAAAGTATAAAGTCTCTGTTATATTATACACAGAGCTCCAGAGCTCTATAAGGAGATTTTGTGAGTTTACTGTTACAGAATTTAGTTACTATATTAGAATTTCCTTTTAAATTTACCTGAATTTGCCTCTTGTCACAGAGCTCTGTTCCAAGATGCTCACAATAAAATGATAGATTGAGGCACCCAGAGATTAATCTGAAATCCTGGTGCAAACAAGACACAGTAGACAAATATGTGATTATCTGCCAGAGCATGCCGTTCCTCTGAAAAAAAAGCTCATCAATGAAACATGGGAAATGTAATGGCAATGTAATAGGCAAGTGTATTGCTGGATGTGAAAATGCTGTGAGAACTGAAGCTATGGGAAGTTCACAACATTGAATGAACTTGGGATTCATCAAACTAATTTAACAAGGGTACAGTGATAACTTTTTCTCATGCAATTCAATAAAATATTTTTAATTCCAAAATGTATCTGAATATGCTGCACAATTCCAGGAGTTTTTAAGAGTAGACACCTCAACTTAAAAAAAACCAAAACTACTCTGTCAGGCACGCTGCAGCTTCCAAAATCAATACCAGAAGTAATAAGAGTGAGAAGAAGTTGCCTCAAACTGCACCAGGGGAAGTTAAGATTGGATATGAGGGAAAATTTTCTACTCCAAAAGGTTTGCCAAGTATTGGAACAGGGTGTCCAGGGATGTGGTTGAGTCATCAGCCCTGGAGATATGTAAAAGATGTGTTGATGTGGAACTTTGGGAAAAGTGGAAGTGTTAGGTTTGCAGCTGGACTTGAAATTGAAGGTCTTTCCCATATGAAATTTTTATATTTTTCTATGAGCAGCATGATTTTGCCCCCCAAAAGGCAGGGTATGAATCATGTCACATTTGCCCAGCTGCACCATCAACTCTCAGTCATTACTGGATGTGCCCAGCCTGTGAGGCCTCCTGGGATGCTGTCAGCAAACTATCTCAGCATAAGCCAGGAAAGCTGGCAAATCCTGCTTGTTTCAATGTGGGGCATGTATGTGTGGATAAGACATTTCTGGACACCAGCTGGTGCAGCCACATGGCCCTTTGCTTTTCTGCATGGATTTTTCAGCTCAGTGAAGATTAGCTCAAGGATCTCTGTGCTCCACAGGCACGTCAGTGTCAATGACTTTTTTCCATCCTTTATCCTCACTGTATTTCACTAGAGAAAAAACCCACATCTGCTATGTGCCTAATGCAAGTTCTCCTGCTTACTCTTCTCCATGTATTTGACAAGGGATTCACATGTTCACATTGTAGTTCTTTGTAACCTGCTGTTTCAGTCATTGCACACAATGTAACCTACAAATATTTCAATCCTTTAAAAAATTTCATAAGGATGTGTACTGGATTTATGTGACAAGATTTTGATGGGAGGCAGTGGAGACTGCAGGGATAGTTTCTGTGCAAAGAAGCCAAGGAATGCCCCAACACTGGACAGAGATAGTTCCAGCTGGCTCCAAGAAGGGGCCACTGCTGTCCAAAGCTGAGTCAATCAGTGATAACTCTGCAGACACTAAGGTCAGTGAAGAAGGAGGGGGAGGAGGTGCTCCTGGCACGAGGATAGATACCCCTGCAGCCCATGGAGGGAAGACCTCAGTGAGGCAGGCTTTCCCCTTGCAGCCCATGGAGGAGGACAGCAAAGCAGACATTCTACAGCTTATGGAGAGCCCCACAGTGGAGCAAGTGACCATGCCCTGAAAGAAGCTGCATGCCATGGAGAGCACTGAAGCAGGGCCCTGACAGCACCTCTGGACCTGTGGGATGCAGATCCCATGCTGCAGTATATTTTCTGGTAGAGCCTGTGACCCTGTGGGAAACCCACACCAGAACAATCTGTTCCTGAAAGACTGCATCCCACAGAAGTAAAGCATGATGGAACAGTCCATGGAAAAATGGAGCCTGTGGGAAGGACAGCAGAGGAAGAGTGCAAGCAGCAATGAGTTGCAAAGAGGCAATATTATGAACTAACTGCAACTCCTATTCCCCATCTTCTTGCATTGCCTGGAGAAGGGAGAAAGCAGATGAATCATGAATGGCAAATTAAAGCAATGCTTAGGAAGAAACAAGGCAGATTTAGTTTTTGTTCTTTGTTTCTATCCTGTTCTATTTTTTGAGTTGGCAATAAATTCATCTTTCCCAAGACAAGGTTGTTTTGCCTCTGAAAGTAACTGGTGAGGAATCTCCCTGTCCTTAACTTGATTAATCAATTTTTTTCATCTTATACTTCCCCTCATCATGCTGAAGAGGTGGAATGAGAGTAGCATATGGGTGTTTGGAAGCCAGTGTCAGTCTACCACAGGATAACATGAGTGTGCATCACAAAATAGCTAATTTAAAATAAACGCTTATAAAACCAATAGATCACTAATTAAGCTAAAGCCCTCAACATGGTTATTACAGAACTGTGCATAGTGGAGGAATTTGTTGTGAAAATTAACATAATTTATTTATTTAATTTAACAAAACTCTAATTAAGTAAATCTATAAATCTTCTAACAAAATAAATTGTGTGTTGCAAGTTGCTATGCTTTCAATATTACTTAAACATTTTGCAAATTCTTAAGAAATCAAGGTAGGAAGAAAAATACCATGAGCAGTTTATGTAGTTCTCAGTTCACAATACTATTAACAGGCTAACAAATTTTTGTACTGCTGAGTAATTAAAGTTCCCATTGCATGGATTTTTTAAACTTTTCACTTTTATTTATATTAATACCATTAGGCCCTATTATATATAATTGTACTCATAAACCAGAATTGCCAGAGATGATAGAAGATTTGTTGTTTCTGCTGCAGAACAAAGCAGGCTCAGGCTGATACAAGCAATCACCACAGACTGATTAGTGTGTGGTGCTCCAGCCTCACTGTGGCTTGCTGTGAGATAATATTTTATTATAAGGATGAATCATATTCACAAAGTACAGGGATGATATGCTGAGGACCATGTCTACTGATACTCATTTAGCAACATGCCTTTGCTGATGCTTATATCCTTGCCAGTTTACCCATTACAGGGAGGAATGTAAAAGCAGGTCATTATAAAAATCTTGGAGGCTTTTCCAAGACTGTCAGAAAATGCTGTTCATAAACAATAAATATGAGTTTAAAAAAATGCTTCATTTGCAGAACAAGCACAGTGTTTCATTCAGTGTGGCACAGTGCAGCGCTCCACTGACAATTTAGCCATGGTTTTGTGCTGAGTTCCGACCAGCCACTGCGGCTCACCGCGTTCATTACGGCTGAGCTCTAGCTTAAGCGCCAGTATCAGGCACTCTGGGAATAACCACTAACTTCCCATATTTTCTGCATTAGAGGGGAGGGATGGGGCACTTTGAATGCCACCGAGTTTTGCCCACCTAAGTTTAAATAAGTATTGTGGAGACAAGGTCCTGATTCTGTAGGCCCATTGTGCCTTGACTTTCCTGAGAATTTCAGGTCCTTAAAGGGGATTTCTCCAGTCTGTTCAATGAAAGCGATAATCCACCTTGGTTTTTATCCCCATGAATAAACACTGATTTCACAATGCCATCAGTTATTCTAGCTGTATTGGTTCTTGGGAAACTGTAGGACAAGAAAAACATCTTGTACTGATTAGCTTTGGGTTCTTTCCACAGCAATTACACTTTCTTCAGTGTAGAAATTAATAACGTATGCAAAGAACTTCTTGTGATTTTGTTAAACAGAATGTTGATCAAAAGGAATATTTAAAGTTGACTGCTTATATCTTGGATAAATTTTTTTTAAGGTGCATACTATGAGCTTGATCTGACCTGGTGGACTTTGTGACTTGCTTCAGAAGCCAGTAGTCTAACAATGTAGATTAAAGTCTTCTAGACATATATCTGAAAAATAACACTGAATTTCTTCAGAGGATTGTGAATTTAAAGGCATCAGCTTCATAGGCAACCCTTTTCCAATATCAGATCACTTGCTTCATTGTAAAGGCAGCTGAGTGAAATTTTTGCAGATGTTGTTTAGTTTTAAATACCATTGGAAAGACAGTCTGATATATTTGATGGCACCTCTAATTCATTGAAGTGAGAACATTTTTATAAGCATTTGCTTCTGTTTGCATAATGTTACACAGTTATTCAACTTTGTAACAGAGCCAGTGGATTTTGGTGAGATGACTCAATGGCTCCCGAGTTTTTTGACAGAACTCTCAAGTTAACTTGCCAAGATTTACTCTCCCAATAAGCCAACAGACAATATACAGTGATAACCTAACTGGCACTGGCAAACTAGAAGGAAACACATTTCAACAGAGATATAAAGGAGATGAAAAACACTCAAAGAGAACAGAAAAAAATCATGAAAACAGACTGAGAGTTCAACAGACTCATTGTTGACTTTATTTGTACTGAATCAATGCCAAAAAGAAAGTCAGACTTAGAGAAACAAAAACAAGAAGTGGCTTCAGCCAGGAATATCAGCAACTGATCATGTCAGGCTGCTTTCTGCAATACAATTCTGAGAATTTTTTCTCCTCCTTTTGTCACTGACCTTCAGCTCTCTCATATGGTCCTTTTTTGTAATTTTAACTTGAGCCACTTTACAGATGTATATCAGGCTTATCTCCTTATTCTCCTTAATTCCTTTATCAAAAGCACAACCGTCACTCAATACTTCCCTATCCAGAAGAATTTATGTTGGCTTTTTGATTTTCTTATAGTCAATAGAAACTAAGAAACCACATCCACACACATTCAGTGGGGATCAAGAAAGAAAATTAGGGTGCTACCATGTTAACAAACTACCAATATACTTGCTCTCTTGGATAATAGATCTACTTCTCTGATATATTGTTCATTTTGTCTATTTGATTTGGCTTTAGAGTATCATCTTTAGTTTTACATACCTTACATCCAAAAAAGGGAAGGAGGAGGTAAAGAATAATAGTAATAATTCATGACTATAGGTTGAATTGAAATGTAAAGATCATGATGATGATGAAAAAGACAGACCAAATATTCTAAGATGACTAAAGGTAAGCATAAATAGACAAAACAAAAGTTCTAATCTTGTGTAATGCAAAGACTCCAAAAGGATTGCTTTTCTTCAGGCAGGAAAGCAATACTGGTATTGTACTCAATATTAAAACAAAAAAAAGGCAGCAATTAAAAGAATATAATCAATTTGTTTAGTTATTACCTTCCATGAAATGTGTGTTTAAAACGTCAGCATGGCTGATGAAAAAAAGGAAGTGGAAGAATACTCCAAAGTAAGAGTATTCTTTCCTCCTACATAAGAATGTTATGCTCAGAAATGCTGGAAAACAGTGACAAAAGTCATTAGATAAACCAGGGGTTTAAGAAAATATGGGTCAAGAAAACTGTATGCGTAACAATGTTGATATTTTAAATGGCCCATAGGATTTTCATTGTGGAAATGTCATGAAAGAAATGCTTACCTCAAAAACTGACTCTTCTTTAACAGATGAATTAATTTTGAACATTGACATTGATGCTTATGTCTAAAATACTAAGAATGGCATCAACACCATAAAATCATTGATGACTCACTCTAGTGTGATTCTACCTACCAACCATTTATTCTTTTGACCTTAATCTAGAGCTCAGATAAAGGAAATAAATAAATAAATAAATAAATACAAACTTAACTGCAACCAACAGATAAGAGTATTTAAATTCTGATTGGTGGTTTCTTAGATGGATTTATGGAAATACAGGACAGATCTTCTTAGCAGTCACTCTAAGTGGAGTGGGATGTGTCAGTATGTTTCACCTATCTATGCTTTCCAAAATTATCATAACAAAGCTTATTGAATCAAAAGGCTGGAATGCTTGCAAGATATTCAGAAGAGTTCACCATCTTGAACAAATACAATTTTTTGCCTGATAATAATGACTATCACAGAGTCTTTGAAACTGGGAGCGACCTCTGGGTATTGGCTATTCCAAGCCACCTGCTCAAAGCAAAGTTGGCTGCAACAGGTTGATCAAGGCTGTGTACTTTGGACTTTGAATGGCACCAAGGACACGAACTTTGCAACATCTTTGGGGAAGCTGTTCCACTATCTGACCAGGCTCACAGTAAAAGCATATTTTCTAATGTTCAGGTAGAATTTCCTGTGTTTCAACTTGCACCTCTTGCTTCTTGATCTGTCACTGAACACTACAAAGAGGACACGAGGTAGCAGCATGGCTTATGAGCTGCTGACTTTTAAAAAACCACCCAGGGGTTCTATGGCATTTTCTGAATTCTAAACTCCTTAGGAGACAACAGTACTCAGTTTCCCTATCAAGGAATGGGGTTTTCTGGCTCACAGTCACAGCTGAGTTTTCTTACACAGAGAATTTCCTTCACAGGGATACTGAGCTGGCATTTTGCTTCTGCAAGACAGAAACCATCAGCCTATGCAGAGTTCAGAATTCTAGCCCCCAATTTCATAAATGCACAAAATCTTTATTTCTCTTCTTGTAGCATCAAAATAGGGCTATCCTGAGTACCCATTTGGTAAAAACAAAGATAATTCAATTGTTAACCTGAATTAGCTTGACTAGAGCAAGCTTAGAAACCAGTGCAGACAAATGAAGATGCAGTGGAATGCATGTCATCATAGTTTTCACAGCTAATGAGAACCTACAATCCAAGGCACAGCTTTACCACAGGCTGGTGCTGCCCCACCTTCAGACTGCTGCTGCCATAAACTGCCTGAGGAGTGACACAAGACATTTGACAAAGCCAGGGAAGCACCTCATTGCAAAGTGGCTTGCTACTTCACTGAAGTGGGCTTTAAACAAGGCTGTTGGGAAAACTGAAAATACGTGAAGAGGAGTGAAGGGGAAATATACCTGAGGGGTATGAAGCAGTGCACAGAGAAATCCATATAGGTGGAGGCCCCCTCATTACTGGTATGGAAGCTGTGTGACTTGAGACTCATTGCAAGTGTCTGCACACCGCATGGGAAACAAGCTGGAGAAATTAGAGACTGCCTATGAACAGCTGTGGTCTCATTAGAATCACAGATATATAATGGGATATGATTCATGAATGGAGTGGTACAACAGATGGATACAGGCCCTTTAGCATGGATGGGACAGGAAAGACAAGCAGGAGGGACTGAATTTAGTGCAATGGAGCGGTAAACATGCACAGAACTTTACCTTGGAGCAAAGAACACGCTGGTCAAGGACAGACCAACATGGGTGATGTCAAAGTGAACATCTGCTACGGACCACCTGATCCACAAACCTAAAATCTCACAGCGCCTTTTCTAAAAATTAAAAATCAGTTGAATAGCAGAGGTACAGATCTGGACTTCAAACATAACAGATTTAGCTTCTTCTGGAATCTGATTGGTGGGGGCACATGAAAAACCAGCCCTATATAGCCTAGGAAAGCTAGCTTTTCTTCAAGGACAACAGTCCTTTCCAATGTGTAGACAGTCTAGTAATCATGGGAGATGGCCAGCATAGAACAAGGAACATGTGATGGAGCTTAAATGCAAAAATGAAATAAACAGAAGGTAGAAGTGAGAAGAAGTGACCTGAGAGAACTGAAGAGAATATTGCTCAAACATACAGGTTTGAAATGAAAGCCAGAATTTGAAACTGGAGTTGGAAATAGAAATAAATGCAAAAGGCAACAAGTGAGATTTCTGTAGGTACACATGCAGCAAAAGGAAGACAGACAAAAATGCAACCTCACTTTTCAATAGGCAAAGGATCTAGTGATAAATGATGCAGAAAAGACTTAAAGCAACTTCTGTCCCAGTTTTACTGACAAAGTTTGCTCGGAGGCTCACCAGGTCCCTAAACCTGGCAGCAGTCTGTAGGAATTAAGCCCAGCAGAGAGAAACTGACTTAGAAATCACACGCACCAAATTTTGACACACCAGAGTCAGTATGAAGACATCAAAGCATCTAAATACACTGAGGAAGGTAAATATAATCATGACGGGACTATTCTTTATATTCAAAGACCCATGATTACTGAGAAATGTTCCCGATGATTAAAAAAAAGCAAAAATAAAAAGCCATACACATCCTAAAAAAACATGGCAAGAAAATAGAGACAAAATTAACTCAGCTACAAAGGCATCACATGAAATGAGCTTGAGGAAAGTATGCAGGATCTTATCTAAATTAATTATTAATCTCAGCAAATCTAAGAGTCTAGAAAACTAATGCCAAAATCTGAATATAAGATATGGAGTCACATCCATTCCATCACACAAAACCCAGCTCCTCCCCGTGCCTCAGATCTGAGTTTCCCCAGCTGGGAGCCAGATGCTTTGTTCAGCATCAGACCACAGAAAAAAATCACAACAAAGAGGTTTGAACTCAAGTTTGGATTCAAATCCAAGCTGACATCACACACAGAGATAATCATAGCTTTGGACATTTCCTTGCTCTTCACTGAAAGAGTCTCCATCTCTTCTGATATATGCCATTACTGAGATATGTGCTACAGATGTGCTCAACCTTCCTTGGTTGAATCCCACAGAGACAGAGTTAATGCTTGCCTAGATAAATTCCACATCAAATGTCCTTCCTCTGACAGTTCTTTGTACTCCGTTGAAGAATCATAATGAAATGTTAATCCTCTGCACATTCTCAGTTCTGACAGATTTTGAACCATAGCATGAAAATTATATGACAGACAAGGATTTCACCATGTACAAGACATTTCTCCTTTACATGGCTTTCAGTCTATTTGGCAGTTTATTCCCCTCATGCCTAGAAGGTTTTGCATTGCCCCTTGGCTGCCTGAATTCCTGGCCTGATTTTAGCCCAGTAGGTTTGCTTACCTATATGGGTTAATAATTTTTTTTTAAAAAAAAACTAGGTAAAATGCAAATCCCAATGTTTTTTCTTCTTTTTCTTTTCTTTCCAGTAGCACAAAAGGAAAAGTTACAGTAACTAAATCTTACAAGTCTGTTATTTCCTAAAAACTACAAAAGTGTTACTTATGTATGTAAGTAAAGCTTCAAATATTTGCTTACACTTCATTAAGAAATACTAGATTGATTTAGCCATCCAAATCTTACTTTACAATTATTTTTTTAATCTGTTATTGTATTTATGTTATTTAACGTTACCATCTGCTCTACTTCCTTGGCTGAAATGAGGTTTATCTTGCCATCCCAGGGAGAAAAATAATTTGCTGCATTGTATGCAGTTTCCTTAAGTATCAAGATAATTTGATTCCTTGTGTTCACATGTTAAGGTTTCCTGAAAAAATGTTTAGACTTTTCTTCAGTTCTGAACACTGGACTACAGAACCTTAAATTCCTTTTGAGAACTAAACAGGTTTATACAGTTGGTTCAAGTTTGCTCATACTTAATTTCTGAAATACAATGGGGACAGGTCTTTTAAAAGTCATGAATCGTCTGTCAAAATCCTTAGAAGTTCATATATGCCTCCTGAAGGGAGTAATACTGTGCCTGGTCTCAACTTCAGAACAAATAACAACACCATTGCAATGACTCACTTTCTTTTTCATCTATTATGATAGAAGTTATGAAAATGAGGACATGCAGGTAATTTGGTTGTGTAGTACACTAAACAGGAGACTGAAATTTCAATGAATTCTGAGTGCAGTGATGATTTTGTCAAGAAATAATGAACCCAGGAACCTATTTTAGTTAGAAAATTCCTTATGCCAGTCTACTGCAGAAATGTTAAACTAGCTTTCTTTCATTATTTGTGGTGTAAAGGGCTGTATTTTTTCTTCAGCAGTTCAATCAGGCTTCAGGCCTGCCAACTCAAAGCTGCATTTCATAGTCAAGTTCAGATTAGTTTGTATGAGGAGAAAACATTTAAAAAAAGAAAAATAAATTAGTGTGACAGCTTTAAAATATTGCTCTCTTTTCCTTTCTTCCCCCAAGAAAGAGAAAACTATTCTCTCCAAGACTTAGGAAATGAAAAATATATTGTCTGTGTAATACAATCATGGCTAATTAGAGTTTTTCAATTAAGTAACAACTCTTTACAAATATGTATTACCAAAAAATTAGTCCATGACATTGGCTTTGCACAGAAAACTTCTATGTGCTTTGGTCAGAAGAGAGTTGCCTTCCTCTGAAGTGAGAACCTGACCCCAGGAGCTTTGTATCTGACCGCTACTGCTACTTACTCCCCCTATCTCCATCATCACTTGTAGGCTATTTTATGTAAAGGTACAGGGATTAAACTTTGTTTTCTCATGTCCCAAATCAAGAATTTGAAGAAAAAGAAAAAACCTATCATATATTGATATGTACTGTTAATTCAAGGTGTAATCCTTGCCCATCCTCTAGCAGAGATCCTGTGGAGACAGAGCAGTGCAGCATAAAAATCATTGCAAGATCAGAGAGTTGAAGCTACTGTTCTTTTTAGATCTCACTCCTTTCATATGTTTTGGATAGAGGGTGTGGTATTTTCGGGGTCTCGCATTGTGGGGAGGAAAGATGAATCTGACTCCATGTTCTTAGAAGGCTGATATTATATATATGATATGATATATGATATTATGCTATACTATGGTATGCTAAAATTATACAAAAGAATAGGGAAAGGATACAGACAGAAGTCTTAACAAGATAATCATGAAAAACTCATGACTCCTTCCAGTGTCCCAACACAGCCTGGCTGTGATTGGTCATTAAGTTCAAACAATTCACATGAAACCAATCAAACAATCTCCAAACCACAGTCCAAAACAGCAAAACACAGGAGAAGCAAATGAGATCATACTGTTTTCCTTTTTCTCTGAGGCTTCTCAGCTTCCCAGGAGAAGAATCCTGGGCAAGGGATTTTTCAGAAAATGTGACAGTGACAACAGGGGACAAAGGAGTTCTGTTGAACATAGCTGTTTCTTGGAGATGCCATGTGATCTATCATGGCAATCAGTTTCTGTGTCAAACTACATACTGCATCTTCACCTCTGTGTCAAGGTTTGAAGACAGGAGATTTTGAAAGTGCTTGCTCTCTGGCTATTTTCTGGAAGACATGCTGCCCCCAGGGAGTTTCATTTAACCTACTGCAAGGCTTCACTTCAGGCTCTTCTAAGGAGCATGGTGTGGAGCATAAGGGTATGGAAATAAGAATGTAACCCCTTAACATATAATAACATTTACAATTTTAATAGATGGCTTCACCTCACATATATAATCACAAGTCTTTTTATTGTAACAAACTTGCTTGTAGTCAATTCAGAAACCTTGAACTGTGTTCCTTAATCATGAGGGGGTTTTTTGTTTGTTTTGGAGTTTGTTTGTTTGTTGTTTTGATTTGGTTTGTTTGGTATTTTTTTTACATTATATTCTAGTTGCCTGGTAGAAACATAATTTTTTAGCTAGACCTGAAATCTGGGTCTAGCTAAAGACCCAGATTGTTCAGATGGGAAACATTATGCATTATGACAGAGAGCTCTTCAATTAGCCTTCACTCTTGCAGTTTAGCACTGAAAATAAACTAGAGCTTCTGCCTCTTGGTTATCTTTTTATGGTAAAGAACTAGAATATGAATAAGGAGAAAACATCAATTTTTTTTCATAAATTAATATGTTTTGTCACCTGAAATTGTCATATATTATCTCACACTTATCAGCTTAAGAAATTTGTACACTGCTATCATTATTCAGGCTCATATGACTCTCAACAGTTCCCTTTCTACCAAGACTCTTGTTGAGATTTGTCTGTGGTCAGTTTTGGTAACTACACTATCTATGGCAATGACACATGGGAAGTAATAAAATAAACCTGCATAGTAAAAAGCCAAAACTTCACTTGTGCAGTAGTGTATTTCTGGAGAGAAAAAAAAAGCTTTATTTTTAGCTGATGATTTTTTTAAAAGAAAAACAATTTTAAAAATATTTATTCTAGTTATAGAATTTCTGGATAGAAGAGTCAGAAAAGATTTCCTACCAAATCACAGTTATACTGAACAGAAGATATGAAAATTCCATAAAGTAAATGTTATTTGAACTGTGACAAAAATCCAAATGAAAAATTAAAGTGTAAAACATCAGTGTAGCAAGTGAGTAGCAGAATCTTACTATTGCAGTGCTAGAGTTACAAGATGCACATGGACCTTCTATGCATGACAGAGCCAGTCAAACCAAAAGAACTCAGCATCTATTTCCAGAAATTAAAACAGTGTTACTTAGCTTCTCCAATGGACCTGCTGCAAGGGATCTGGCCATAAACACCCTTTGTAAACAGTGGAGATGTTTGAAGCATTTGAATGAATTACATGAAAACAAAGTGTTCATTCATGAAGAAAGAAACCAGCTCCAGATCCAACACTTCAACATTAAACCAGGTACATTTAGTGTAAGACTACCAGCTAATTTAACTATGGAGTATTTCTACTTCTTCCATTGAAGTTGGTCCTATGTACAGAAGGGAATACAACAATCGAGGGTTCTGGAGAAAATCATAAATGTATTTGTATTACATGCTCAAGTTTGTGCTCAGTTTTTTGTAGAAGTGGATTGAAACACTGTAGTTTAAAAGAAAACTAGGATTTATTACGACTTTCCAAAAGTAGAAATTAAACTTACAAATATTAGATATCTTGTCTTGAATAGAAATTATAGCTACATGGTATGCTGTTTGGTATGTAACAATACAATGAAATGCAGGGATGTAGTTTATACCAACTACTGGAAAATTCATTGTTTAAATTCTTATTACAACAGTGCACAAAGCAAAATAATGTGTTTACTGTCTCTGAGGAACATCTGAAGCTTGTTTATTGAATTTCTTAAATTAAATAATACCTGGTAACATATAAAACTTAGTCTTGAAGTCTTGATGTCTCGGATGAGAAAACACCTTCAAAAAAAATCTACTGGATTATAAGCAGGTATGTTAAACATTATTGTCATAAAATAGTATAATCTAAGAAAAAATCACAATTCATATATTTGTATGAGGCTTAGAAATTGGAATATACTGAATAGATTATATGAAATTTTTTGTAATGTTTCACTGCATTTACCTCACACCACTGGCTTGACCTAATTTCTGACAAACTCGTATTTGGAATGTAATTGCTCTACACGGCAAATCATCAGGCACTTACCTTTGAATCACAATTCAGGCACAACAGAAAAACCCCTTTACTTCTAATTTACCCAAGAGAAAGTGTATAGAGTTTAAAGCACTCAGAAAAATACTTTAAATATAGTGAAAAAGTAAAAGCAAAGATAGGCTAATAGGAAAAAAAAGGCCTGAATGAAAAACGCATTTAATATTACTTACCTTTAAACCATATATATCTCACACACTAGCTCTTGAGATTTTTATCACCAGCTAATTTGATCTTGTTTGAGTGGTTTTCAATAAAGAAATACTTTAACAGCAGCAAAGGTTGTACAGGTGCTAGTCATTTCCCCTTCTTTGTGAAGAGAATTAACACCAATAAAAATGTGACTGTTAAAATTGTTCTCTATCTCACCAAATGTTCAATGGCTTTATACTTTTTATATGTAGCCTGTATCCTGAAAACTGAAACATTTTGTAAGAATTCATCTGCTTTCAAGAAGAAATCATAAACGTACCTAAGACAGGTACTGTGCTTTTCATCCACCCTTACTAGAGATACTGCCTTCTAAACCAGCCTGTTTTGCCATTCAATGTACCTTTCCCTGATCTCCTCTGACATCATGCCTTGATGCCCTTGAGGATCTAAAACACCATCTTTGTTGGAAGAGATGTTATTCTCCTCTTTCCTTCTCAAACCAGAGTATCTGTAGTAATGTCAAGACTGTAAATAAGTCCACAGTGATAGGGGTATAACAGCATAAAACTTACGGCACTTATTTTACACTCTAGGATTTGGTATCAGGGAATGTGCGGATCCTCTTTTCTACTAGGTGCTGACCTATGACAGCAGGGATAGAAGATAGAGAGTGCCAGTCCAGGGCAGTTTAGCCTTCCTGTCTACTAAGAAACACAGGATTATAAAGGCCTGCAGAAGATAATTAGCCTTTCTTTGTGATCTCTTTCTGTTTTAAAGGAATCTACTCACTTTATGCAGTCTTTAACTTATGACATGACACAGAGATATTCAGATATATGTATTTTTCAGGTGGATATACATATACAGGAACACTGTACACAGTTTAAATGTTTATCTTTTGTCACAAATACTGTCAGGATTTAAGCCATTGCTTATGTTTAAGCCATTGCTCCTACTATATCCTTTGGGAACAGCTGTAACTATCAAATGTACCAATTTGCAAAAAATAGTTGAGCCTTTAAAATATTTACCATATAGAATAAACATGTTGTCATGGACTAATACTCCATTCCTTTTACCAGAAATCCTCACTGTGATTCTATTATATTATCTAGACATAAAACTGGTGGAAAAGAATCAAGCTGTATACCTGTGACCTAGAAACATACATTGCAAAACACTTTCCTTTAAAAGCACTCTCCACTTTTACATGCATTGAAATACAAAAAATGAAGAGTTATTTCGTCAAGCTGATATTTTTTCTTCTATGAAACATTAGTTGTTTCATTCTGCTTGTAGAATATGAATATACTTCGTTATCGTTTGTACATACCAGCCCCTGGAACGAAAAGAATGATTTCTGTCTTTTTGGAAAGCAAATTTATATTGAACTAAAATACTCTAAATCTTCAGCATAATATCAAAAAGTGATGAAAGAAATGTTACAGCTATAACACCAACTTTTATGAGTCAGAATTACAACATGAAACACATTGAATTAAATTCCGAAAAAATTCACCTAAGTAGTTTACATATTTATACTGTCCTCTTGATTTTGATAGAGTTGTGATCAAAATACCATATTTTTTATCCATAATCATCTTCTTTAATGGCATAATCATAAGTTACCAGAGTCTAAAATTTAAGCAGTGAGATACTGATCAACATACCTTGTGGATTGTGAGTTCCATTCCCAGTGCCCAACTACACATTCTTCTTGATGGAACTGATTATCTTAACTTCACCATTCTATTCTATTTTCAAGTTTAACATTTCTCTTCTGTCTTGTGTTTTATATGTAATCTTTTTTTTCCTATTCTTTATTTTGTCTTTATATAATTCATTGCCTTACCTTTACTTCTTCAACTAGAGCAGACCTATTTTTTTCTGGCATCCAAGAAAAGATGAACCACTGCTATTTTCATTTTACAGATGGAAAAATAAAAAAGCCTGCCTGAAACCAAAAAGTAGGCTGGTATTACTGTATGGATTGCCTCCTACATGAGTGATATAGCCTCCAGTCCCTCAGTGATACTAATTTTATTTGAATGGTCACTGGTAAGCAGCACTCCTGAGAGCAGGTGTTACAGGAAATTATGACCCATTAGCTGTGACCATCAGACAAACCCAGAAGGTACCAGAGCACAAATAAAAGACTATTCGCATTGCTACAAATTGAGACCACTACAAAAAGGAATGCTTATTGTGCATTGTAAATCACACAGCCATACAGGATAGGACATTTGAAGTATGTGTGGACTTGGTAGTTTCCAGATAGCTTTAATTAAACTCATGAGTGCAGCTGGCCCAGATTTTTTCAGTTGCATTCAATGATTTGTCACAGACTTATAATTTTGGTTTTACAGTTTTAGTCTTACTCAAGTGTTGCAATGAAAAGATCCCAGTCAGGAACCAGAAATACAGCCAGTTCTAAAGACATTTTATAATACTCATATATTCAATGGTCTAAAAGACTGGGAGTTTGATTGATATCTTAGAGTTTGAACTGCAAATTATCTTCATTTTCTAAGGTGCAGATGTCTTACATACATATGATAGAACTGAAAAATGGAAAAGTGCCGGAACTTGACAAATAGTAGTTTTAAGATCTTTTGCTCATTGTTTTATCTTCATGTTTCATTTTCAAAGCCTGTAGATTTTCTTGCTTGTATGTTTAATGCAAACTGTAATAGTTTGACAATTACTTGCAAGTAATTATACAAAGTGTACTCAAGCAACAAAATATTCACAGTCATGAAGAACTACAATATCGAGCTTTTGGGTTGTTTTTTCTTTTTCTTTCTAGTTGGTTGGTTGTAGATTTTTCTGAGAGGAGCTGGACAAGTAATATTGTTAAGTCCCTGGTAAATATGGTTCTTAGCAAATATTTTCTCTGTAAGCAACTCAAGGACTGAAAATTGTGCTGCAGTGGAATTAATGGGTGTTTTCAAGTGGTTTCAAATGTGCCTTGATTTTCTCCCAGAAATTTTAAATCTGTTTAAAACACATTGAGATTAAATCTTTATAACTATAACAAACACTCATACAACTTTCTGTATAGTTGGTGGAAGCATAGGGGTTACAGACTTTTCTCCTGATTCATTTTTAGAATGACCTTAGGCTGATTAGGTTCTTAGATGTTTCAGCTAAGGGCCTGAAGACACATTTTTCATGAGAGTGACTCAATTTACCCTTAGGAACAGAAAATATAAAGGAGACTTGTGGATTGTCAAAGAGAGGAAAGCATTTCAGTTTCTTGTTTGAAGCTTGTCTTAGAATCCTTGGAGTATTTTTGTTACTTCAAAAACATCAACTTTAAAACTTTAAGTCTATATTTTGAAGTTAATATTTTGTTCACATGCCAGCTGATGGCTGGACATGTGAATATGGAACTGTAAAGAACTGCTGATAAAAGTGTGCTTTAAAGAAAAGAGACCATGTTAACTGTGATATAATACTTGTGTAAACAGACTGAGTGGCCACTTGGAGAGGCATTTTGGATTGAAAACACATTTGCTGGGATATGTTTGGCAGAATATGCAACATTTGCTTCTTTGTGTAACAGTAGGCAATTCATTTCACTTCACATAAGTCTCAAAGACTATGGATAAAAGTCTGTGACTGTTTATGCAATCTTGCTTTGCAAGAAAAAAATGATTCCTATTTTCAGTCTTTTGTCCAAATCTGTGTATGTGTCTGAGTAAAGGTATTTCTTTTTTTTTCTCCTAAATAAACTTCTGAAATTTCAGTTCAGTAGACAAGAGACTCTCTGGTAACCTGTATACCACAAGCTATGATAGTATGCCACAGGTTATATCTACAGATTAAATTAAACAGATCTTGAAATGCTTTATATTTTCTTGCAATAGTATAAGAAGGTCTTAAACTCCAAAGGCAAATAGTGCCATACAATTTTCTTTAAATTGTGCTGATTTCACTATGAAACTTCCACTGATGCCACAGTTATGATCTTGCAATGATTTGAATCCTGCAGCATATGTAGTTCCTTATCTGTGGAGGAAAAATAAAAGAGGAAGAATGAGCTAGTCTAAGAGATTATTTTTCCCCATCCTTCTCTGAGAAGATTTTATCTACAGACAGACTTATTGACTTATTTCTGTGTTCTTTTACTTTGCATGACAGAGAGAAAGCATAGACTTGCATGGGTAAGTGGGAATCATTTAAATTTAAACATCTGAAAAATTAGATACATAAATTTTATTTTAATATTTGAAAGAGAAATAAGTGTATCAAATTAGAAAATCATATGTCCTCGGGCACATATTTTATGATAAAATGCACGGTCCTTTAAGAATTCGCTTTACATTGAGTAAAGATGAACCAAGACCCAAGATCTTAAAGACAAATTTCAAATTATTATGGTAGGAGAAATTACTCTCCCCCAATACCTTCTCTACTGACTGACACTGATTTTCTGCTCCCTAACAAATAGCTGATAGACCCTTCAGGTCTCTACTTGTACCATTTGCCTATGGACCTATTATCTTTAAAGTTCATCATTTTACTAGAATTGAAGAGGATGTGAGAATAGAGGAATCTGCAAGCTGCACACAGAATGAATTGCCAAGCCAATTACAAGCTGTGGCTGCAGGATTACTGGATAATCACTCCAGAAGAAAATCTGCTCATGTGTGTTATTAATAGACTATGTATATGGAAATGAACCACAGTAACTCACCCTTGAAAATAAAATGTTAGATAAATTATACTTCCTTATTAAAACAAACAAATAATAACCCCAAACAAACAACCCAAACAGGTTATGAACTTATCTGAAGGGAAAATTTCCTATGAAAAATCTTGCTGTTTCTATTAAGACCTGAGAGTTCACACTACATACAGTACAACTCATTTCAGGAAGCTGCACCTAGAAATAAAAATTATTATAACAATATGATTTTCAGCTCCAGGCATGTTTCATCAGTCTTTCAATTGTATTTTCAGAAAAGACTGTAAATAATCAAAAATACAAGCACGTTAAGAGAAACAAAAACTGGACATGAAATATAGTTTTCTGAAAATACAACTCAAATTTCAGTATAACGAGAATAGTAGCGAGAGATGCTCTCACTGGATAACGGCACAGTCAGGACAAGATGCACATGAATAAGATGGACTCTCTCAGGGCATTATAAATGATGAGTAGTACAGTGATTAGTATCAAGTCTCAGTGCCATTTTCTGATTTTACTGGGTTAAGACTGTATTTTCTGATTTCTGGTTGACGATATTTTAAAGGTTGCAATCAGAAAGTTATCTCTGTATTCCATTGTACAGCCAAATGATTTTTTTTTTTTTAACCAATCTGTATTGTAAAGTGAACTCATGGGTAACTGATAACCCAGGTGTCTTTTTTGCATCCATTGAGTATCTTCCAGTCAGGGATAGCACCGCATCAGTTTGCATATTGCAGGTTCCCTCAGGACAAGCTCTTCTATGCATGTGAAAACTAGCTGAGCTCTATTTCTTGCTAAACCTTGTTTTGTTTCAGACTCTTGATAATATTTGTCCTAGATATAAAAGAGAAGTTCGTCCCAGTGAACCTGTTCTAACAAACATCTGGTAGTCGAGACACATCCTGTAATGCCTAGAAATATCAATAGTTTTGCAGAATCACCAGTTATAACAGGAATATTAAACAAAAAGGTTTAAATTTAAATCTAGCTGAAAGATCAGAAGGTTGACAAAGATAGAATTCCAGATTGTGTATTAAAGAAGGTCGAAAGGTATTAGAAAAAGAGGGTTGAAACAAAGATAAAATATAATCCTTAAAAAAAAGAACAAATATAAATTTAATGAGTTAAAACATATAAAACAAACCCTAGGACAATAAATGTAAACCAATCAGATTAAAAGAGGGAGAAACAGTAGAATATGATTGTTTAAAAATACTATATGGAACAGGTTTATTACAAGTAGATTTACAAAAATAACTTCCTGTTTCCTTAGACCTTGAGAATACATCAGCCCCTGGAGAATGCTTTGGTTTTCACCTTTGCTAACAATTCCTAAAGTAAAGAAAAATGTGAGCAAGAAATGGTGGTCTCTTCCCACTCATATTTAGGTTTAGAAAAAATTTTCCATCCTTCATGAAATAAAATGGTATCAGACAAAAACTAGATTCTGGTATTAGACAGCATTAAGATCTAAAATATTGTAGATCAAGTTTTCCAAAAAGCCCTAGACTTTAGTAGTCAGAGAAGAGACTTTGATATAAGTGTTCCAGGCAGTAGTCCTAAATACAGGGCTGATATTTCTACTGTATTGGTAAGCAACACTAGCTTTGGCCAGAAATTGCATCACTTTTCGGACTGAAAAATCATAGAATAATTTAGGTTAGAAAAAAAAATTGGAGGTACTCAGCCCTCTCTCTGCTCACAATACAGCTCATTTAATCAAAATATTCTGGTCTGTGGTAGTTGAAACTTGAATACCTTTAAGAATAGACATCCTACAATTTCTCTGAGTAACCCGTTCCAATATTTAAGCTTCCTTGTGTCATTTCTTTTCTTAAATATCTAATCAGTATTTCCCACGTTCCAGCTATCACTGCAGTATTATGCAAGGAGTCCCAGAAGTTGGCTTCATCCCAGACTATGTTTAATCACTGTAAAATTGCATCATATACGTGTGAAGGATCTATTTTGTTGCTTTCTCATCTTATTTGTTTTTTAAAGCAAAAGAATTCAACATTTCTGATACAGTGTTTAATTTTGAAAAAACACTTTTTCCTAGGGGAAAGATATTTAATTCAAAAGATTTTGATCAAATCTAATAAGCACTCAGTATATCCTGTTTTGATTAGCACTAGAATAAGAAACTATCTGAACGGTCATCAAACTGATGATTTCATGTTCTAAGAACTCCTAAAATCTTTATATAGAAGATTTCTTTCCTAGTGAATTTTAAAACTCAGACAGCTCCACAGGGGTAATGGAAGAGCATAGATTTCAATTGAAAAACTACTGTTCCTTGGATTTTTTTCCCTAATAAGAAGGCAGAATTTCTTGTACATTGATATTGCTCAAGGATGGAAAGAAAGACATGTGAGGGATGATCGCAGAAATAGACAGTAGCATTTAAATAAACAAATTATTTTGGATTATCTGAATTTATTATAACAATTTCTTGTTGGTATTGTCTCCCAGGCACTGAAGGTTCATGTGAGCTGATAAAATACTGATTCCTTTCTTGGCATCTCATAGCCCAGAAAAGGTTCAGGACAGGTTCAGTAGCATAGGTAAAAAGAAACCAGCATAAATTCTAATGTATCAATTTCTAATAAAACTTTTGATGTTCTCCGTATTGGTTGTGACAAAAATTTATCTAGATTCTCCAAAATACAGACTACTTTAGGACCATATTTATAAGATGCTAAAATACATGAAGATGAAAAAAAAGAAGAAAAATATTTTAAATATTTTAAATATATTTACCAATATAAACAAGATGCATTTACTTCCAAATCTGGATACTTCAGGAAGGAAGTAAACAGTCAATTTATTCATTTTTATTTAAAAAGAGAAAAACATGCCTAGGTTGCTTTATAATATTTTCCTGAGTCTTGCATTTAAGATATGTATAGACCAAGAAAGAAGTGGTATTATGCAGAAATTAGAAAGAACTTTTAATTTAGACATGCTACTTCTGAAAAACAATTTGCTTTATTGTTTGAAGATACAGCTCCATCCTTGTTTCAGTATTTCAGCATTAATTCTGAACACTTAGGTGTATGTTAGGGCGAAAGTAATGCATATTTCATCCAAAATCATTTGTTAGGAAGTAGAAATGGCTAGATGCTTCTTAAGAGCACCAGGAGCTGAGGGTACCCAAGACAGTTGGCAGAATAGGTCCTCATGTCATGAATGGAGTGATGCACTTCAATCCTAATAGAAAAACAACAATACATTTTATTGATATAAAACAGTGTGCTATCAAAGTTCAATGGTAAATGTGATAGTGGTTTAACAGGATTCCATGACAAGATAGACTAGATTGATATCTGCATAGGGGACAGGGCTGGATAAAGCAGGAAGAGCTTCCTGTCGAGTCATGATATCCAGAAAGGACTTCCTTTTGCTCTTCACTCCATCTCAGAGAGGAGTTTAGGTGTAACTGGATCCAGTTCCAGTCCTACATTTGGTCAACTGTTGACTTCAAAATTATTATATGCACACGATAAATCCTTGTATCACTCAGCTAATATTCCAAAGTTTAGCACACAATCATTACCAAGATCTGTTGCAGCAAGGAACATCTCAACCTCGAGGAATAACCTTCAAAGATGTCCTTACTCAAGGGGAGATCGTGGCATGCAGCCCACTGCCATGCCAGAGAGATCAAGGGCTCTCGGCTGTCCACTATTTATGGAGTAGAATGATTGATTTATAGCCATATTAGCATACTAGCAAGGCATCTGGGTCACCATTCCTGACAGCCCTTGGCTACACTGTTGCCATCTGTCCCCCAAAATCCAGAGTGAACTGGATGAAGCCATCATAACCCCCAGTGTTGGTTCTGGTTAAGGAGGATGTGGGAGAATGAGTAGATCAGTAGATCAGATGTCAGCCAGCACCTCCCCAGCAGTGCACAGTGAGGCTTCAGCTCAGCACAAGTTGCCCTTGGTGGCAACAGAGTTCTGATTATGGGGCTCCATGGACAGGCAAGGGAATGCCTGTGTCTGAGCAGGCATTCCAGCATAGCTCTGGAGGGGCCTGATGAGCCCATTGAGGACCTGAACTGGAGCCCTTGGACCCACAGATGTGGCTGGAAGCCTCAGGTAAGGCTGATCAGGCCTGTTAAATCTTATTAATGCTCTAACATCAGCTTTAAAATACTCATCCATGATGACAAACTTGTTATTTGTTTGAAACTACTTCAATTATGATAGATTTTGAAGGCAGAAGACCCCTGAGTAGCTGAGAAACTCAAAAGAATCATTACACTTCACCAGCCAAGCATAAAGCTGATATGAATCCCCTTATTATGTCACAAAAAATGTTAAAATACATATGATCATTTCCATGCTTAATAAATTTGATAAAACCTATAGAAAGTGATTTTAGGTTGATAAACAATTGCAATTTTACTCTATGGTCTCCATAAAACAAAGTATGTAGGAAATTCTAAATAAAACATAAGGTATAAATATAATTTAATCTTTCTTCTCTCTGCCTGGTTTAAAGACTAACCTCCAAGACACCAGATAAGCACGATTTATTTTTTATGGAAAAAAGATAATATGTTCTTAAAAGATTTTTTAAAATTCAGAGGATGGAGGTATCTGATCAGTTTTAACTTAGCAAGGGAGTTTTAGAAATCATTAACTGGGAGTTACAAGTGTAGGGGTTTTTTAGCCAGACATGCATTTTTCCTTACTTATAATTTTCATAATTGTGGCCATAATCTCAATTTCTTGTCTTTAAGCGTTCAGAAGTTTTTTGAATAAAATAAAATTTTCTTCAGTAGAAAGTGTAGAGGCAAGTCAATATGTTTGACAATATTCAAACAAAATAAAGTCAGGTGACTCACTGGGGGAAAAGGTATGTTTGCAGACTTGTACTATGAACTGCTTCAACAAGAATTCAATTTGTTTTTCTACAAAGAGTGTATAACAAAGTGTCTTTTGACCTATTGTTTTTAGGAGAAGTTTAGTTAGACTGGGGAGATTATGGATGAGTGAAGTTTTTTCAGAGAAATGTTATCTTTGTGGTCTGGGTTATATTTACTGACAGTATCACTTGTAAGACAGAGACGACGAAGTAACTGACTTTAGAAAGAGTTAATTTACTGATACTGACATGCACAGTTAAAGCTGTTTAAAACAGTTGAGCATGAAGTCAAAATTGGAACATGTTCAAAAGAAGAAAGGGAAAGGAAAGCATAAGAAGAATTCTGAAGCATTTCCATTTGGGAAAATAAAGTGATATCTGACAGGGCATCAGTTAATAATGACAACTTCTCAAACTGGCCAAAAAGGATGTGGATGCTGTTTGATTCCAAAGTAGATGGCATTAATAGGATACATAATCTTGCTGAGTCGAGCACACAGAGGAACAAAGCAGCAGATTTCAGCTGTTATCATCTAGGTTTCTCTCTCTCTCCTGGTACTATTATATGCAACATCTTCTTCAACTTTTCTGTGTTACTGTATCAAATATTTATAATTTTTAAATATTTAGGAAAGGTATATAATTCAAAAGCTGGAATTAATCATCAGTAATAATGGATACTAGTATATGACAACTGTCATGGTAAAACTAGAATTCTAAAGAGCTTTAAAATTTTCAGCAGGAACTTCTGAAGAAAAGAGCACAGGCTGGACCTAAAGAAAGGGCATTAAGACATGGAGAAATTAAAATCGGGATTTGTTTCAACCAAAGCCTAACTTTGTCAATTATCATTATCCAAATGGTGATATTTGTCCTCATGCTTTAGTTATTTGAAGAAGAGAACTAGCTTTGGAGACACATGTACCTTATCATTGACTAAGCAGATACCAAGGATAAAGTACATAACATTAAATGAAATAAATCTGATACACAGCATTTTTCTCTATTTACACAGGAAATCAATGGAGTGATTGCAAAGGGGCAGTTACTCTTCTCATGTTTTTTGGCACAGAATACATCATGGATTATGCTTTTTATTTGCAATAATACCTGTGCATTGAAATCTTGACTGCTTCATAGAATGAGATAATTCTTAAACTGTCACAAACAAGAAATCATGTAAATGAAATTACACTTTCATATTTTTATACTTTCTGACAATTCAGTCTGTCTGCCTGTAAATCAATGAAAAAATTTTCACAGACATCAAATTAACAAATTACTGGATGATCTCACATGTTTTAAATAATTTAGATAGACCTAGAAGGGATGTATACAGTTGTGGCTGAATATACCAATCATTGAAAGATAACAAAAGTTTTAGACTCAAACTAAATCTTTTTGCAACTCCATAAATTATGATTTGCTGTTGCTATTATTATTCATTTGACTTTCCTCTACACTTTCTAATCTTCTAATCCAAGGGAACTAGTGCTAAAATAAGATAAGAAAAGCTATTTTCACTGCTTCTTAAACCAGCTGGCACCAGAAGAAAAGTCTGACCTCTCAAATTTTGGAGACTCAATTTTTGTGGACTTCAGAGATTTAGACAGCTCAGATAGCTCAGCTTAGTCACAGAATCACAGTACATTATGAGTTGGAAGAGACCCACAAGGATCATCGAGTTCAACTCATAAGTGGATAGCCTATGCAGTGATCACAAACCCCAACGTTGGAGTTACAAACACTATGTATGTACGTGAATTTAAATCAATGTCTCTAACCTTTTAAAATTTTGCCTATTACAAACTCCTATTTATATTTGTAAATCCATTTTCTGTATACAAACAACCAGCTGTTGCTTTTATTTTGTCTGAAAGTTTTGTTAAAAATTTAAAAATATTACAAGTTTTCCTAAAAAAACATCAATATATATACCAACTGGAAGCTCAGATAACTTTAGTAATAAAGAGAAAACTTTTAATAAAGAGCTTTTCCTTTCCAGCTTTTAGACAGAGAAAAAATTGCCTGTATACAAAAGTGAGCAAAAACTAAGTAATGATGTATGATAAAAGAGCACAGAGTGACCTTTCTCAAAACAAAAGTAGTTTGCAAAGAAAACCTCAGCACAGCTGTTACCATCTTGTATTTTTTATTAGAATACAAAGAAAACACAGTTCATAGACTTTAGGTTGACTTTTTAAAAAGCAGTATAGAAATTGGTTGAAAGTGTGTACAAGTTAATGTACAAGGAAATTCATTGTCATACCATTCTCTAAAACTTTAACATTAATAAAAATTGGGTCATTCCAGCAGTTCTTTTTGAAGGTAGTTATACAATGGTTAAACTTGTAAAAAGACAGTCAGAAAGCTGGCAATTACAATCTGACTAAATTCTCAATCCAAGTATCTTCTTGCAGATAATGAGACATAATGGTCTGCAATGCCAAGGTTAAACTTTCTGGTCATATCTGACAGCAACCTGTAGAAAGAAAGCAATTAAAGACACTAGCAGTTAGGTAGATTAAGTTGGATCTTAAAAGAAAATACAAATTGTTCTTGAAAATGGGAATAGAAGTAGACTTCCTGGTTTTTAGACTCTGTTTCAACATCAGGAAACCTTGAGACTCAAACCTGTTCATTGTCCTTTACCCTGGAATACAGACATGCGATCATGGCATAAGAGTGGTTCAGAATGTGAGTGATATATAAAAATGTTGGGTTTTTTTGTTTTCTAAATCCTAGATTAATATATTTTGATTAAAAAGTGCTATTATGTATACGTTGTAATTTTTGTAACTCAGAATATTATTCTCACTTCTATTCCTCTTTGAAATACTGTGATAAGCATTCATTCAAAGACTATTTAAACTGATAATTGAGTGCAGTTGTATTTGGTTGCTTTTTAAATAAGAAGTCCATGTTAATTAAAAAAATGCTGAAGAAACCTTTCATAAGTGACAAGCCTGAAATTCTTCAGAGGTAACGTCTCTCATCTGTAAATCTGTAATAAACACAACCACCTTTTAGTCCACAGATAGGTCATAGTTCTTGAGAGCTGCTTCTGTTCAACAATTTTATTTTAGGCTCAGTTTAAAAACTATGACAGAACATTAGTTCTTTTAATATTTGTGGTGCTTATAGTATTTCAACTTTCTTAAGGTTTCTGAAATTGTATGAAACATCTGTAGTTTTTTTTTCATAGCAGTTTTCATCATGAGTTGTATGTAGGTACCATAAACTTCAAATCAGCTTGTTAGGAAAGCAATCAACCTTTAAGAATATATTCCATGACACAGCGTGTATAAATCATTGTTCTGGAGTCTTATAGAGAAGTATTGTGTGAATCTAAAAAGCTCATGGATTGATTCATGTCATTAACTTTAAATGTCTTATTGAGATACTTAGGTTGCACTTGGCTTCTTAGTTAGTAAAAATGGATAGGTACTCTGGGAGATGATGAAGCACAGATAAAATCTAAACCTCTTTCCAAATGAATTTATCTATCTCCATTGCTATCTTGTAGCTGGATACTCTTCTTTCTAACGACACAGGTATTTGTGGCATCCTCTTATAAACTGGATGGTTTTAGCTACCAATATGAAATAAAAAGATAATTCTTGGTTAGCAAAATAAACAGCTATTTGGATGTTTTTTTAATGACTGAGAAATTAATTCTCAGAACACTAGATAAAGCCAGAAGATAAAGAACATTTTCCAAGGTAAATTACAAAGAAAAAAAGGACTATTCAATGACCAAGAAAATTTAACACTAATTTTCATTTTAAAAGAAAACTGAATTACCTGAAATGGCAAGGTTTTCTAGATTTACATGATAAAATATGTCATCTTTACAAAGATTTCTTAAAGACAAAAATTTACCTTGAAGATGTACTAAAGCGTAACACATTGTGATTATTCAGAATAAAAGTCAAAGTCTAGATGTCTGAGTTCTCATTTATGGTTTTTCTTTACTCTGTTTTTTCATTCCTTTGTAAGAATCTGGATGCCCTCCTGACACAAAACACATCAAACTTACAGCTGCTGGGTGGTTATACCCAGGGGTCTGGACACAGAAACTCAGCCTGACATCTCTCATGTGTACAGTCACAACAATCAATTCCTTTTCCTGGGACACAATTCCTCTGCTCTCTCCTAGACCTCCACCCTGTGCATTCATATGGTCAAGGGCATTGTCAACACATGAAGAAAACACTTTACCAGGTCTATACCCATCTGCCTAAGCATTTAAATGGATATTTGCTGTGATTTTTCTGTCTGCTTGATCAACCCAGCACGTGGTCTGACTGTAACTAGCACCAGGTTCTGTCCAAGATCTTGGAAAAGTTCATGGCAACTCTGGAAGTGAGCTGGAAAGTAATGCTTCCATGTGCATAAATAGAGAAATAAGGAATTCAGTCCAGTTGTCCAGACACAGCATAATAGTGTAACTTGAGATGCAATAGGATGTCTTTGCTGTATTTCAATTAATACTACAGAGGGCACACATCTTTCTGTCTGTCATCCTTGTGAAGATGATATGTTGAACAATTAAGGACATTTCAAATGGCATGATATACCTATGCATGGATGATTCACCCAAATTAAAAATATCTGTTCTGGGGCAAGAATCTAACATGGAAGAAATTACCAACTCAGATACATTTTTGGCCAGTCTGCAATGACTTCACCAAAAATGTATGAAAATCTACATGCAAGGTTTTTGAGATATCTAAATTGTGGTATCAAAATTAAGCTTAGACTATCCAACTACTACTTGTTCCCCAGTTCAGTCACTTGAGTTGTTGGAATCAATGGGTAATGTTGGAAGGAACCACTTGGTATTATCTGTTCCAATCTCCCTCCTCAAGCAGGGTCATCCTGGCGTGGCATGAGATTATGTCCAGATGGTTTTTTAACATCTCCTGTGAGGGAGACTCCACAACATCCTGGAAAATCTGTTCCAGAGTGATTTCACCTACACAGAAAAGGAACTCTCTCTCAGATTCAGGTGGGATTTGCTGGGCATCAGTTTCTGTCTGTTGCTCCTTGTCCTGTTGTCTGGCACAACCAAGAAGAGCCTGACTCCCTCCTCTTGACACTCTCCCTTTAGATACCTACAGAAAATGATGAGATGCCCTGTCAGTTGTCTATTCTTGAGGCTGAACAGGCCCAGTTCTCTCATCCTTTCCTCATTAGAGAGATGTTCCAGTCCCCTAATCATCTTTGTGTCCTCTGCTGGACCCACTCCAGGATCTTCATGTCTCCCTTGACTGAGCAGCTCAGAATTGGACACGGGACTCTGAGGCCTCACCAGGGCTGAGTGGAGAGGCAGGATCACTCTCTCGACCTGCTGGCAATGCTCTTCTTATTATACCACAGGACACCATTGGCCTTCTTGGACACCAGGGCACACTGCTGGCTCATGGACAGCCTGTGGTCCATCAGGATTCCCAGGTCCTTTTCTGCAGAGCTGCTTTCCAGCAGATCAGCCCCCAGCCTGTGCTGGAACATGGGGTTATTCTTCCTCAGTGCAGGACCTTGCATTTGCCTTTGTTGAAGTCCAGACAGTTCTCTGCCCATCTCTCCAGCCTGTTGAGGTTGTTCTGAAGGGCTGCACAGCCCTCTGGGATATTGGACGCTCTTCCCAGCTTTGGGTCATCAGCAAAATTGCTGAGGAGGCATCTCTTCATCCAAGCCACTGAGAAATAGGTACAACAATTCCGCATCCAGTGTTGAATGCCAGGGGACACTGCTACTGACAGGCATTCAACTAAACTCAGTGCCACTGATTACAATCCTCTGGGATCTGCTGTTCATCCAGTTCTCATACACTAACTCTTCACTCATCCAGTCTTTCCTTAGTTTGCCTACAAGGATGTTGTGAGAGACAGTGACTAAAGCTTTTCTGAGGTAGGGATAAACTATACCCACTTCTCTCCCCTCATCCATCCAGGTAGTTTTTCCATTGTAGAAGGCAATCAGGTTGGTCAAACATGATTTACCTTTACTGAATCCATGCTGGGTAAGAAAATATTATGCCAAATCTATTGAAAAGATGCCCATCATACATGAAATCTGCTATCAGAGTGACCTTCTCAATTTCCTTGCAGCTTTGATCGTCTCATTTCTTGCCCTTCTACTACATGTGTATTCTCAATACATCCGAAATATGAGGCACATTTCTCTTCAAACTAACTATTCCAGCCTGCACAACTTTTATGGCACATCAGCTCTTCATTGCCTCTCCATGCTGCCTATAAGTCGTGGTATCAATTCTGATATGTCAGAGCACAGAAACAAGTGGTTCATCTCAAGATATAGGCCAATGCACTCCACAGAGTTTTTTTCTGTTCAGGGAATTGGAAAAAACAGGATTAGCTGAACTGTTTCAGTGGATGCACTAACATGGTTTCATTTGTTCCACTCCTTTTCTCCCAAAGGAGTGCACCCTGATAAATGAGAAGGGAACAGTGGTAGAGCCCTTGCTACAGAGGCAGAGAGATGGGGTATGTGGATGGTGAGAAGAACATTATACTATGAGTAACTTAAAAAAAAAGGTAAGAACAACTGCTCTAAAGTAATCTGCAAATAACTTTCTGTGGGACATCAGCTCACAGAGCACTGAAACGATATTGAGACACCATTATTGAATTTAGCCTTTCATTTTTCATCTCTCTAGACTATGAATTTTTAGTAATATTGGGAATAAAATTTTTGATGCTTGACATTTAATACATCTGATTCTTTTCCACAGCAACAATTGTTCAAAGAAAAATATTCCCTTTTCTCAAGTGAACATTGTGAGGATAAATTTATTAATGTATGAAAAGCTCAGAATGTGCAGAGTAGGGAGGCAAAAAACGGTTTAGGAGAGTCTGGTTTTTTTTATTCTCTGCTTTGATAGTGTAGTTGTAAAGCCTATGGCTCTAATTCTAAGCTTGCTCACATGCTCATAAATCAGTCTACTTTCACAGACATGTAGTTATTGGTGCAAATGAAGATTGGAATTAGGTGTTACCAGCTAAATAATCAGCTACTTTAAACTGTTGTGGATCAATTCCACACTTCAGACACAAGTGAAACACCACAGCTCATGGCAAACAAAAATGTGTCCTTAATCATCTTTCCTTTTAAATCAGAGATAGTAAAAACTCTCATTGATATGCTCCTCTTTCCAATGCTTAACCTTGATTTTATGGCATGGTACACAGTTTATGTCATGACAAGAAGTTGTGCCACCATGCACTTTTTCTTTCCGTATGAAAATCATGGTTACATAGGTAAATAACATATTCCTTTTGCATCACAAATAAAAGATAACCTCAGATACGTGATTACAGTGACAAGTCTTGATTTAAAGCTATTTTAAGTCAGTGTGAGTGTTGCATTGATTTCAGATTAATTTTTCACCATAGCATAACATGACAAATCCAGAAGTTCAATCTGATTGCACACACTTTGAATAGCCAATAAAGTGTAGAGCAATATTTAGCAACATTTACTATGTATGTGGTGGCAGCAAGGACTGACAGTAGCTTTGGTGGAATCTTGGAATTGGTATCAGGTTAATATGAAATGATTATTGCTGTCTGTAATCTCACCATAGAATAGTATCTCTCTTGATAATTTTATTATTGCCTAATGGAAAACTCAACATTTTGATGTGAAAAATACACTCAACTGATTTAGGATAAATCTTTTATAATTTAAACTTTAATTTTCTTATTTTACAACAACATGGACAGTCACTTGTAAAACATATACTTTCCAGGGACTGTGATCTTCATAATATTGCATTCTGTGCCACTATTTTTTTCTGGTTAGACCATGTCTGTAAAGACAACTTTCACGATACATTAGAATAAAATAAAATAAAATAAAATAAATTTTAAAAAATCAGTGAATTAGAAACAACTTGTCAATGAGAAATAATAATGGAATCAGAATGGTAGCAGTATTTCTGCCCAATTACAATAGGAATCTCATGCTCCAGTCTCTATTTGTGGGATATATAAAAAGATTTTTAGTTTGTGTTTTATTCCTTTAGTTCTTTGACAATATACCATGAGTAAGATATTTCAGAATGATATGCAGTGCAAATAATAATAATAATTTTGAATTCATTCAGATGGAATGTCTTAAGTGTGAGAAATTTGAGTGTTCATAATACTAAGGAAGTTTAAATTAATTATATTCACAATATTTTTTAAATTATCATTTTTCTTTTGATGTCTGCCTGGGCAAAATGAAATATCAAGTAAATGATCTTCAAGATTGTCCTTCCAGTAAAGTCATTCTTAACACTCCTTAGCATTTCAATGCATTAAAAATGTACCTCCCTTTTCATTACCCCATGCCTTTACTTCTTACTACATGCCAGTAGAAATTGAAGTAATAATTTTCAGTTCTTTCACACAAAGGAGGACATTGTATTCACACCTCTGTGAAAACTGAAAATGAGAAGAGCATGTAGTAATCACTAGACAACTTTACTAAAATAAAGCACATATTGAAAAAGTAGAACTTTTCAAGTCTCTGAAGGAAGTGATGAAACTAGTAATGGTTCAAGTGCGTACACGTTCAACTTTAAATGTTTTCTCTAAGCCCTGTTGCATATCCAATATGAGATTTTTGGTCCCTATCTGTATCTAGCCTTTCTGTATGGGCCAATGTCTTATGACTTCTTTCATGTTGTAGTTTCAATATACTGATTCATTCTATATCTTGCTGTGTTACTTAATTCCTTCTGTTTTTACAGATCCTATACACACAAGACATCTTCTGGATTTCATATTGCCTGTCAATTATAACAATCTTGTCACATTTTGTTGTTCACTCATGTAATGTGATTTCCTCTCTTTAGCCAATTTTTTGTAATAATTAACCTTCACATAATTTTCAGTCCTTCAATACAGAAATACCAATCTTAATAAATAATTTGCTTTATTTTTTGAATTTTGCCTGTCCTAGATTGTCTGCATTTCTGAGCATCAATAATTTAAACCACAAGAAACATTAAAAAAAAAAGTTCCACTCTCCATAAATGACACTCGAAATTTGTTGTGTATTGCCATTTTAGTCATTCTATAAGTGCCAACCCAGAAATACAATCAAGTCCAATGATTGGAGGGAGGGTATAGGTGTCTAAGTTGTGTATAGACAACTATGTATGTATGTGTATGCAGTTGAACTTGAGTCCCACATCAATCACAAAGTATAAATTATTTACTAATGCAGTTCTGTTTCACAAAGCCAGTATTTTTGGGAATTATTCTGAAATAAGATAATCAATATAACCAGAGAATGAAAGCAAGCTAACTGCAAAAATGAAACTAAAGGCATGCTGAAATTAGTACATACCAAGGATGGATTAGGCTTCATTCTTTCCACATCAGCATCTTCTTTAGAATTAGCAATTTTGGAAGACTATATGTCCAGTAACAGAAAATTCATAGCAAAATAGGCTGTTTTTGTAGGAATAATCCATCATTCCTACAAGAGGTTATGTCCAAGGCAGCATACTTCTTCACCAGTTAACAGAAACAACAGGCAGATTAAAAAAAATGCTGGTCTCCGGTCCCTGTTGAAAGAATCATCTTTCACAGGGATATTTTCAGTGAATAACAAGCCAGAATAAAGAGGTTAAGAAAAGATTAAAAAAGAGGTAAAACATATGACAATATCATTAGTGAGATTACCCAACGTAATTAAGAGATAAAGAAAGACCAAAAAACTCCAAAACTTTAGGAAGGGAGAAATTACAAAAACTAAGGGCTGAGAATAATAAGTACCTGAAAGAGGGAATATTTTTGTTGTGAAGGTTTGTATATAAGCAGTCAGTTTCTACAAAGATTATTCAATTATACTTTTGAAAGATAAATCATGAAAACAAATGTATTCGCCATATTAACAGAAATATGCAAAGTCAACCTGCTGGTACTTGATAATCTTTACTTGGCTCATCTGCCCACAGAAAAACAAAAAGATGAAAACAACACTGCAAAATGTTCCCATCTGGTAGAAAATGTCTCAACTCAGAAATTTTAGACTTTATTACTAAATCTAGAACTGAGAGGAGCATGTTGTTTAAACTAGAAAAGCAGTGATTGTGTAATGATGTTTTGAATTCATAAAGGGCAAAAAGCCTTTTCAAGTGCATTTGAAGAACAGGATAGAATTAATGCATTTGGGAAAGACAGACACTCATAAGAAATGCGTGGTTGTTCCATGTCTGTTTCTCACTGTTGGTTCCATTCACAAAGGAGTGAGCCTTCAGGCATTCAAATGCTTTGCAGTAATTATTCCCGAATGTTTGGTATTTATGAAAAATGCAATTTACTCTAGGGGATGCTTCACTAGCTTCACTACAAAGGCGAGTCACAACGACACATTCAAACATTGCTATAATTATCAGCCTATCACTGATCCTTGTTTGTCACAGCCCAGACTTTTCTTAAAAAAAACTTGCTCAAGGCTGAAATTTAACATCAGGACCAAACTGGGAAATTTTCCCCACATTGAAAAAAGCTGATCATATTTGAAAATCCAAGGATAAGCTCAGAGCAGACTGCTTCTTTGAAGATGAACATCAGATCCAACCCACACTATCCTTTAATGTCACCACTTCTATATACCAACTGTGATATAATGCCCAATAGTTAAGAGGCAAAGTACTTGTGTAGCTGCTTCAGAAAACACCACAGAAAATGGGTTTCATCATTAATTATACAAGCTTAGACAGTGAGCAGCCTTCTGAAGAAAAGCCTAAAGCCTTCTCAAGAATGGCATAAGCTGCTGTTGTTACAAAGTGATGGGGGCAAGGAGACAGTCCCATGTGCAAGCAGAAAATGTGTTAGCTTTGGTAAGGGTCTGGATGCCTTGAGGTGGGAATTATTCCTTGATTTGCATTGAGGAGCTCCATGGAGATAACTTGATATCACACAGATCTCAAGGGAGTCTGCAGTGTAACACTGTAGTTCCATCACAGAATCACAAATATTTTGTCTGACAGTTTTTACTCACAAATTTTTACAAGATTCACATAAGAAATTTGTTAAGACATTCCTGCTCCTAAACTACAAGTCCTCTTACTCAACAGAGAATAAAGCAAGTTGACAAAGTTTGCTTCTTGCTTGATGTAATTAGCATTGAGCACTAGGGACTTCTAAGATTTTTTCCTTTGTTTGTAACACTGGGGAAATAGAATATTGATTTGAGGGGAGGGGTGGCTATTAAACACTGCAATTACTTCACACAGTAGTTCCATTTAAAATATGGAAGAACTTTAGTCCCACATGCTAGAATCTAAAACCTTAAGAGTAAAAGAAAAGAGTTCTTTAGTAGGAATATTTCGTTAGTTCGAATAAGGTTAGTTCACAGAGCTCTCCTTGTGAACTCCTTGTATTCTTCTTGTGTGATTTACACCCCTGAATTCAATTTCCTAGAACTTCAAAGATCAAATATAACTGGTAGGCCCTGGGTAAAATAATAATCTTTTGAAGATAGTTCTGTCGGATCATCTAGATTATAATTGAGAAGGCTGAGAGGGGATCTTAGCACTTGAGGGGAGGAGTGAAGAGCCATCCTCTTCTTGGTGGTCCCAGGCAATAGGACAAGAGGCCACAGGAAGAAGCTGTGACCACCAAGGCCACCCCTCCCTCAAAAAGCCTTCTGACTGGAACTGTGCCTAAAGGAACTTGAGATAAGATCAAGGTGACACTGTTGTCCAATTATCTCAGGTATAGGAAGAGTAAACAAACCTGAGAGAGAAGAATGAAGCCTCAAGAAAACCAAACCCAGCAGCTGTCCTGAAAACCAGCTCTGGCAGGGTTAAAGGTGGGGGAGGCCACAGCCCACAGACTCATCTGCTGAAGCCAGGTTTGCACACACTCCACCACAATGAAAGGGGGAGGAGGAGAGTTTTGGGGGTGTGGTGTAACCCCTGGTCAGAGGGAGTGAACATCCACCCTCCCTCACACAAACTGGCCCTATTGCAAAGCCCCCAGCCCAGGAAGGCCACACCATGGGACATTCACATGAGGGCAGCTGAGGGGGTGTCATCATCCACCAAAGACCCCTGAAGTGCTCCCCAGACTCGTTGCTGAGACTGTGCAGCAGAGCACTGCATGGGATGCCAAGTGATGCAACTCATCCAGAGCCTGCCACAAGAGACTGTGTCCAACCTAACCCTCCCCATGGGGAGATACCTGAGCATTCCCACCTGGTCCAAACATATAATAATCCATTGAACTCTATGTTTTGCAGGACCATCATCACCAAGAAGATCAGAGAAAGCGAATTAGGATCCACCGAGTGGTGATATTTTCTACTTAATCTCTCACTGTCCTTCTCTTTCTCTCTCACTCTTTCATGTTCTATTTCTTTCTATCTCTCTACCTCACATTTACTGCTATATAAAATCCATACTATTGACTTTGGAATATGGTCTCATTTGCACCTTAATTCAGGCAGCCCAATCTTTCTTATAATTTTCATAAACAGATCATAACAACATCTCAGCAAACACATGTGAACAGAGGCAATAAATAACAATGCAAAAAATGAAGGTTCAAAAGGTGTTAAGCTCCAAATTCAACATGCTGGCTAACAGTATGGCACTTCATTTTAGAGACAGGGGTTTTGATTTTTCAGTCAATTTCTTAAGAATTAATATATACTTCACTCATAGACATGTATCTAGTCCTAAAACTTAAGCAGTTAAAAAGCATTTTTTTCTTTTAATAGGAGCTCTTACAGAAATGTGATTTTTTTAGAAACTCCACAGTCTCCATCAACTTTGCCTTTAACTTGCTTTCTAGAATGGAACTCCTTCCTCCTGACTGCTGTTAGAGATGCAAAAGACTGCTCTGCAACATTGATAAGGTGAGTTAAGAACATACTGTGGACCTATTCCTTTGGATGAAAATCTGGTTGTTTACTTTGTTTAGACTTCATTCAAACTCCTTGGGGGCTGTTTTCTAGGCAGCCTTTCACAGAATTATAATCAGCCAGTATGCATTAGTTTTAATGGACGTGGTCTACTTTTACACACAGCCTTTTAACCTCCTGTTGCAATCACCTGTTGGAAGCTTGAAAGTAAAACAGTTGTATGACTTTTCTCCTCCTAAACCAACACACACAAAAAAAAATCCCAAGTATGTACAATTTATACAACTGTATTGATGTAAGTTCTATTATTTATATAGAGTAACACAAGTAAATCTGCCAAAGTATAGCCCTAAAATATTTTTTTTCTAATTTGCTGTTATTTGACTAAATACTCCCCAGTTACTGTACTGGAACTGGAAAAGATGGAGTGATTTTTTTTCACAGCAGCAGCATGCTGTGCCTTTAATTTGTCATTAAACCAGTGTTGATAACACACGAGCATTTTGGCTGTGGCTAACAGTTCAAAACAATATTGAGATTTTCTTTTTTCCCACTCTGACCCACTGTATTACAGCAGCTCATTATGTTTTGTAAATCAGAGAACATGTAACCAAAAAACATATTGTCATGTAATCCATATCCTTTATAAAGTAAATTAGTAGCTAGCAAATTTAGTGTTGTCTTCTTTAAAAATTCATTTAATATCTCACAAAAAACATTCTATTGATTGTATTGCTGTGGTATTAATAAGTGAAAGCCAGTTGAACACATGTTTTGTAGGTGTCTGAAAACTTCCAAATGCTTCAGTCATAAATTGTGTGTTTAAATGAGCATTGCCCTCAGACTGTCTCCAACTAAAATATTAAGCATGATACTTACAACAGTAGTAAATTTAGATGTGGGCCAGAAGTGATTTTCTATTCTTGAAAGGATTTGCTGTTACTCATCTGAAAGTCTGAAGGTGTCAAAACAGCACATTTCAACAGTCTAATATTTTGTCTTTAAAAATAGATGAAGTTGGTCTTTTCCCTTCCACCCTTTTGTTCATTGCCTTCAAATTCATTAATTTTTATTTTTAAGAAAAATGTTTCAAAAATGTGTGAAGTGTTTTATGCAGCATTCCTTTTGGCCCATCCTTCAAGTTCAGGGCTGAGTACTTAGCAAGTCTCAAGATGAATACAGTATGTGCACTTACTTACAAATCTACCATATGGTCCCTTTAGCTAAGGCTCATTCATCCAAAGCTGTCCTTTGGATGTAGGACAACTTTTTGTCCACTCGATTAACTGAGAGTTTATGTATTTCCCTCTGCATCTATAATTATCTGAACAGCGGTATGATCTAGCATTTTAGACTGGTGTCACAAGAGCCTTAGAAACTCACAAAATGAGTGGTTTTGCTTTGATGCAATGAACCTAATTATCAGCAGGATCATCGTCCTGAAGCCAGTCTTGTATTTTTCATTGGTGCCATACAAAAGTGTTCTGCTTATTCCCAAAATGACAAAGCCAATGGACGTCTCACTGGGTCATATAATATCAGTTCTCCACAGGTTCTGTGAACTCCAAATATGCAAAACATGTCCCTCCTATGTCAATTTTTAAATGAAAAATCAGCTTTTTTTTTGTTCTTTCTACAGGAGATTTTTGATAAGGCATTTTAAAATAGTAAGGCACAGGACCCATGGTAGATGCTAAAGGTGATTCCAGCTAGCTCTAGACATCATGCCATATGTCCACATTTGAGACAGATACTTGATGCTTTTTTTATTCAGTGTAGGGAATTAGGCAAACTGAAGAGTAATTCTCATCAGGATTTTGAAGAAATAGATCACAACCTGAAAGCTGTTATTTTTCTCAGTTGACCATACAGGGAATTGGGCTGAGCAGCTCAGATGCATACATTATTAACACTTACAGCTGGTCAGAGGTAACTCAAGTTCAGTAACTTTTGCATCATCTGAGAAGTAGATATTAATGCTGAAGCTAAATCCTGCCAGAGGTGCAAAAATTTCCCAGAAGATCTAAGCAGGCCAGTACAAATGCTGCACAGATTGCGGCCCAAGTATAGAGCCAGGAGTGCAATGGTATCTATCCTTGGCTCAGAAGATTTTAACTGTTTCCATGCTGCGCTGAGCCCTTGCCAGTGACCAAGAGCTGTTCCAGTTCTCTTCACACCATGCTCTCTGTCATATCTGGTTTAGATGCTGGACACAGCTTCAGACCCAAAGTGGCTCCATGCATTTGGACAGCATAGCATCTTTCATAAAGCAAAAGGGACTGTTTATGAGGCTGATCCTAGCCACGTTAGCTCAATGTGGAAGCCATAGCACTAATTCCGTTTTCAAAACTCTGTGAGGCTCCAATTGGCGTTGGTAACAGAGAGCTGACTGAATTGTGATGGCATGAGCAGAAGGAATAAGCTCATGCTGAACTCAGTGCTGTCAGGACTCCGCTGCATCTGGCGTGTGTGCTGGTTCAGGTGTCACTTCATTCCACTGCAGGCTATGCTGTAAACACACTCAGTGGGTATAGAAATGCTAGTAATTCACAAAGTAGTGTGGCAAATGGCTTTCCAAAATCCAGGTAAAAAGCACATAAAACACGGTATTTAATCCTCCCTCGAATTTCATGTGCTATAAGTTATATTTCTTGTTTGCAGATTGCATAAAATTATTTTTATAGGTTAGTTAATCAAAACAATATATATGTATCTGCATATTATTGGGTTTTTACCAGCCTTTATGCCTGATATAATTTAAACTGATGTGTCCCTTTAATATATCTTTCTGCTTTTTTCTCACTTTACAGCTGAGAAAAACTGAATGGTTAAAAAATGACGATCTTTGCATTCACCTATCTTTCATTTTATTTTAGTTTCTCTTAGTCAAAAAGTATTTTTTTTTATCACAAAAAAAAAGTGAGTAGTCCTAGGAATGATGAAGTCTTAATAATATTAATAGTTAATTATAGTAACTTATAATAATTATTTTTGTGAGTTATCCAT
Organism: Loriotus luctuosus; assembly: GCA_035582745.1. Taxonomy (NCBI): domain Eukaryota; kingdom Metazoa; phylum Chordata; class Aves; order Passeriformes; family Thraupidae; genus Loriotus; species Loriotus luctuosus. Next base: position 59,667,912 of record JAWWEY010000001.1, on the reverse strand, counting down.
TCAAGAAACTGAGATTAAATACTATTTAAAATTCAGAAAGATAACCCTAAAATTTCTGTGCATGGGTCAAGGTTTCTCTAATTTTTTTTTTTAATTTTTCTTTCTTGTAATTTGTTTGTAAAATGAAGTATACCTGACAGATTGCATGAAAATATAAGCAAGATTCTGATTTCTTCTTTAAGATCCTACCAAAGATATTACCTTTAAAATACATCGAAGAAGAAATAAAAATAAATAAAACCAATGGGCCCTTCTAAAGAAGAAAAACAAATAAAGGAATTATTTTCAGATTGCCTAAATATGGTCTTATAACAGGAAAGCAGGTCGGGAAAATTATTAAATGTTATGTCAGCCAAAAATCAAAACTTATTTATTTAACTTCTAACATAATATCAGAAGCATCTAAAGAATAAATTAAATTATACAGGAAAAAAAAACTGGTTACCCTAAAAATGGAAAATTTTGCAGAGGGCAAGCAAACAGGAATGACTTTAGAAAAATATCCAAAAATGAAAATAAGTACACAAAACTTTCTAAAAATTAGCGTATTTTAGAAACAGTGGTATATTAGGACTGAATTCTATGTGTTAAAACCTGAAATTCTAGTGAAATTATAATTAATAATTTTATTTTTCAATTTCTTTAGCAGTATACATAGTTGCATCTCATAAATACTATGTACTGGTAATACATAAATACTATGTACAAGGTAAGCACAGATTAAGGCATCATGTCTGAGGTGTCTCATCCCAGGCTGATGGACTCAGTTGCTGTTTTCCAGTTTGCCCATTCAGGCACTGCCTTTAAAAGCACCCAGATACAGCACATTAAACAGGTCTCATCTCTCATAAGATATAGGTACAGATGGCCAAACCCTCCTCCTTCTCTCTGACTGTGGTTGAAGTTCACTACTGAAATCGTGCATGCTCTCACTCTCCACACTCACAAGCACGCCCACATCCTTAACTCTCCTGAACATTCGCTCAACATCCCTGTTTGGATGCCAGCTCTCTTTCCCCTCCAAATGAGTCTTCTCCTCTTCACTGGCTTGTCCAGCTTGATGTTTACTTTCAAACAGGTGCATTAAATCAGACTGTTCCACAGTCTCCCCCCCTTCCACAGATCAGACCTTGGGCTGCATACCCACCACTGACTTCACATATGGAGATTTCTCCTATTCACCCCATAGTCTGACTTGGGTTTGCTACAGAATTTAGCATAAAAAAAAACATGCACACAGGATTAAATTACCCAGGCAAACAATAAATACAGCTCTATCACCTTCTCTGGTCTGTGTATCTATGTATTCAATCTATCACTTTCCTTGTTCCTTTTTATATTTTCTATAGTAAATAGTCCTTAACCAGGTAGCTAAATGAATCAGATTGGGCCATATTCCACAGTGTTAGTGAACTAACACTTCCAAAATGTTCCATCTGCAATGCTAAGTGTGTCACTCCTCTATACATGGCCACAGCTTAGCAGCAATACCATTCCCTTGCTCATATGCCCCTGATTTAAAATGTTCCCAAAGTCTGAAGTGCAATTACAATATTCAACAGACATACTCTAAAATTTACAGCCACTCTTTAAGCTCTAAACAGACATTCTCCTTCTGAGGAAGCAAATCCTTAGGACTCTTCCCTCCATTTAGTAACAGATGTGTAAGACTATACCTCAGAAGAAAACACAAAAATATGATTGAAGAGTCCACACATTGGTCAAAGAATCTATGACTGCAAAAATAGATTGAACAAACGATAGGTTGGAGCCTCAACTTCACATGATAGAGTTTTCAGGGTCCTTGGACATTTTTTCTATAACCCTACTGTGTAAAATCTGTTCTGAATGATAGTCTGTAGTGTGCATTTATATACATTTGTAGGTGACTCCTCTACTGATGGTATTGTATTGTCACCTGCAGCTGGAGTACCATGCATGATTTCCAAAATTCTTTCTCCAAAAAATTTTGGTAATGAGAATTAGAAAATCAGTCCATTTCCTTGCACTTCTTCCCACCTTCTATTTGAAATGAAAATATAGCTTTTTTCAAGCAGATTCCACTACCTTTTTACATAGTTTTTTTTCTAATTAGTACCTCAGCCTCAGCTAGGACTGTTGGACATTCTACAAATAATAGCACTTGCAGCCTTTATTCACTATTGTCTCTTTTCTCAGAAAAGAGTCACCTAGAAATTCTGATGCTTCGTAATTAAGTGATACTTTGGTTTAGAAAGCTTGTGATAAAACCCACATCAGTATACAGCAGTATACCAGTCAGTCCAACAGACTAGAGTTAAATACTCCGTGTGTGTTCATGCACATCTTGTACCCACAGGTCACTTCCTGACACATCTTTTAAACTCAGGCTTGCAGTCAGAGACCCCCCTTGGCTACCTGATGAAAAAATCCTGGTTTTTTATGATGGGACTTTATCCCATTTTACAACACCTTGTTATCTGGGATAGACAGGAGGATCTGGAACATGCACCACTGGCATACATATCTAATACTGAGCTAAAGAATATTGTCAAACCTGTTGTAATCCTGAAATACTGTTTTGAAGTCTGAGCAGATTCATGAAAGTATCAATTATGTTATCTCAGATACTGGATCACTCCACCTGTGGTGCTGTGAAGACCCTTGATAAAGTTAACCTCTATGTCACTGAATTTGTGTTACTGCTACCACCGCACAATTTTAGATAAAATGAAAAAAAGGATAAGCCACTTGAAAAAAAACATCACTCCATACTTAAAGCCAGACCTGTTTCAAGGGATTTATATAATGTTGGAAAATTATTTATATTGCTGATTTTTGAACAGATTTTTCCCTCTTTTCATACATCTCTGCACATTTGGGCTTTGCTAAGACAAGGAATGGAAATTTTGAAAGATCAAAACAAAACCTGTTCACACAAGATTTCTGGTGGAAGTTGACAGTTAACAAATGAACCTCAGTATAGAAACTTTTAAAGTTTTTCCATCCTTATTGATGGTGTTATAGTGACTCTGTTGTTTCTGATGTTGTGTCTCCTGTTTCTAAATTCCATTTCCTTTTATTTTTTTTTCCTCTGGGACATTTAATGGAAGCTACTGCTTGCTCTTCTGACTCATCCTCAGTCTTCTAGTTCTGAGAACTGAAAAGTGTCATTATATTCAGATTCAGAAACTGAAAAAGTATTCTGTCAAATGCTGTAATTATATAGTCTGTCAGTGTTCTTTTTCAGGCTCATCCTCAGCATTAGAATTATACACAGTTCTGCCAGTTGTATATTAGCTGAAATTTTACTGCTTAACTTTCTTTCTACTTTTACAATTCTTTGTTATTTAATAGCTGAATAGAAATGCTAATAGAGATATGACTAGACAGGTCAACATTCATAATATTCATAACACCTCTGGATCTCTTTTTTAACTGCAGTTAAATAGTCTAGGGGAATTTAACACATTCCATAAAATTCAAATGAGAAGAATTGTCTCACTTCATGTAAAAGTTTAAAAAATGCCTACTTTTTTTCTTTCTAGACTGTGAAAAAAACACCAATTTAGAGTAATTTATGATGAGAGAGCCCCAAAGCGGTATATCCTATACCTCAAATAGAGAGTACTTGCCTATTCTGTGGGTGCCCTGATCCAAATCTGCTTTCTAAATAAGAGAACTTATGCTGAAATTTTCTTCTACCACATAAACATCACAACCTCTGTCGCATAGAGTTATTTTTTGCACTCTCTGTTCCTATAAATATTTAATTAGTTACACAAAGTGAAACTATTCCAGCAAGTATGTTAAATTCACACATGCAGTAGGATGTATTTGAAAGCTGTTTTATATGCCATAAAAGAAAGATCCTGAGCCCATTTTTTCTTTAATTCAAGTGAAAACCATGACACTTTATCTACCTAATTATTAAGGGAAGATCTATGCTTTGTCTGCTAGCTAAGATGACTGCACTGGTGATGGTTTCCTTGAAGTTGTCATATTACTGCTGAGAAGTCATAACCTAATGGTTGATATTTTATCAGAAAGTCCCATTAATGTTTAATATTTAGTGTTTAGCTACCATTGCCTGCCCATTCTTGCCCCTGATGTAGCCTCACATGGCTGCCTAGAATATGGTTTAGCAGGCCATATGAATATGCAGGATCTCCCTTAGTACAAGAACACTTGATGAAACTGTTTATTTTTGTCTGGTTTAGATATACATAATATGATATAAGTGTAAGGATTGGTGAAGAAAACCCTAAGACACAACCATCTGACACTTAAAGTCATCTTGAAGAACATTCAGTCATCTGTTGCAGTCCAACTGTATCTCTCAATAACCAGACCACTCCTGGAAAATAGACTTGAGTGATATTTTCTCTTCTTTGTATGTGTTCAAAATCTTCATGCACAAAGAGAAGCCACATACTTTCAACCTGAATGATTTTCTTCTTGCAGAGAAGAAGTAGAGGAGATTCTGGAGAGTCTTGTGACTTTTCCTGTCATACTGTAGATACATATAGCAACTTTTAAGAATGGTATTAAATAAGTAAATTTATTGTAACTATAAAAAATTACATAAGCTACTTCTCTGTATCTTACAATGTGAATGTAGGTTAAACCTCTCAAAAACTTGCCCATTTCATGTGAAATATTCGCTTATCTGGTTTGCTTCTGTGACATGAAATCCTCCTTTTTAGATCATATACATAATTGCAGTGGACTTTGCTGAATTAATATGCCATGGGTTTGTATATATCCAAGATGAAGGGTTCTAAGCTAGTCAGCAGCATATGCTTAGAAACTTTTTATAGCACCATCTACCTTGCGGTGATCATAACAGATTTCTTAATACTTTAATGCATGTAAGGAGATTAATGGAGTATTTTGATATAATAGATTAACATCTACCAGACAGAGGATACATAGTGAAGGGAAAAGTATGATTTTTTTTCCCTGGCATGGTTTTGGATTTTTTTTTAATTAAGACTAATTGTGTGCATTTCCTGTATTTGGAGTGGCTTTAATTTTTTTCTTTATTCCAACGACACAAAAATAGCCATGTTCACTGTGGCACCTTGATGTCTAACAGATATTTGAACCAAACAACTCTCCTAACTATGCTGGAATCTAACCAGACCATTTATTCTGTTAGACATGGAACAAAGGACGATAGATGCACGTTTTGGGGCAGGTTTTTTTTTTTTCTTCAATCTTTTCTGCTATGCAAATTAAAAACAAAAATTCTCACTGGTACAGTAGACCAAAATTCATAACTATAAAACTGAAAACAAGAATTGTGTTCTTTTCAAAAGCTGCTTTCATGTGTCTAAATATGACAAATTTTAAGCTCGAGTCACTTATAGCATTGAGTAAGCAAGATAAAATATTTAGTGCTCTTAGATGTTGAGCTTCACTTTTTTTGTGCCTTCTCTCATTAAAGCTATTTGATTTATTTTCACTTGTGTCCAGTTGCATTAGTATTGAAATATGTCTTCACTAAAAAGCAAATGTGTCTAATTCATTGACTTCTTTACACCATATAAAGTAGTTGCATGGAAGTCTTTAAGGAATGAAAGGAGAATGAAAAGTCATAAACTGTTCCTTGAGATGTAGAGCTTTTTCCCAAATTAGGGAATGTAGTGTTCCACTGGTGCCTTCCTAACTCTGATGTACATACATTCAGATCACTGACAGAAAGCAGGTACATTAAGGCAGCTATAAAACACCTGCCTCTGTAATTAAGACTCAAACCAGAACTTTTGCTACAGCTATGTTAGCACAAAAAAACATGCCTATGTCATATATATGTCAGTCATCTACACTGGAACATTTACACTATATACATTTTAGGAAAAATACATAAATACATAAACATAATAATCTTGAGAAAAAGGTATTTGAACTTGGTATAAGAAAATAAAACCAGCCAAACCAACAAAAGCAAATCCTGGCATGCATTCTCTGTATTTTTCTAAGTTTTTACTTAGAAAAATACTAAACTTTTATTACTAAACTTTTTTTTTTAGTAACAAAAGTATGTGCAACATATCCCTACATTCAGCAACGATTGCTATTAACATTAGTTATTAAAATCACCCAATTTGGATCTTAGTCCACACACATTGCACTGAAACTTTACTCCATATATATCCATTCAAATTTTTACAGCTCTGAAAAAAATTTCTAACTGTTACTAATGGGTTTGCAATAATATTTAAATCCTTTCCTGCACAACAAAGCATAGGCTGTCTCCAAGGCTGAAAAAATCCAAATGGATTGGAAAATTGAATAGGTTAAAATTCATTGTATCTAAACCTCTCGACTTTCTCTGTCCAGTTATATTTTCTAAGTTTTGAAAGGAGGGTAATCTGAAATATCGAGGCAAAGTATTGAAATCTGCCATCCAAGGGAAAAAAAAAAGGAAAAAAAAGCATTTCCTGTCAAGGCTTTCTGCTTCATGACTGAAGGTTTCAGTGCCACATTTTTCAGAACTGACATTTCTTCTACTTAAAGGAGAATTTCTATGGTGCTGAAATAGACAAAACAATAAATGGCCTTTGTGAAACTGGGACATTTAATCAACTGCACAGGTTGTTTGCTGCAAGTATTCTCCTGTACCACACGCATTATTACTATCAAGAGGATCGTTTCACACATCAGAACCTTACAAAAGATGCAATTTTGGTTTTGGGAAGGTTTGGAAGGGATGCGATGTTTCTGTCACTCTTCTCCTGACACTTTGAAATGACAGTGACATCTGGAATGTATGTCACCTGGATAAATGGGAAACCACATGGTCCATAAACCAGTAAGAGCAAATTTCTGATATTAGGAGAGGAATAGTTATCCTCTAGAAGTGTTATTCCCAGTGAAATCGACACTGGAATAGAAAAGGGAAAATACACAGTGGTTATTCAATGTTCCTTTTACTCTGCAGCAAAATAAGCCACAAGTACCTCTTTCTGAAATGCTTGTTTTAATTTCTAAATACCTTGTAGTAGGAGCTCCCAATCAATATGTTTGCAACACTGTACTGCAATGTACTGCAGACACTCCTAAACTAGACATGATGGAAGCTGAAAAAAACTCCAAACCCCTACATTATACACTATCTTCAATTCTGAGAATTCTGGGTCTTTTATTCAAATCTTTCCTTAAACTCACCAAATTTCAGGGCATCTAGTCTTTCGTTATTATCAGGAAAGGAAGTCTTAAGACAAAGAACCTACAGTGAGAGCAATTTCCTTACAATTAGATTGAGCTAAAGCATCTCTCTGCAGCATTATTCTTTTGAACTGAAAATTGGTTTATGACTCATTCTGCTAAAGGCAAAAATCAAACATTTCAGAAATGTCTCACCCTAGACTTTTAACCAGTAAGTGTAAGTCAAAAGCCCATCTGAGATATTCACAAGTAGATGCATGAAGAGGTTATAGCAGTAGAAGTAAAGAGAGTAGAACTGTCAGACTGATAGAACCATGAATAGAAATGACAATTAATTGCCTATGACAAAGGTTTGCAGGTCAAGATCACTGCTGACCCTCCTTGAAGACGTAGCCCTGAGAGTTACCTAAGGGTAAAAGGGTAGACCAGTAAGGGTGACACAGCTGTGGATGTTTTCTACAGACTGCCTGATCAGGAGGAAGAAGTGAATGAGACATTCTATAGACAGCTCAAAGCAGCCTCAGAGACACAGGCACTGGCTCTTGAGGGTGAATTTAACTATTCTGACATCTATTAGAGAAGCAATACAGCAAAGCACAAAGAATTCAGGAGGTTCCTGGAAAGCTTTGATGATAACTTCGTGCCAGAGGAAGGAGGATCCCACAAGGAGTGGTGTGCTGCCCAACGTTATACTAACAAAGTAGGCAGGCCTTGTAGGAAAGAAGTGAAGCTTGGGGGCAGCTGTAGTGGGGTCGCAGCAGCTTTGGCTGTAGAGCCCATGGGATTGTTCAGTACCTGGTAAGAAGGAGGCAGGCAACCAGTCAGGTTGTAGCCATGTATGGTGGTTTGATCCAGGCTGGATGCCAGACACCCACAAAAGCCACTCTCTCACTACCCTCACCACTGGACAGGAGGAGAAAATATACTGAAAATGTTGTGAGTTAAGGGAAGGGAGAGATCACTCATTACTGTCATGGGCAAAACAGACATGACTTGGGGAAATTAATTGAATTTATTACTACTCAAAATCAGAGCAGGCTAATGAGAAGTAAAAAAAAAAAAAAACAACTTAAAAACACCTTCTGCTCACTCCTCTCTTCTTCCTAGACTCTACCTTCTCTCCTGCCAAGGGTGCAGGGAGACAGGGAGTGGGGGCTATGGTCAGTTCATCACAGCAGATGATGGTGTTTCTGCCACTGCTTCCTCCTCAAGGAGAGGAGTCCATCCCCTCCCCAGGGAGTCCACTCCCTCCCATGGGAGAAAGTCCTTCATGAACTTCTCCAACATGAGCCCTTCCCACAGGTTACAGTCCTTCATTATCTTCTCCAGCGTGAGTGCCTCCCTTGGGGTGCAGTGCTTCAGGAACAGCACGCACACTGTCGGTCCAGGATGGCCAGCAGGTCAAGGGAGGTGATCCTGCCCCTCTGCTTTGCCCTGGTCAGGCCACACGTGGAGCCCTGTGCTCAGTTCTGGGCTCCTCAGTACAAGAGAGACATGGAGCTCCTGGAGTGAGTCCAGCAGAGAGCAACGAAGATTAAGGGAGAAGCATTTATTTTATGAGGGCCTGTTCAGTCCTGAGAACAGATGACTGGTGGAGGGGCTCACCAGTGAGCATAGGTAGGGTCAGAGGGTGACCCGAGGATGGAGCCAGGCTGTGCTCAGTAGTGCCAAGCAATAGGACAGGAGGCAATGGGCAGAAACTGAAGCACAGGAAGTTCAACCTGAACATAAGGAAGAATTTCCTTACCCTGCAGGTGAACACACAATGGAGCAGATTGTCCAGAGAGGTTGTGGAGTCTCCCTCACCGGAGAAGTCAAGAACTGTCTGGACATAATCCTGTGCCATGTGCTGTAGGATGACCCTGCCTAAGCAGGGGACAAAATTACCTCCTGTGCTCCCTTCCAGTCTGACCCTTCTGTGATTCTGTGAAAGTTTCATCCATGATAATGCCCTCAGGTTCAATCTAATAAACTTTGTTCATTACAGCATGAGGTCAATACATTAGCTTAATTGGCAATTTGGATATTTTGTCTTATTTTTTTCAGGCAAGCATTTTATTATTACAAGATATGTCTGTGCTTTTTAGGTTTATATTTCAGTTTAAAATATAGCATTCTATTCATATCAGAATGTTTCTATTTCAGAGGAAATTTCTTCTAAATGGCAGATTTCTGTTTTGGTTTTTTCTAAAAATCACTGTAATTATCAATACATAGATAAGGCAGTACTTTTCATAATTAGTAAAGTTAGCCAACACATCTACTTTCAGTTATTTTTAATTTTGCTAATCTTTCTTCTTTGTACTGAAGTTTTCCATGCAATGTATTTGCCTTAGGCTGGAATATTATTTTGAAACATTTTTATCAAGAGGAATCAGAGAAAGAGGGAAAAACATACAGCTTAAAAAATCTTCTCTTTCATGGAGAAGCTCTCAGCTGAAAAACTAATGTAAAGAAGTCCAAGGGAGGAAACAACCAGTTCAGAAGGAGTAGTTGGGACAGAAATATTAGTACTGGGTCAATACTGGGAGACTTTGGACTTTCTGATTTTTTAAAATCTGCTTTTGCATGTATGTAATGTCTTTAGGGTTTGTTTGTTTGCTTGCTTTGTTTCTTCTTTTTGTTTGATTGTTTCCTTTTAATGAGTTTTCTGAAAATTTATTAAGATTGGTAATTACAGTATTATGAAACTGCCTGAGAGAATAGATTGGTTATTTTACGTAATTAGACTATTTTGCTTTTTCAGCAAGACATGAGTGAGAAAAAAATTAATAATTTCTACACCTAAATTAACCCAGAACAGCCAAATATGAGGTGTCAATGACTGTCATAGACAGTGACTTGAAGCTGGTTTATATGGCAGATTGATGTAACGAAATACATTATATGTGACTGTGTTAACATTATCACAGTAAGTGTTAGCATACTGGAATTTATTGTTCCTTAAAATATCTCTGAAGCAGCCCCGACAATATTTAAATTCAGTAAAGGTGAAAGCAATAGTGAATTATACTCATAATTTACCAAGATACTATTCCAGGATAATTTTCCATGGATCATGTACATAAGCTATATTTCAGAAGCAGTGAAATTTATTTATATGAATTACTAGAGCACAGCAAGCTTAAAGAACAGAGAAGAATTCTTATCTGATAAAATTAAGTGGTTAATGTGATTTCATGAAAAACATAATACCAAGCACATTATCAAAGCTGGATAGTAGAGACTGGATTTTAGCAAACAGAGATATATTGACTCCTCAGCTTAGCTTTAAGATTCAGAGATTTTCACTGCTTGTACAATGCCTTAATATAGAAAACTGACTTCATTATAGCATTTAAATTTCTTATACAAGAAATGGGAACTAACACAAAAAACCAAATCTCATTCTTATCAGTTTTAGTACTAAAGTTGCAATCTTTCACATTTTTATTACAGTTAATTTGTACAGCTGAAGACATTCTTTCTTCATTTGGTATCAGAACCACGTGTGCCTTGAAATTAATGAATCAAACTCAGACTATGCAAGGTTAATTTAAGCTTGTCCTACTGCATGTTTTCCTGTAGTTTTACATTATGTAAATTGCAGGTGATGATGTGAAGCTGACAGAAAGCCCTAAAGTCATGAGCCTGGATCACAGCCATGAAACAGAAATTAGAATAGCTGATGATCAGAGGAAATGACCCTACCTTGTCTTTCTCAGCAACTGAAGAAACTTTCCTTCCTTCTAATGCAGACTTTTGGAGAGCTTCTGCTTTTATCTCCTCAATGAGATTATTTGACACATAAGCTCCTTTAGAGCTAAAAAGGAAAAAAAAAATCAGGGTTAAGATTTCTCCAGAAAGAAGGGAAAAAAAGAAAAAAAAATCCAAAAAAATAAAGAAAGAGAAGAGTAAACTTTATGGTGCTTTAAACTCTCAATTGGATTCCAACTGACTGAAATGAAGTGCTTTAATATACCTTATTCTCTATACAGATGATTCATTACATAATCACATTCCATTTAGAAAAAGATATTTTAACGGTAATTATTCTGTCATTCCACATTACCACTAACTTCCCAGACAAAAGACCCATAGGGAGAAAAAAAAATGCACCACAGGTCCTAAGGCTTAACAGTTTAGGGAGAAGACCTTTCATTTCATAAGAAATATTCCTACTTTAACTAGTAAAGAACAGACCAGTACACTTCTCATAAATTTCACAACTCATGGAAGATATATTTACCTCATTATGTGCAGGTTGGATAGCTGCCAATAGTATTTTAAATGATTTTGAAAGGCTGTGGCATTTTAACCATTCTATGTAATGCACTGGCATTATGCATACATGAAAAATTCATAGATGTAGCTATAAATCAGTGTAGTTGGTGACGTGTTAAATAAATTATTATTATAAATTAATGTCATATACTATTTAATTATACTAATATTAAGGTATTATTAGAAATTATTCCTGAATTTTTGTAATACCTGGAAATTTAATGTCTAAGTAGACTAAAAAATCATAGAGAAGAGCTGACATCCTTTAAACTAACAAACCATTCAGACTACAATGATACTGTTTTGGCTACACCTGTCATAAATAAATATTATATTTAAATACTATTAATTTGTGTAAAAAGTGCTATAGAGACTAAGACGTGTTGATGAATCTTTTTCACATTTTGTGCCAGTATTTCTCCCCCCACTTTTTCTTTAATCTCTTTTATCTCCTTCTGCTCCCTACAACCTCTAAGTAATATCCTTATCTTTTAGCTTATGCTTTGAGTGCTTCCTAAAACCAGCCACTGCTTGCCAGGCAGTATGAGTAGCAAAAGTTTCATAGCAGCCAGAAAACAGATATCTCAAGCCCTACTTGCACACCATTAGCAATCATGATCCCTGCCTAAGATTCACCGTCCCTGTCTTATGATGAATCCTATAAAATTCCTGCCACTGCAGGCCTAAAATCTTTAAGGTGTTTTCTTCTGTTTTACAGACACATAATCCCTTTCCTTCATCAGCATGGAACAAATGATTACCCCTGATGGGCTCCTTCTCATCCCCAGGCCAGCTCAGAGGATGAGAGATGGTGTCAGTCTTCACAGTATGCTGCTGCTGGATGTAGAGATTATTAGATCTGGTGAAGTGCTGTGCTTCTTGGTGGGAAAGACTAATCTTCTGTAAGTCTGCCTTCCAAAAAGCATATTTAAACAACAGTTTTATGACCAAGGCTCATGCACTTGAACCATGCATAGGCAGGAATGGGTTAGGTGAAAATGTAGTGTGCAAGCCATATATTCTACTTTGGTTATGGTCCTTATACACATATCCTGGAAGTGTCTCTTACTATTGGGACTGCCTTGTGAATGTGACAGCCTGGTCAGAGAGTTGATCAAAAGCTGAGAAAAGCTAGAGAAAAAGCTGAGAAATCTAGATAAGTTTTCCCAGAATCAGCCTGGGAGACTTAAGGGAGTTGAAGATAAACAATGATAGCCAATTATTAAAAACAACCTGCAGGTGTTGTTTTTCCTACAACATCTACAACATCCTGTTGTGTTTTCTTGTTATTCTCATAAGATTGTTTATAAAAGGGCATCTTGCTAATTAGCCAGTCAGGTGAAGTGTATTAATTAAATGACCAATCAAGTCAACCTGTATTGATCAGTGTATAAAAAGAAGCAGTTCAGAGTAAATATTTGCTACTAAGCCTTCTGATGGCTCTGTGTCATTTTTTACTAAACAGTGATACTGGCTATTTCAAACTCAGAGTCTCTACCTCCATCACCTGTTTCCACAGGTGTTTGCGGGGTTTTGCTACTGTTTTATTCAGTTCACTGCATGCCAGAGTTCTCTGACATCCCACAATGGGTCTCTGTAGCAGGAAAGATCAGCTTTCTGTTTCACATAAATAAAATAATTTCCCAGTACAAGGCAGGGCGCACTCATCAGACTTGCTCTAAAAACGAAATCCCTTTCTTCCTCTCTGGCTTCTCCACTCGTACTAGAAAGTGTCATCATCAGAATACAGCAAGGGACTGGAATCCTATTATTTGTTATTAATTATTGAAGCATAGGCTTGAAGAAATATTGTCTCACTATCTCTCCTTGTCCCACTGGAGTTTCCTGTCTGAGCTGTGTTACATGCCGTAGGCTTGACACAGTTTCTCTGGCTGCTCCGCCACAGGAGAGAAAAGAGAGAGATCCAGAGATCTGCAGAGATGGGGAAGCAGATCTGCCACACAGCCTACTTGTGCAGTCACTGTGGATTTGCCATGAGTGGATCTGTATGCCAAGCTGTGCAGGAGGTCACCAGGAAGAACCAGTCAGTGCATATTTCACGGCCACATGACAGAAGTCTCTGTGTTGTAGTCAGTCCTTAGGCAAGCTTTGGAACTAAATTTATTTTCTATTCTACGAATCCACAGAATGTTTTGGGTTTTTTTTTTTTTCCTGGCTGAGGTTGGAAGAGCATTTAGAAATTATCTCCCAAATGCCTGGCAGCTCTGCAGATTTTGTCTGTGAGCAAATGCATTGTTGTGTGATCTTTCTATTTTAAAAACTGATTTGTTTTGTTGCCGTTAGTCCCAGAAGGATTGTACAGACATCCTCTTTCACAGGTCATTTTATTTCTTAATGAAAACACAGGGTTTCTATGTCCCTAAAGATTTCCTATAGTCAAGGCATAGCATTTATTCAGTGTACTAGTTTGTGTTTTGACATTGGTCTTGATATTCCCTGTACACACAAAGGATTTTCTTACACAGCCCTCTGTACAAAGCATTTAAGTGATTTTGTTGTTGCTGTTCTGGATTTCATGCATAGAAATATTTTTCATCGAAAAAGACATCACACCAAGACCTAATTGATACTCTTATGCCAAGAGATGTTTTATTTCCTATGAGCAATTATGGAAGCAATAAAATTTAAGACAAACAGCTATGAAAGTCTGGGAAAACTTACATGGCAGCCAGGTTTTTTAAAGTAGAAAAATAAAGTATTAAGTATTCCACTAGTATATGATGATGGAGCATAATTAAAGGCAAATGGGGAAAAAAGTCTTTACATAAGGTAATGCAATTGGAGTCTATGGAGCTGCAAAGAATAGATTGTGACTTGAAATAAGAGTGATTGTATCACTAACAGCACCACACCATAGAAAAAATAAGTGTTTAATTCAACATACAAGTCTACTTAATTATAAGGAAACTCTTACATGATGCACTCATTATCCACGTACAAATGGTTTGTCAGAAGACTGCTGCAGAGTGGCTGAGACCTTATTGGCCTCACAGATGGCTTGTGTCTTTTAATGAGAAGCAAAGGCCAGTTTTACAGAAATTTTTCTTAGATTTAAATGAAAAACTAAACAGTCTTATTAAGCTTTTTTACTTAATCTTAGATTTGTTTTTGTAACTGTTCTACACTTTAAACAGTTATTTTTTCTTGTTTCCAACATACCCCATTTCTCATGGGCATAGATGATATGCATTCAAGGACATATTTCACTATTTTTACTTTCCTAAAATCTCCTGGAAATGCTGCATTCTCACATACTCATTTGGACTAAAAATATTCTCTGTCCACTCTCTCTTTCTAGGCCCCAGAGACTTCCATCACTTTAATCACTGAATTTAACTACAGGCTGACTCTAAACCTGGGTTTGCTCACCTGTCTTTGTGGTATACTAATCTATGTCTGGATGTACTATGAGAAACACTAATGTAGTATGCAGAACTACTGTAGTATGCAGAATTCTTCAGCACAAGATATGATTTCAAACTGACAGGAAACTTACTTGTCATCTTACTTAACGGTATTCATTTATTTCTTGAATTCTCTCTCTAACCGAGACCAGCATGGAGACAATGAAATAAAATTGGAACTTATAACCAGAGTGTATTTTAGTGCGCTTCTTTGGTTTGATTTTTCATTTCACCAGCACAGAATCACATTTCATTGAAATCTAGTTAATGGCATTATGATTTTTTGTGGTAGTGAAAAAAAATCACCTTCTTTGTAATACCCACCTCCAAGTTTATCATAATAAATAACTATCACAGTCTATTAATTTTCATTCTTCACTTTTTTTGCAGTACACTGATCAATAATGGACTGTATTCAATCAACTTTATGAGGTTGTACTCTTCTCCACCTGCAGATTCCACTAATCATGAAAAACATAACTTTATTTCATATTTCTTATTTCATCTGAACAAGATCATATCTGGAAAAAATAAATACATGCATGCAAAAACAGGAATACAGGGAAGAGGAAGGAAGGAAGTGGTGGAAGGAAGTGGAGGAAGGAAGTGGCAGAAGTGGCGGAAGTGGCGGAAGTGGCGGAAGTGGCGGAAGGAAGGAAGTGGCGGAAGTGGCGGAAGGAAGTGGCGGAAGTGGCGGAAGTGGCGGAAGGAAGGAAGGAAGGAAGGAAGGAAGGTAGGTAGGTAGGTTCAATAAATATGATTCATCTTCAGAACTATGTAGTTGACTGACAACTACATTTAAATATGAAGAAAAATATTATGTCTGTACCAGTAAGTATTGGGAGTAAAATCTAAGTATTTTCCCCAGTTTATAAGTCTGCTGGCACCAGCCAAATCAGGTTTTGGACAAAATCATTTGATAACCCTTATATGCAAAACTGGCTGGGAGTAAGTTTATCATTAGCTGACTGCAACATTGTGTCTGCTCTTCCATATGAAAGAGGGAGAGGAAAAGTATCAAAGAAAACATTGTACACTTTTCAGCCCTTATTTAAGAGTATGTCAGGTTCAAACACTAAGAGACATACTATCTCTGGAGAATAAAGGCAGAATAACTAGCTTTCCTATGAACTCTCCCTTCTCCACATTGATTATGCAAGAAAATCAGACTTGTAAATTTAATTCTGTTTTTAAACATAATATTTCTGAACTAATAACAATTTTCTCCTTACTAATTCCAGAGTAAATTATTATACTGGAAGTGTAATAGGCAGGACTTCATTAAGAATAGATATGCATATCTGCAAGTGAATACATATTTCTTTCCCTTTCTTTTTTCCTATTTTCATCAAAATTGCTGAATTAAAGTTGAATTTGCCTTAAAGCGATAAACCCTCTACATGCAACAATAGCTTTAGTGCAAGTGATGGAAATAAGCATCTACAAAAGAGAACAAATTCACATCCTAGGATAAAAACAGTAGTTAACTTCTCTCTGTGCTGATAAAATCTGCCAAATAGGCTGCAAAAAGTCCTTAGAACTCATAAACCAATTGCATCTTGTCCCACAAAGTCACTTTGCATTACAAGTTTGATTGTGTTCACTAGAGCTTGCATAAAAACAAATTCGGAAACAGTGCACTAGAAACTGGTGGAAAATTAAAACTTAGTGTCACCATGGGAGCCTTATAACTGCTGAAATGAATGGAAATGTTGGTTTTAGAGCTCCATGTCCCCATCTCTTCTTGAACCTCTTTGTATAGGGTGTGAGTGTCTCGTGAGGTGTATCTTCAAGGACAGCTGGAAGGCCACATGAGGCAATGAGATGTATGAGGGTCTGGGAGGGAGAAGTAACTGAAAGCAGAACTGAATGCTGTATACAGTGGTCTGATAAAACTTCTTTTAAAGTAAGTTGTCTAGCAAAAAAACCTATATTCTACATTGTTCCCTGAAAATATGAACAATCCTTTTTCCTTTTAACGTGCTCTCATTTGAGCAGCACTACATAGAGTCGCAAAAGGAAAGAATCCAGTCAAGAAAAATCCTGGGTTCTTACTGAGTGAAATGTTCTGATTGAATAGAAGGTTTGTGTCTCTGTTGAAAAAGAGAAGCAGAAGCAACCTTTGCTCTTTTCCAGCAATCTTGATCAGATTGAGCATAGGGACATTCAGGGAAGCACAGCGAGATAAGTATTAGAACAAAAAGATCCCCAAACTTATGGCCTTCTGAAAGAAAATAGTCTTTCTAAATCCAAGGAAGAACTAAAACACCTTGTCAGAACAGGTTGGAAAGGAAAAAATTGTGTTCTACTGGAGGAGGTTCTTCTTTTTGCCTTCTATTGCCTGGCAGTAGTATAACAGAAAAGGCATATTTCATAAAACAATAACTTTGTGAAGTTCTGTGCGCTTATGTAAAAATAGGCAGAGAGGAGTGTCCTGGGGTGTATCAGGCACAGCATCACCAGCCAGGCAAGTGAGGGGATTGCCTCACTCTGCTCTTCATTAGGGCAGCCTCACCTCAAGTGCTGGGGGCAGTTTTGAGTGCCACAATGTAAGAAAGACATTGAACTGCTGGAGAGCATCCAAAGAAGGGCGGGGAGGATGGCGAAGGGCCTTAAGGGGACTCTGTATGAGGAAAGGCTGAGCTCACTTGACTTGTTCAGCTTGTAGAAGAGGAGACTGATGGGAGACCTCATTGCAATCTGCAACTTCCTTGTGAGGGAAAGAGGAGGGGCCGACACTGATCTCGTCTCTGTGGTGATCAGTGATGGAATCTCAGAGAATGGCCTGCAGTTGTGTCAGGTAGGTTAATATTGCACAAAAAGAAAATGTTCTTCACCCAAAGTGGTGTTAGGCAGTGGATCGGGGATGTGATCGCTGCACCAAACCTGACAAAGTTCAGAAAATATTTGGACAATGCTCCCAGGCTCAGGATGTGACTCTTGGGGATGGTGCTGTGTATGGCTCAGAGCTGAATGCAATGATCCTTGTGGGCTCCTTCCAGTTCAGCTTATTGTGCAGTTCTGTGATATCATGAAGTCTTGTGCAGAGCAGTCAGGTTTAACGTTTAAGACCTTACCATCAGAATTTATAGGACTTTCTAGCTTTAATGGAATAGCTTGTTTTTCTTGGTTGGAGTTATTGTTGTTTGTTTGAATTTTTTGGTTTGCCACTGCACTAAGTTTAAAATTCAGCAAGAGGTAGAAGTTCTTGCTATCTGACTGAAGGGTGCAATTTTCATCTGTTTAGAAGACAGCTGTCATTAATAGACAGCTTTCATTGTTTATTCTTTTCCATGGTATTGATTTCTATTATCCTCTCTACTGTGAATTCAACTCAGTGACTGAGTCATAACTACAGCATATGTAATGAAAAAGAAGTCATAAACCACCAGGCTGGGCAAAAAGCCACCAATCTCCCAAGAGCCCTATCCCAATTCTTTTTCAGTCCTCATTGGTTATTTTGGTTCATGAAGCTAACCTTCGTTAAAGGACCATAAAAACCACTTCAAAGTAGACTCTGTTGTAATTTCTCTTCTTATCAGGGACACTCCTTTGCAAAGAGAAAGAGTTACGTAAAACCTAGGGGAAAAAAGCTCAGGTTTTTTCACATGGTTTTGACAGAGTAGTCAGCTGAAAACATGTTCAGACACCTGGAAAGCTGTGAAACCTTCTAAGATCTTTTAGATATTTAATCCTACAATTTTTTTTTTTTAATTACTAATAAAATAAAAAAAAAAATAGAAAAACCAAGCCAGAAGAATTCAGGCCCTTTTTTCTACATTTTTTCCATTTTGTTTTTTTTTTTTATCTTATAAAAAAATAATGTTTCTGAATAAAACCAAAATTTTTATTTACAAAAAGAACTTAAAAGTAAGACTATTCTCAAATAAGTACACTTTATTTGTATCATGAAGATCACGTAGTTCAATGTCACTCTGAAAAGAGGGACCCACTCCATGTGGGTTTTTAATATCTCCAGAGCAGAAGATTTCACAACCTTTATGGGCAGCCTATTCCAGTGTTCTGTTACCCTCAAGTTCTTCCTCTTGTTCAGGTCAAACTTCCTGTGTTTGATTTGTGCCTGTTGCCCCTTGTCCTGTCACTGAAGACTGTGTGGCCTCATCCTCCATATAATGCATCTATATTCCACTGGGCCCTCTCCTCCAGTGGTTCCTTGTGTTTGCTGTACTGAGGAGCCCAGAAACCGGACACAGCACTCCAGATGTGACCTCTCCAGTACTAAGCATTCCCCTTCTTAGGGGAAGAATCACCTTTTCACCAGCTGGCAGTGCTTTTCTTAATGCAGCCTGCGATACCATTGGCCTTCTCGACCTCAAGGACACACGGTTGGCCCATGGCTGGCTTTTTGCCATGACCCCCAGGTCCTTCTGTGCAGAGCTGATTTCCTGTACTGGTAAGTATTCCTCCCCAGGTGTAGCATTGCACACTTGCCTCTGTCAAATTCATTAGGGTCTCCAGACTGTCCCGGTCTCACTGAATAGTAGCACAGGCTCCCGATGTATCAGCCAATCCACCAAGTTCTGAATCAACTGCAAACTTGCTGAGGGTGCACTCTGTCCCTCCATCCAAGTCTTTGACAAGTTGAATGGGACTGGACCTGGCACTGACCCCAGCAGTAACATCATTAGCTACAGGCCTCCAATATAAATATTGTTTGTTTCAATTACTAAAACATGATGGCACTTAAAAATCCACAGGAGAGCATTAAAGCCCCAAAACACTGAAACAGAAGAGCAAGTAGGCTGAAGCGCTATTCTCTGAACAATGGAGACTTCAAAAGGGAGAACATATACAAAGAAATATTACATAAATAAGTAAATGCATAAATAAAGCAAATATAAATAAAGATGACTGAAAGACTAATAAGTACCCCTTCACATGCGCAGATTTTTATAGGCACTCCTTGGGGATGTGCAGGATATTGTCAGATAATATAAAGGAGTATATTGTATGAAAAGTGCCAACTGAAACAGAACATTTGTGTGTATGAGCAAGAGCAATATAGGTAAATATTTCCTCATTCCTGCATTGCAAGTTCAGTAATGATCACTAGTGGCTATGGTAAAACACAGTTATTACTGTTGTCAAAATCTCCTGAATAAATTAATTGCTTTCAATGAAGTTTCTTTAGGGTATATTTTGTCAATGATATGTTTAGGGCTGAGTATTTTTTACTCTTAGTAATAACATGCTAAAAGCAATTTTGAAAATATAATTCCAAAAGTAACGATTCCCAAAAATTTCAATGCTAATTCTATTTTTATTGTTGTTTTGTTGTTGTTGTTGTTATTGTTATTTTTCCCTACAATTTCAGTGGAGAATAATGAACTCTTCAATATCAACAAAACTAGGTGAATTGCTTACTCATGTGTGTGCTACATACTCACTGATGGTATAAAATGGCAGTTCATGTTCTGTATTTGTTGCTTTTAAATGTATTTATGCATTTTAAATCTTATTTTTATTGCTCTTTTTGCTAGCTTTATGCATTAATAAAGTTGCTATTTGACCTGCAAAGCTTCTCCAATCTTTGTCTTGATTACAGTAATTTGGGGATTTTATTGAAGTCATTTAGAAAAGTTGAGGGTATTATAACACAACTTAATATTTGCTTTAGACAGTTTGCCTTTATTGCTTTAAGAAACCAGTTATTTTTTTATTCCTTAAGGGAGACATAGGAAGATGGATAAACTATCAAATATAATTAAAGGAAATGCTTTTGCCTCATGCAGTGCACAAGATTTTCCTATTAAAAAACCTACCAAGAATTTTAAGAAAGAGTTTGATCAGAAAATTAAAATACCCAGGGACATTCTTCTCTCTGTCTTCCTCTCTGTCTCTGTTCTTCCGTCTCTTGGAAAACTTATGCAGAGCTGACAAGTATATCAAAAAGTGATATTGTTTTTAAGTTCAGTTTGCTAATTACTTTGCCTGAAGCTTTAGAGAGCTTGAAAGGTCATAGACCTTTTGCTAAGTCTATTCCAAATAATGAGTTTCACCTTTTCACCTGGGAAATAAATGTAGGAATTAAAACCTGAAGTTAGTAAATACAATTTGAGAGATTTCAGTGCATCCCTAAGACTCAGAATGCAAGCAGCATAGATGGTGCTGAGATTGTTTATACCACCAGTCAGTTTGAGACATGGAGTATTAATACATCTGGAACTTTATTCTGGCAATTTAATTTGATATTTGTGTTTAAAGAGATCCTTTAATCATTTGCAAATGTTTAAGCAGTCTCATGTAAAACCTCCAGATGGTGGAAGCAGTTTTGTGTCTAATAAAAAGTCATAACTGTCTAAACATAGGAAAAATCTTTATCTGCAGTACTTCTAGTCCCAGTTTCCTTTGAAAACTCTTTCTAGAGATAGAAACTTGCATTTTCTTCTGAAAAAAACATACTGGTAGTCTTTAAAAATCACTATGCCTTTGACGATCTCCTTTGAAGTCAATATAGGAAAGGAGAAGAATTTTTTTATCATGTTCTCTCATGAAGTATGATTTCTTTTGGTTGGTTTTTTTTTTTTTCCCTACTTGTTCCTTTCTAAACCTAAAAGATCTTACATCAGGCAGTCTGGTGCACCAGAGTTCCAAAAAAAAAAAAAAAAGAAAACTTGAATGTATTGATGTCTTGAATGAAACCATCTGCCCTGTTCTGTACAAAATAAGGTTATCCCTGTGCACTAATGAGACCTTATTCCTGTATTTCATTTCTGTCACAGACTAAGTGGATGTGCATAACATGCTAAGTTCAAGTGTAGGAGTTGAGGGTGCTTTTTTTTTTTCTGAGGCATTGCTTTTAACTGGAGACTTTTCTCCATACTTGACAGCAGCCTAGTTCTCTTTCCATTAATGAGAGACTTCTATTTCAATGAATGAGTTGTGGAGCAAAATGCCTCTGAGTCAAATTACATCTTCAATGAGGAGTTATCTTCTGTTACACAAATATTTTTGTTTATTCCCCTCAAGTTTTCTTTAACTGATTAATGTCAGTCACCCTGCAGAGCAACACAGCTACAGCCTGCAAATGACAATCTATTGTTACAGTATAGCACATCCATAGTCTGGTGTTCTAGACTTCAATTACTGGTGACAGGAGCAACGCAAGTAATTATCACATACCCCTCATTACCAAGACCATGGAAAAGGCCGGATAAGTTTTAACCACAATTCAACTATGCAAAAAAATTGATATAGTACATGCACTGCAACTTGCCCAAGACTTCCAAAGCAGAAACCTTAAAAGGTATTGAACTGTTTCATACATTTGGTATGTCTTACATGGGCAGTGTGGGAAGCAACTGCATTTTTTCTTTAACTTTATGATTACAGTACTCAAGGATGGTAAAAAATGCTAATTTCTCTGCTTGGCTTCATGTAGAGAAGACCCTGGAATCTCCAGCATGCCTGGGGAAGGACCTAAATAGACTGCAGTTCATCTCTGTGGTGGTAACATCTTTACAAAGTGTCTATAGAGCATAACTCTGTATAGGCATCTCAGTCTGAGTTGATACAGGCAGTTCCCCACCCCTGAAGCTTACCATGAATTCATGGTAATGTTAATGTGCATTAGGGCAGGGATGTCTAGGAGTCTGAATTGGGGAAAAATGCATATATAGCAAAGGGCTTGCTTTCAGAAATGCCACACACCTGTGCAAAGATCAGAATAATTTCTCATAATGTCCTGGTTTCATTTCAGAAACCTTTAATCCAGCGTTCTGTGGAAATTCTTGCAATTCTCACCATTTTTATGAGAATTTTTCGTACAATCATAAATTCAAAGGAGTAAAATGAAAAGGCATTGGAAATCATTTTGACAAACAAGAGACTGCATGCACTGGAAAGGAACAGAAACTCTAACACTTTCTTTTCTCAAATCTTATGTAAAGATAAATAATAATTTAAAAGTTACTTATCTGGAGTTTCCTTATTATAGGATGTGAGTCTGGAACTCTCAAACAGATGTCACCTTCTGCATGTTGTTCTAAAAGGAGAAAGCTGGATGAATATTCTTACCCGATTTTTCTTACTGTTTCAGGGGTTAGGGATCTTTTTTTGCAAGGAAGTGGCATATATTTTATTTTCTTTAGAATAACAGATCTCTGATATAGATCATACTTGACACCTCAGAACCATGGGTTCTAATTCTTTGTTTCAAGTTAATGAAACATCAATAAGTGCTTCAGTGAATGTGTTCTTTCTGTTGCCATCAAGCAAGAAATTTAACAGTCCCATTTCCTGGAAACATTTTCTTTCCCATTTCATGCTGCCTTGGAGGTAAAAAGAAAAAACAATATTATAATATCAGGTAAAATTGAAAAATGAAAAGTGCTAACAGTTATGTAAATAGAATAAACCACTATGCTGATCTTGGTTTCTTTGCTTCAGCCCTCAGGAAGCCTATACCAACGATGAAACCTTACTCCTTAACACTACTTCATAAAGGAAACTATTCATTTGGATTATGTCTAGCTATCCACTGTGCTTAATACCTTCTGGATTAGTAAAGGAAACAATTTAACCATCCACTTTGAAAAAAAGTCCAAAATGTAGTTTATCATATATGCTAGGAGGGCTGGGAAGAAGCTGCATGATGATAATAATGCTGTTTCAGAGATTTGTTCATTTTATGCAACATCTGAATTAATGAGTAAATATCCTCTTCCGAAAATAAGCCTTTGAAATTGTATTCTACAACTCTGGCCACATTTTTCTTCTGAACTATATGTGAAATAGAGAAGTCATTTTGATAATTCCATTTATACAGTATCAGAATTTGGTAAGATAGTGAGGATTATTTCAAAATTACTATATTCACTCATTCATGTATTGACGGCATAGGATAAATGAAAGTTTCCTAGAGTAGAACACTGAATATTTGCAATGGGGATACAAACCTAGGTACTGTAAATATATTTCATATTTGGTGCTTATTTCATATTTGGTGCTTAAATCTCTTACTGTCAATTTCTTTCCTCTTCCTCACACTGAGCATCGCCTGACATCATAAATAGTTATTTGTAGAGGGAAGCATATATGAATCTTAGCCTTTTACAGTGTTGCTCTCTTAGAAGCATGAGTAATTTTCAGCACCAGTTAACAAAATAGAGATGCAGTTCAGAGAGCAAGTAAGATACATTGAAGGTCCTTGCAGGTTTATGGATCTCAGGAGAATTATTTGTGTCCTAGGAAACAGTGGTGGAGATTATACAGGTCCGAAAACAAGAACCATCCAAAATAATAGAAATCTGCCCGTGCACCCAGATTCCTAACCCCTTCCAAAAAGCAGACAACTCCTAAGTAGATCTGTATCTAATGGATTTATTTTGAGAATAAAACGAGTGAAAAACACCTGTGGCAATACTGTCAAGACTCCCCATCCTGGAAGGTTAGAAGTAACATTAGAGAAATTCAAACAAATAAACGTTACACGTAATGGTTCTACCAAGTAGTACAGCTTATTCTGTCTCTACCAGCAACCTCTTGAGTAGTTCTACAATTCTGGAACCAATAGTCCAACTTTAATATTAAAAAATATTTTTGGGTAGAACATCTTAAGCTGACCTATTGATATCTGTATCACTAACTGTTCTGTTTTTACCAAGAAATTCATAACTTTCAAGTTATTATTTCTGGCATAAGGAGTTAATGATCTCTTAAGCATAAGAATTGCTTTTAAAATGCCTCTTTTCTTTTTAAGTAAAAAATTTAAGATTTCTCTCTGCGCCTGTTTACTGACACATCTATAAATGGAAACAAAATATATCTCAAAGTGTCATTCAACAGAAAGAAAATGGTAGTGAATCCCTGGTAGTCTAACTATGATATATTACAGTTTTTAAACCAATGACTGACCTTTGTATATTTATTTACAATAGGTAGGAATGTGAAATGTTTTAAACTTATTTTGACATATGAAGCATCATATGTCAAAATAAAAAAAAAGCAGAAAATAGGTTTATTTTCAAGACCAATGAATTTTCCTCAACTTCTTTCAATATTGCTGGGACTTATAAATATCTGGATCAATGGAGGCAATTTCTGCAAATCCCACCAATTTGCCAAATATCTTTACAAACTTAAATAGAGTTTTTAAAGAACACATTATCAATCTAATCTGCTATTTTGTTACCTAGTTCTGACACTGTTTTTCTGACTAGATCAGCACTGAAATTCTAATGGTCTACATAATATAACAGGCAAAAGTAGTTTTTTCTTCAATTATTTAATTGAATTTGATTTAATTTACTTCAATTCAATTCAATTTAAGAGTAATTAAACCCCAAATTTTTGAAACAAATTTGGTTTCTGGTTTTAATTTGGATAATAACCTAATGTTTTAACTCAGTACTTAAGAAAATCTTATATTAGTTTATTATATTTTGAAATTGATAATTTATATTAAAAATCCCAACAAAACAAAAACCAAACAAATAAAGTTAAAAATCTTTGGACCTGGATAATATTCAAGCTGGAGTACTGTTACTTAACAAAGAACTACATGATTCTTCTCTCTGAACTATGAAATTTCAAAATCAAACCAGACTTGGTTTTGGGTGAGATCTTTTATTTTTCATTATAATTTTGAAGTTCTTCCATCTAAGATATAGAAGAATAGAAAGTCATCAAAACCTGTTTGAAATTCATTTTCAGTTTAAGTACTTTGTATCCCAAATGCTGGATTTACAGAAATGTGATTAGAAGCAACAGATTAAATCAGTTTATAATGAAATTAATTTTGATACCACAGATACAACTAATTTTTATAACCATAAATTCATAAAACGTGTTAATGAATTTTAAAAAAACCCTAGCAGAACATAAAAGAGTAAACATTCATCAAAATAAAATTAATTGAAAAGTTGAAATATGAAGAATTGCTTATGAGTTCAGCATAATATTTTTACCTTTAAAGCTGTCCAGAAAAGCTGAGAGAAGCACTCAGAAAATCAAGAGATTTCTTCTCATATGACTTGAATAATAGAATGTGATCCTAAAGGAACATAATGACATTCTAGCCTGGAATAAATATCACATTTTAATAAATTTTAATCATTATATTATTATTAAGATCTTGAACTTGAAGAAATCTAAGTAGGAATAATGAAGTGTAAAGTAAGATAAGCAATAAAATTATTCCTATGCTTAAAGGAAAAAAGAGGACACCTCACACATCCATATCAGAGGGGCAAAGGTTTCAAACATAATATGACATATATGCAATTTTAAATTACATCAGCCTCAGCCAATAATCCACGTAGTATAGATAGGAGATCAGGTAGAAATTCAACAACTTAGAATGAATAAGGCCAAAGAACGAGAAAGGTAGAAGGAAATTGTATCTTCCAGATAATTTTGCAGTCAGGAATTACCAGAACAGAAGAGCTGCCAATGAAACAAAATGACTGTAATATGTCATTGGGAAAAAGAAGAGAAAAGAAGAACATAAAATGTTCAAATTGGTTCTTTAAAATTGATTTGTCTCTTTTTTCTCACTGATCTTTTGTCTCCGAAAACCAGTGTGTGGACTTGGCATTTAAGAAATTAACTCCAGGTGGTTTAATGAAGGGAACATCCATAACAATTTGAACCAAATTTTATACTTTTCCTTTTCAACAGGAAGACCTTTTAGCAGCCTTTCAGTACCTAAACGGGCAAATAACAGAACTGGAAAATAACTTTTTACAAGGATATGTAGTGATGAGGGGGAATGGCTTTAACCTGAAAGAAGTTAGATTTAGATTAGATATTGGGAGAAAATTCTTTCTTTGAGTGTGCTGAGACACTCAAAAGGATTGAAAAGTTTTGGGTGTCCCATCCCTGGAAGTGTTCAGGGCCAGGCTGGATGGGGCTTTAATCAATCTGATCTAGTGGAAAGTGTCCTTGCATATGGCAGCAGAAATAGAAGAATTGTTTTGATGTCTTTGAAATGCATGACAGTTTGTAATTAAGAACTGTGTTTTTGTTTTGGAGGGATAGGAACCAAAAATTTCAAGAGATGCACAAGATGCAAGGATCTAATTGCTTGAATTCTCTACTTACAAGGAAGGAAGCTTCAAGTAAAAAATATTTACTTGAATAAGTTCTACTCATTCAAAGGTCTAGATGAGGAAGAAAACAAAACATGTCCTAAAGAACAACTTGTATTTCACCTCAGAACAACATATATATTTTCTATGTTTGCTTACAAAACAGCAGCAGAAAAAACCTTTTTGAGCTGAAAAAACAACCTAAGTTTATTCTTAGCATCATTCTAGTGTGTCACTTCATAGAATGACACACAGAACACAGTGGATCCAAAACGTTGTTTTGTGCTCTGTGGTGGTGAAGGAATTGACAGCTAAGGCCAACTGCCTGTGGCTGTGACTGTCAGAGGAGACCGTGCTCATTCAATGAGTTTCATATGAACATCTGAGTTCAATATTTGGGCTTAAAGGAAGAGGTATTGCCACAGCTGCACTACTAGAGAATTTTTTTAAATTTTAGCTTAATAAATATGAAAGGCAAAAAAAAGGAAAAGCATATATCAAATTGAGAATAAAGTACTGAAAAACAAGGTTAGATACAAATTAACTATTATTTCTACTGTGAGGCAAAAATTATTCGAAAATTTTAGTCAAAGCATTCAGGGTAGTTATGGATTTTTTGTTTTGCC
Organism: Loriotus luctuosus; assembly: GCA_035582745.1. Taxonomy (NCBI): domain Eukaryota; kingdom Metazoa; phylum Chordata; class Aves; order Passeriformes; family Thraupidae; genus Loriotus; species Loriotus luctuosus. Next base: position 59,640,396 of record JAWWEY010000001.1, on the reverse strand, counting down.
AGATGTCAGGAGCTATTTCTGACTTTGAGTAGCTACTGAATGCAATATATCATAGTTTCCATTACTCTGAGACTAAGAAAAGGATCCAAAACCATTGGGAAAGAAAAATACCTCAATAAGCTTCTTTGCTTTCATGTTTCTTTTCTCCTTCTGCTTTCCTTAAGTTGCAAAAGAGGTATTACATCCTGACTGCTCCAATTTTCTCTGATATTTAGATTAAAAAGGAGCCAAAAACCAAAATAAACAATTTTCGCAAGGGAAAGGCAGTCAAATACTCAGTTCCCTGATTTCTCAAAACTAAAGAAAATTTTAGGAATTATTTTCATTATCCATCATTTTTACATACATAAAGTATCCATAATTTTTTTCTGAAGACCTTTGGACCACAAGACATAAGGGCATAAGGCTCAGAATCATGTATCTTAATCTTTGTGACATTACCTTTAAAACCTGCAAACCCTTCCTGCAAAACTGCCCCATGTTACAGCTGGAATTCTAATTTGGCGAAATACTAGAACCTGGCCAGATCCCATCCAGAATACATTTTACTCTCATGAACAAAATCACAGCATAAACAGTGCTGCAAGGTCGGGTTTGCTTATGGAGCTTGTCCCTTCTGCTCTGTTTAGTGTTGCACATGCATGATCAAACACACATCCTGCTCATCCATGAGGATGTCCTTAGCCGAGCTCAGAAAGATAACAAATACACCACATCTGCATCATCACTAGATGAATCTTTCCATGGCACATTTGACTGTGTCATTTTTTCTTACCTGCTTTTTGGCAATGATGAGAGGCCCACTAAATACACTCTACCTCATGAAGACTGTTCCCTGAACCACTTGAAAAATTCTCTGGCCATCACAGCTATTCCAAGAATAAAGTGTGCAATTTCATAGGCTTGATGGCTTTTCAAAAAGCACTGCCTACATATTAAAGTAAGGCTGCAAGAGCTTTTGAAACTATAAAGATTTTATCGTTCCCTTGGCGTTATATGGAAGCTGCTCCATGCTATTTGGTTGATGCTGTGTTTCTCAAGGATACTACCAGATATAAATCTAACTTTTGTAAAAGGCAGACAAGTCAGAGTTTTCTGAAAAACAATAGCTATAAGTACTGATTTGCTTTTTGTGTCAGAAGTAGATCTGTTTGAGGTTTTTGTGCTTTTTGTGGTTTAGGTTTGTGGGATTTTTTAAGGAAACAATTGCCTTCTGAGAAATATTCACATTTTGTGTTGGTTAGTAACAAAAAACATGAATATTTCTTAATCCTAGAATTTTTTAAAAGTTTGTATATGGCCTACCATCTGAAAAATTCCTTTAGCAAACAGACTTCTCTATCAAACAGGGAGCCTGGTCACCATGACATAAATAGACTCATTATTCACTCCTAATTCATTGCAGTAAACACCAGAGAAACAATTTCTAAGTATCTCATTTGTGGCTATTAGTAGCTCTGTGCCGCTTTTTTCTTCTTATTTATTTTTCTTCAAAGCAATCTTCTTTAGCCTGTTCCAGATCTTTTTGAACTCACAGGCATTTCTGTTTTGTTGGCACTGCTACTTTATTGCAATACCCTTTAAAAATGCATGTCAAATGTTCACTTTTCCAAGGCTATTGAATCATTAAACTTGTATTGCTTGCCATCATCCTGTTTGCTTGTGAGATAAAACACAAGAAATATTTTTTTATTAAAAAATTGGAAAGTATTCATTATATAATTGAATAGAGTTGCCAATTATCATCAGTATATTTACTTACTGAATCCCTTAAGAAATGCAAACATTTTAAAATAAAATTATACAAGTCCAAATAAATTTTAATGGACAAGTGTTAGATGTGCTATTCTTACTGAACAAAAAGGAAGATATATTTCATCTTAATGATGGTGACTCAAATGTTTCAATTATATGAATGCTGTTCCATCAGTTCTTAGACATTTGAATTAAATCCAATTGCATGTCATGTGTATAGAGTTTTGGGCATAGACAGCCATAGAGGGGAAAAAAAGGATGAGACAGAAAACAGTACCAAACAGCTGCAAAGATGAGCACAGAATTAAGGCTGTTTGTGTTGCTGCAACATTCAACAGTTCTATAAAGCAGAACTTAATTTATCAAATAAAAAAATGAAGATCACACCATTAACAATCATTTGTGAGCCATTTCTTTGGAGTGATTATCAAGCGTTACATGAGGACTCTGTGGCCAAGAGCAAGAAAGAGTCCAGTTCATCAAAATGGCATTCACGTATAGTAAGGATAAGACCATACTATTTTCCTGATTTTCCTGCTATTTTCTGTCTTGCTCACCACACACACACATGTATCTATAGATATAAATTCTGTGTTGCTCCCTGTGTAACACATAAATGAGACCCACAGAGCAGAGATCATTCAGAACTGCTTAAAACAGAACATTGATTCATAATCAAAAGACATTTATCATTTGAATAATTTTAGATGTCCTGTAAGTGTGAGGATATATCTCAGCAATGACTGAAGACTGGACTGGGAATATCCACATGGCTGTCACTGATAGCAGTAGTGCTTAGTCACAGATAAATAAAAAGCTGAAACACTCTGCAGAAGAGGACCTATGGGACATCAAGCTGAAAGCAAATCATCAAAGAATATTCAAATCGGTATTTAAAATAATTTTGTTACCAGTAAGAAGTGTCAAAAGCAGCTTGCCTAGGAGAGCTGCAGTATCTCCACCCTTGGAGATATTCAGATCTTGACCAAACAGGGACTCCAGTTGCCTGCATTGTACTGCCTCCTTTGATCATGGGATTGTATTAGATGATCTCCAGAGCTCTTGTCGGATATAAATCACTCTAAGATTTTCTAATTTAAAGTATTTTTGACTGTGTGTAGGTGGCATCATGGGGTGTGTACAATTAGTCAAGAGAGTGTTCTATAGATTAAGCTTTTTTCTTTCTCCCAGTACAATAAGAAGGCCTATGGCAGCAGGTACTGTGCTGAAGAAGAATAAGGGTTGTCTCTTTCAACATTAAAGATAAACTTCAACATGCATAACTACACAAGATCACTAGACCTCATGAAAAATGTTCTAAGTAATATCTATAGGCTAAAATAGATGTAAAGAAATGAAAAGAGTAGTTCTGCGTACAAGATATGGAAGAAAATATTTTATGCCCAGAAACTTTTCATAGTATTCATTATTCTCAGAGTTATCTCTTAACTATGGGTCATTTAAGCATATAGATAATTTATCTCCAGAAGGAGAATATATTAAATTTATTTCCTTTTTGCATCAAGTGATAATTATCCCAATTTTTGCCATGCCTTAAAAGAAATAATCATCAAACATCAATACATACTGAACCATGTGTGTAAGCATATTTCGTTTGGAAAGGATAATTATTTTTTATCTTGTCCTCTTTTATGACTAAAAATAAAGAATTAATATAAATTATTTTTGCTCATGGATTTTTTTATTGACTATAAATACAAGAACAAATTTACAATTTGAACAGAATTTTTTAGAGGATTTTAGTTACAGAAAAGACACATTTGAATTAGAAAATCATAAGAATACGGAGCACTCACAGTAAAAAAAACTGGTAGAAGAATGAACAAAACTTTCCGTCAGGTACTGATTTTTGTTATAGCTTTGACTGAAGATTTTCAGCCAGCCCTGCTGAAAACTCTCTGATGATTACTGCTGTCCTTCTAGATTTTCAAAGAAAATAAATTAAGAAGAAAGAGGATATCCATGCTTATGGAAAAAATATCACATATGTACTACAGATGCTTCTTTTAACACTGCTTTTCAGTTAGGACATAGGAAGCAACGAAGGTTGTATGTGTATGAATGCATGTTCCTACAACATAGTGATTAAGTTTCCACAGTTTATGATTAATCACATTTGTTAAAATTCTACGTCATGGCCTGCAATTGGATCACTAAATGTTTCAGCAAGTGCATTCAGCAAAAGCCTTTATAAACTAAGAAACACAAAATCATTTGATCTGTTTGTGTTGCAGTAATTCGAGAAGAGACATAATGACTAACTTCCGCTCAGGGACAGAAAGATATAGACAGAAAGAACAATGACGAAAATGCTTAAACTGCTGACTGATAAGGTGATCATCTACGCAGCTATGCCCAAATGGCTCACACATTTTGTTTAAAAAAACTCTGCTCTGGCAGAAAAACTGTCATTTGTGTGCTGTAACAACACCCCTGCTTAGGTCCTTGAGTTCACCACCTGGCCTTCTCTCCATGAGTAAAACAAGAGTAACCTTGAGGCCTGATGTTCCATGCTCATTGTTTGTGACTGCATGTCAAAAAGAAGAAGAAAATGCTTTGTTTACTAAGGCAGGGACAGAGAACAATGACAGTCACATGGAAATAATATCCCTGTTCTCCCAGAAGGATGTTAACAGTTATTATATTGCACCACAAGGATGTGTCATCTCTAACCTAGCAATTCATTTACTCTTCTCTCAAAAATGAATGTACTGTAGCAGGAAATTTATAAGAAGAATTTGAGGGGAAAGTAAATCAATCTTATCTTCAGCCAGCAAGCAATAATACACACTAACAGGGGCAGACAGGACTTGTCCAACACTGTGGCTCTCTAAAGAGGAAGTTATTGATTTGTGTTTGCCTTTTTCTATTAACGGTAAAGTGTCTACAGCACTTTCACACATCATAGGATAAGGCTTAAGGGTGTCAAAAAGCAATATACAAACCTCAAAATGTTTTTAGCTTTGATTTGTGGAAGCTATGATCATACTGAATGCTTATTTAAAGGTTTTTTTCTGCACCACCATCTTCTTTCAAACTAAGAGAACTTTTCTTCCGTCATTGACCTTCTAACAATCTGTTCTCAACAGATGAGTTTTCACTATATAACTGTTCCCATTCATTCTTGCTGCTTTGTGGTACCAGAATACACTGAAGATATTACACATATCTTTTACTCTATACAACTGATTTTATGTTTGATGTCCTTGGGCTTTCAGGTATTGGCTTCCATTTGTCAAACAAAATATAAGAAATACCAATAAGTTTGATTACAAAAGGGTTATTATAGCAACACATTTTAGTATAAATTTTTAGGATATAATAAAATAGCAGGATTATTTAATGTGTTATATTTGTCAATGATACAATCTCACTTATTATAAATCAGATAAATAAAACATTAGTTTTCTGAAATGTGATTAACCACGGACAGGCATCTATTGTCTTGATAAAGAAAAAATCCTTGCATTATTCCTAACAAACTCTTACATGCCATCACGAAGATATTTTTTATGTATACCTCAAGTTTTATATTCAGATGAAGACTATTTAATAGGTATTGCATGCTGAATTGTATGCTGTGGTCATAGAGTAAAAAAAATCATTAAGCGGATTTTCAAAATTCACCAATATATTTCACACTGTACAAGATGAAAGACGATGCCTCCAAAGAAATACTGCAACTCAAAGACTAATAGGCAAAGGTGACATTTTGACTAATAATTATATAGAAAGTGCATCTTTTATTAAGCAGTTTATTAAGCAGTTTCATTAAGCAGTTTTTGAACAAAAATAAGCTTTTGTTAATTGACAGATTAGCTACGGGATGGCCTATGTTGATATATAAACATCTCAAACTTTTTGAGAGCTATATGTTCCTGTAGAACTGATATTCAAACATCTCTAATAGTAGGAACAAATGGAAGAAAGAAATACAGAGGGTACTGGGTCATATCCACAGCCACAGAATCAACTGGAAGGAGCTGTGTACGTATCCGAGAAATATTTAAATGCAAAACATTTAAATTAGCATTTTATTCTTTGGCTTAATCAATGCAAAAAAACCCAATCAGTTTTATTTTCTTTTATTTCCCAGGCACCTGACATATTGATGGACATTTTAGATATTAGATTATTCTGTCTAGCTTTCTGGTGGCCAAGCTGCCTCCTTTTCCTAGAAATTCCAACGGCTGACAAGCATGTCAAGGGATTTAGGGGAAAACCACTTGTGCAGCAAATGAATGTTGGATGTCATACTGTAAGACACTGAAAACAGCATTGAAAAATTATGTTTAAAATCTGAATCCTACCCTAGGTGTTTAATTGAATGTGAGATTTATTCTCCTTTAAGCCTGAGGTAAAATTCAAATGCACCATGGCCTCCTAGTGTTATTTTAGTAATTTGGAGTGCTCTACTTGGTCTCTAGCAGCCACTCCAGAGAGTTAATGTGTCTCGTGTCACAATTAGTAGATGGTGCAGATGCCTGCCTTATAATATCTCCCTGGCCTGTTTCACCTGTGTCTAGTCACGTACATTAAGACAACTGAATCCTAACCTTGCTCTTCTTCACTGGCACCTAAGTCAGACACATTCTTCCAGGTGGGCCAAATCATAATAGACTCCTGTTGAAGTGAATTGAACTCCTTTATATGTTCTGCGCATTCCTTCTGTCTACTATCAGGAAACTGCAGCATTGTTCTCTTGGGTTTCCCAAGCTAATACCATACCTAACTACATCTCTGACATAGTAAATGAAATTCAAGGCTCAGTGTGTTTGTAAATGGAAAACTAATACATGGGGAGTGAGGGTGGGTTTTGTACACCCATATGAACAGAAACAAAGCAGAAAATTGAAATTGTTGGTCATGTATCCCATTAGCACATGATTTACTACAGAAAATGTTTATTCCACTGTCTCTAAGGGAATGTTTTTACTGATATCTGTAGAAAGCACAAGTGAGTTGCATACAAAGTATTTCAGGAATATTTTTCAGACTCACATTGAAATCACACTCCAAATATGCAAAGTCAAGAAGACCTCAGATATACATCAATGAATTGGACAGGAGCACTCTTTGGGTTAGGAACTGGCTGGATGGCTGGGCCCAGAGAGTGGTGATGAATGGTGCTGCATCCAGCTGGGGCCTGTCACCAGTGGTGTCCCTCAGGGGTCTGTGCTGGGGCCAGTTCTGTTTAAAATCTTTACTGATGACATGGATAGGGGGATTGAGTCTTTCATTAGTAATTTGTGGTCGACACTTGTTGTATTGCATTTAGCTGCCCTTACACTGGATGGTGTGGTCCCCCCTTCCTGTCAGAATGGTTTCTCCCCAGATC
>JAWWEY010000001.1:59544918-59623294 GCA_035582745.1 Loriotus luctuosus | reverse complement strand
AAAGAGTTGATTGCAGAGCTCCAGGAAAGCTGTAGCGGCTCGGCTGTAGAGGAGAGGGGTCGGCCCTCTCAGACATCCCGGCTAGTCGGCCAGCAACCGCTAGCAGTCGAGGGGGCACTGTCCCACTCATGGGCACCCGCAGTGCAAGGGACAGCGCCTAAGGAGAGCACCCCGCGTTATAGCAAAGGGTGTCTCCTTGTCACGAGACAAGGCCGGCTCTGGCTATGCCCAGCAGGAAAGAGAGCGACTCCCCAATTGTGGCAAGTCCAGGATTTATTGTACATCCAAGTAAAGCCCAGGGGAGCAGACAAAGCGAGAGACCCGAGGGGTAGGTGCAACAGGGTTTTAAACGGAAGGGGGTACAGTGGTGGAACCCATCCTCGGGCAAATGAGAGTAAAGTACACAACAATTGACACAGAGAGAACACCAATAACAACACTATGAGGGAGGGGCCCCGGTCCCTCAACCAATCACTCCAGGCGCTAAGGAGAAGACTCCAGAGAAAAATGTGGGGCCAGAGAGTGACTGGCAGGGCACCGGGGAGGGGCACAGAAGAGATACATTATGTAACCATAGAAACCAGGGAGGGGTTAGAGTGACTGACAAGAAACTGACACTGGAAAGAGCGGGAAGGAGAACCAGGGCAGAACCATTGAAACATAAAAAGGGGGGAACGGAACAACCCAAAAAGCCACAGCAGAAAACTATAGGGAGACGTAGGAGTTTTACCAAATCTGTCTCCTAAATCCTTTCTCACTTCAGGAAACACCAGTACAGCTTGGGAACAGCAGAGTAACTGGAGGCAACAGGGGCTGCCCCAGCCCCAGGCATCAGATGTGCCCATGGGGATGGGTACAGGCCAAGGCTGGGCTGGGGGACAGTCCCCAGGTGGGACTTGCAGGGACTATGGCCAGGCAAGTGGAGCTGTGGGGAGCTGGGCAGGCTCTGCTGCAGTGTCATTGGTCCAGGGAGCTGAAATGGGGCCTTGGACCATGGGCAGGGCTGAGGAGCCATGGAAAAAAAATGTGCATTTTCAAGGGAGTATTCCTATAAAAAAATAAATATACATGAGAGGCAGACTGGATGATCCTTTGTATATGGTTAATTCCTTCAGTCAAAACCAGTGGGAAACTAGTTGGATAGAGCAAGATTGATTAAGTACCATTTAATCAATTTATAGGAGATATGGATGGCAATTTCAAAGGCAAACCACCACTATTAATTTAAATATTTATTTTGGACGTTTTAACTTCAAAGAAATGAGGTGTTTCGTACAGATGGTAGGATGTAACATGCAATTTATTGCTGCCATAATTATTGTGGGAAATGCTGCTGCTAATGGTTTCTATGTCACTTTAAAAAATATAAAAAATAAAAAAGTGAAAGTAAAAAACATTTGCATTGCAATTTGAAGCAGCACAGATCATTCTAGCTTCTCTGCTGTATAGAAACTTAATCTTATCCTATTCAAATAAAGTAAAATGTTAACATATCTTTAAAAGGGTCCGTTGTCTTCATAAAGACTGTGTGCCAAGATATGAAAATAATCCATGGCACCAGGGAGGCAACAGGATATACAATTTTGGGATGGGTTGGCAGCAAAAGTGCCCTCTTTTGATTGCTTTGACTTTTAAACTGTTTTAAACTATTTAGCAAAGTATAATCTCAATGATTTAAGCATCTCTCAGGAGATATTCCTGGAACTTTGATAGAGTTAATTTGTTTAAAAAGTGTCTAAAGCAAATATGGCATCTAAAAAGTACATGCTTGCTAGCTCTTTCTATACAAATAATTAATAAAAGCAAGGTTGCAACTCAGTTTCATCCCAATCAGATTAGCTGTTTTTGCAATGAAAACCTCCAGGCAAAATCCTGAAGTCATGTTTAAAAACATCATGAAGCATTAGAAATTTGCTGACTTCCTGAAATGGTGAAAACACCAGAAAGTTTCATTAATTTTTCAGTTCAAGTGAATACTTGCTCCTTTCCTGTGATTGTGTACTAATTCCAAGGCTAAGTCTTTCAAACAGCCATAGAAGGTCACAAACTGAAGGATTTTGTATCCTTCCTTTTATCAGTAGGAAGTTTTCTTCTGTGCATGTGTGCGTTTGAGTGTGGTTCAAGTGTTCATGAAGATAAAAGCAAGATGGGCAAACAGAAACAACCATGACTCAAACACATCCTTGTTTTATTTTCTAAATTTTTGCACAATGGAAAGCCAGTGGTTGAAAAGAACTTGGCAACAGATACCTCAGGGATGATCAATTACAGAATCACATAATCATCTAGGTTGGAAAAGACGTTTGATATATTCGATTCCAACCTACGACTGAACACCATGCTGCCAAGTAGACCATGGCACCAAGTGATTTAGTGGTGCCATTCAGTCTTTCCTTAAACACCTCCAGGGATAATATCTTCACCACCTCCCTGGGCAGCGCATTCCAATGTCTAATCACTCTTTCTGCAAAGTCATTCTTCCTAATATCCAGCCTCAACCTGCCCTGGCTCAGCTTAAGGCTGTGTTCTCTTGACCGATCACTGGCTGACTGGGAGAAGAGCCCGGTCCCCACCTGGCTACAGCCTCCTTTCAGGAAGGTGCAGAGAGTGGCAAGGTCTCTCTTGAGCCCCTGGAGGGGGCCAGTACCTGATCACCCAAACAGTGAATACAATGAAGGGCTCTGAGGCAGCGCTCTATGGACATTGGCAATTATGCCACATACGTACTCTTGCCTTCAACTTAAAATGAAGCAGAAGCTGTTCACATGAGAACATCTTTTTGCTCAGCACTAAAATTGATGGACAGAATTGTTTTCTGTTAAGAAAATCTTATAAGAGCAGCAAAAACCAATGTATCCCACAAACCTCTCCATGGGTGGCCTCTGCATAGCATGATCTGCATTGCTAGGAGGTCCAACTGATGCTGCAGAACCCGGGGTTCTCTGACAACAGAAGAGGCATAAAATTATCTAAGCTATCCTCTTTTTATCTCTCCTCATAAGTCCAACATATGGTGTTTTAAACAATACCTTACAAATTCTACTCTTCTTATCATCATTGCAATAAGCACTAATACCAATTCATTAAATTGCCTTTTGAGATGATGGAAACTGGTGTTTCCAGACTCATGAAGTCTAGAGCAGAATTAAGAGATTTTAATGTATGACAATGGATTAGTGATGCAGATGGCACAAAGACCTTCTAAGTGACAACAAGCAGAGACAAGCAGAGAATCACCAAAAACTGCACCAAAACCAGCTGGATAGAAAAAGTGATTTGAGCCAATGTGACCCCCAATAATTACAAAGCTAGGATGAGCAGATTTATTCTAGTTTAGACTGTAGTCACTGCATAATCCCACTGATCTTTCTGCAGAGCCCACAGAGAACAGGAGGGCAAAATGAAACCCTTCTAGCTTTTGTTTGATAGATTTTTTCTCCTGCCATAAAAATAGATATTAGATGTCCTCAGTACTAACTTTCTCAATACTTCATTCAAATGAATTGTAGTCCAAAGTGTTCAAGTAAGTTTGAATATTTTTCATAATATTAGGAAGTTGTTTTTTTCTTTAGCCTCATTTTTATGAAAAAGAAAAACTGAAATCTCAATTTTTGTTTCATTTTCTATGAATTCTTACTTACAAAAACTCTTCACCTTGTCACAGTAAGAATTTTCACAAACACAGAACACAGCTCACTTATAATTTGGATGTTGAAATTTATGTCAGAAATGAACAAAAATAAATACAGAATAGCAGATAGTGCGAATTGCCACTATAAAAAGTGGTAAGATGTACATTAGGTAAACATCATTTGACATTCCAAAATTTAAAGATAAGTTTGAGAAATGTAGGTACACTCGGTCTGACTGGGACAAAGTTAATTTATTTCATAGCAGTCCAAATAGTGCTGTGTTTTGGATTTGTGCCTAAAGCCATTGGCGGCACATTGTTGAACAATGCTTGCACAGCATCAGGGCTTTCTTTTTTACCACTCTGTCCCCTGAGCAAATAGACTGAGGGTAAGCAAGATGTGTGGATAGCTGACACAAACTGGTAAATGGGATATTCTATACCCTAAAATGTCATGCTTAGCAATTAAAATTAAGGGTACATCAAGAAAATGTGGGTAAATGGGGTAGGGGAAATGTTGTGTGTGTCCCAAGGTTGCTGCTGCTCAGAGATTGGCTGAGGATTGGTCAGGTTGGGGCAGAGAGTGTGTGATGGCATGCTTAGCTGCTTGCCTGGGCAAACCTGTGCAGAGGGAGGGATGAATTCTAGAATTTGGGAAATTGCATCTTGGGTTTAGTAAGACTGGTGGCGGTCTGATTTTAACAGATTTTGGACAACTGGGAATATGCCAGTTGATGACTCCACATGCTTATTTTGAAAAAAATAATTTGACCAGTAATCTGTATTTTTGAGGTACTTTTGGCTATTATAGCCATCTCATTTACAAGAAATTATTTTCTTCTAACATCCATGAATGCTGCATAGTAATACATTTGTGAAAAACATCATTAGTGGGTTTGTATTTATTGATTTCAGAATCACAGAATCACAGAATATTCTGAGTTGGAAGGGACATACAAGGATCATCAAGTCCAATTCTTAAAGCGAACAGCCTTTCCAGGGATCCAACCCATCACCTTGTCATTGTTAGCACCATGATTTAAACAACTGACACCTTGTTGTTGGATATCACCAAAATACAATTTAAAAAAATAAGTGGAAAATGGACAAATAATTCTCCTCTTGAGAAGGCTGGCAAAGAGGATGAGGAGCTCAGAAAACTGTAACTCATGAAAACAGTCAAAAGCACAATGTGTAAACAGGTTAAAGAAAGGTAATCCTAGGAAATGTTCACCACTTGATAATAGCAAAGGTTATATAGAGCACAGTACAGTTGATTCAAATTAATTGAATCAAGCAAGTGCTTCCTAAAGAAAATTAATGGTATCTGTAATCTCTTCAAAAATGCAACAGAGGTTCATATACATATTGTGGTACATAAGTTCTGAAAGCATCAAACCTGCCCATGTAATGCCCTTGATGGGCTTTGATAATTTCTGTCCAAAATAAATAGTAAAAGAAGCTGAAACTGTTTCATATTCCTTTCCAGGCAATGAGTATTTGTATTTCCATTTTGCATAAGGTTTCGTCTTCCTTGTTAGCTGTGTTTATCTGAACTGCTATACTCAGATTTACGAGACTAGAAAAACATTATAAAGGAAAGGTAACTACTGAGTTATTTTAGAGATAGATGACTATCTGAAAAAGATAGGAAGGCAGAAGAATACCAAATTAATTAGGAAGACATAGGTAAAAGAACTGAGGAATCGTAAGAAAAACTCACCCATGGAAGGTCAGATTTTATGAAGGAGGAAGCAAATTTAAGAAGGATTAAAAGGTTTGGAATAGACATTGAAAGGTAATATAGGCAAAGAACATACTGTGGGAATGTCTCCCCTTATGAAAGGTCTTATGTTTATTAAAATTAATATATTTAGGCATAACTTTCAAGTGATGTACCAAAAAGCCAATAAAATATTGCTTTCTATATTTCTGGGTTTCTTTAAAACATACTAGATCATTTTCAGCAGTAGTTAACAGTTCTTTCTGAAGTGAATTACATTATACTACTGATAAGCAGATGAAGCAGACAGCAACAAGTAAGCTGTATCATGAAAATTTTTTTGAGAATCCTTACTGTCACTGTGCTATTGACATGTTAGTGTTTACCACAGTGATGGAAGGAAATTTGAGGTTAGATTGTTTTCTGATGATGCAGTGATCATGTAATGATTTTCCTACTGGTGATGACAGAGATTTTTCTTTGTGTGCTAACATTGATTTGTGGTGTTTTTTTCCTCTATAATGAAACAAAAAAAAAGTTTAAAAATTTATTAAAAAAAAATAGCAACAACACAAACACCCTCCAAAACCAGGAACCAAATAATAGTAACCTGCATACTAATAGCTATGACAGATGGAGCAATTTCTCCTGGTAATCAGCTCTAATAGGCATGGACATACTGAGAAATAAAAGACCAGGCAGTATGACTAGCTCATGGATATGGCAGCAGAAAAGTTGACTACAGCTTAACAATTAAAAAAAGGATGCAGAAGGTAGGAAAGGTGCCAGCCAGGCTAGGGTGCAAAGTAATCTACAACTGCGTGTCTGACAAGAGGTGTGCTGTATGTGAGACAGAAAAAAAAGTGTTCTGTAATAAGGTCTCGAAATCACTTTCGAGATTTCTCTTGTGATTTATTATTCCTGCCCACATATGCCTCTGAAGTCTAGGTTTAACTTTTTAATGAGGTGGGGGGGTTTAAAGAATTGCCCGAGTGTTTTGGCTGTGTAGGTATAGAGTACCTCACCTTAAAGCACCCATGGGAAGGGCAGAAGCACAAGGAAACAATCACATTTTTGTGTGGTTTTTCTCATATTTAGTAAACAATAAGTCCTAATAAAGAAGGGGAAGCAAATTAATGTCTTCATAACAGGAGGAGTGGAGAAATGTTGGTGGTTGAATGCCTGAAGGTCTGAATAGGTTAAACATAGATCCTCTAAATATGGAATTTACTTATTTCAAGCCTTTATTGATATATGGTTAAAGAGTAAGATCCAGGTGTATGCAAAAGTATCAATATTACCATAATTAAATTCATCTTTCTTATAATTTTTTTTTACTCCGTACTATAAAGAAGATTTTGATTCAAAGCCTTCACTACCTCTCCCATCTGACTCTTCTCAGCCTCCAGCTGCCCTTTTCTGTTCTCCCTGACACAGAAAATATGCCTTTATTTATCCCGTGTGGGGATAGGAATAGCTGGTGAATCTTTGCTTATTTACATCTAAAGTCAGAAACAGACAGCCAGGATAATTATCCCTTGGTTCTGTCTGGAGCTCCTCTTTAAAAAAAAGTTTAAGCCTTATCCAGGTTGCTGAATAAAGTGTGTGAAAATTCATTAGAGCTACTCCAAACAATGCAGATGATAGTTGTGCAGCTAATTAGTCAGTAGTTCAGAGTTTTCAGTCCTTTCAGCTCGGAAGAAAAAGTAAAGAGTTCACTTGTGCTCCCAGTTGGAAAAAGGATTGCATTAGCAGTATGCTATCAATGCTCCAGGTACTGCTGAGAGTCACTTGACCACAAGGAACAAGAAAACTCTGAGTAAAAGAAAGTACAGCTATTTATATCTGTATTTACATTTTAATAGATCAAACTGCTCTCAGTAAATAAAAACTACAAAAAATTATAAAGAATAATAGTCAAAGCCCTGAGCTTCAGGGCAATCTGAAGCAGCTGCATGCTTTTAATATAACAAATCTTGCTCAGTATGGCTTTACTAGCACAGGTGGTACTGTACATTATTCTTCCTAAAATAGAGTTATGGTATTTCATTACACCCATTGTTCAGAGTTGCAACGTTCTTCTTTCCAAAGGAGGCAGCCCAGATGAGGTCTGTAACAAGAACTGGGAGGGTGTTGGCTGGTACCTGGAAGATGATTAACAGTAATTCCATGCAATATGCAACATTTGCAAAAGTGAGGATAATAAAATCAGTGAGCCAAACAAATGAGCCATATGTTGAGTTATCTATCACCCAGGAGGTATACCAGGAAAAGGGTGCTGATCATCCCACTGGAAATTTTCTGAATAGACATATTATCACTTATCAATATCAATATTATATTTAAGGCTAGGATCTTTATGTGTGATGGTTGCTGATGGTTAGCTTACAAAATTGAGATTTTTTTTTATTGCTATATCTTATTGCTTGTATGGAAGAATACAAGCATTTATAACCAATCTATACACACTATTAGCCAAGGAAGGAAATTTGACTTGAAGAAAATAAGGTTTTAGTTTAACATTCAAGAGTTCATTTTGCAGGAAGAGAAATGCAGTCTTGTTTTATCATAGTTACAAATAGATACTCTGAATCAGAAAGCAATTAACAAAAAATACATAAATTAAATGGGTGAAATTACTTCCTATTTGATTTTTTATTGCTGACCCTTGTAACAAGCAGCAACTAAAGACAAGTCTTTGACAATTTTTGAACACTTTATGTTATTCATAGCAAAATTGCAGTATAAATAATATAGATAAATTACACATAACACATATATATTATGTGTTTATAAATATGTATATACAAAAATATTTCTGGGTTTTTTTCAAATCTGAACAGTTTGATCTTGCTGTAACTATTCTGCTTAGATAAAGTGGCAGCTTTAGTTTTTTCCATTTTTCCTGTGTCTATGATATTATTTTTCCTGAAAAAAAAAATTGAGGTTCTTTTTCCTTCTGTTCCTGTACAAATGCAAGCTTTTTTATGAATAAGAAAACTTCAAGTAAATATTTTCCTGCACACAATCAACAGCTTCCCTGCTCATAATGATTGCACATAATAATCTATCAGAAATTTGATCACATTAGCTGAAAATATGTTATTCCTTGTAACATATCAAAGGTATTTGTCAGAATTTATGACTTTGAAGCTGGAAGCACTAAAAATTGAAAACCCTCAAATTTCAAGCATCTTTTTTTCAATAAGTTCTTCTGAACTCACAAATTTCAGCAGGAGAAAGAGTTACTTTCACTTTACGAAATCTTAAACTACTTATATCTTGATTGCTTTTTACTTGCCTGTTGATTTTTTTCACTTAGACAAAAATTACATATGAAGCTTATAAACCTCTTTCTTTTTAAACACTGCTGTAAACCTCTTTTCCATTGTGCTCAGCAGCCTAGAGTTCAAGACCCAGCTATGATCTGGCCTAGAAGCATAACCTGGGTTCTTGCCTTCTGAAAAAGTTCTAATTTAGAAACATGTGAGAAAAGAGGACAGAAAAATAAGAGAGATAAAATTACAGCCAGAGGTAGCTGTAATTTTGAGACAAGATAATTAGTGGCGCAAGCATCCAGGGAGAAAAGCACTAACATGAAAAAAATATAAAATGCTAAAAATATAACTTGTACAGCTAGTTGAGTAGTCAGGAATCACCGTGGCTTTGAATTGAGATTATCAGTGTCACCAGTGATGACAGAGCGGGTGACACCTGGTGACTCAGAGTGGCCTCACTGAGAACCTTTTCAAGGAGTGATAGAGGCAGCTTTGAGCCTTCTGACTAACAGCTGTGAGCCCAACAGAAACTCCTACCGTGCCTTAGGAGTACTGGTGAGGAAACCAATGCTTAGCCTAATAATTAATTATCATTAAATTTTCAAATCTTAGTTGTGTTCTGTGCATGCTGAACTGGTAAATAATTGCTTCTCACTTTTCAAGTTGAGAATATATCTCATGCAGAGTTTCTTTGCACTGTACAAATGGTGACTCAATAAACTGATCCTAAAGAGAAATAGCAGGATTCAGTGAAAAATAATCTCACACCACGTTTTCCCCATTGAGAACTGCATAAGGAAATCAGCAAATCAAAATAAGTCTAAATATGGGTAGTAGCCAAAGTATCAAAGGTTTCTCCTGCCGTGGATGAATTTTGTACTTTCTAAAACCTGCTTTCTACGTATAGTATTGAGTTCTTGTTTCTTAGTTACTTTACAGAAGAAGATAAAAACAGGAGAGGTTGATATACGGTAAGCAAAAAACAGTTTAAAACTCTTGCGTGTTTTCTACCCATCTATAACATTCCCTGGGGTTTTTAAAAGCTACTGTTTTAGCAGAAATTCTGGTAGCTAAAAGCTACATGAACACTAGCTTTCTTACTACAACTAGCTGAATAGTAAAGAGAACAGGAATGGAACTACTTCTCGAGATTCTAGACCAAATTTAAGCTCAGCCACATTCTTTACCTTTTCATGTTTATTTTCCATTAATGTTTGAGTAGCCAAGCTTAACTTTCTCAAACAGGCAGAAAAGCAAAATTTCATAGGAAAGAATATCAATGAATTTTGATAGGATTGCAATATTTGTAATTCATGTCCAGTTCATTGATTATTGTGCTGAAAACACACAAACTGACCCACGAAGTGAGGTTTTGTTCTGCAGTCTGAGACTGTAGTACAATACTCCTTTGTGTAAGGAAGAGGCAGATATAACCCCAATTTAAACTGAGCAGGCTACACAGACAAAAAGCAAATAGTAATGCAGGAGCAAAAAGCACCAGCCCCCAGAAGTGAACATTTCTTCCTCCCTAGACATTTATATTAGTTAAAATTTGTGTGGAATGCAGGGGTACATTCTGGACACTTGTAGCTGCCTCTTCACTCACAGTCCTTATTTTTTATTTCTTATTTAATTTAGAAGTCACACAAATTATAAAAGCCGAAAGAGCTACAGGCAGAATTATTTGCAGGCCATCAAACACATAAGAAGGGAGAGAGTGTATGTGGAGCACTTGTAGTTGTTGCCTGTGCTTACAGAGCATTTCTTGTAAGACAAGTACATGTCTCGCTTCTGAGTCTTCCATGTTGATCATGAAATAAACACACAGAATAGAAAAGGTAGGGCAGTGATAAGAGTCTTCTTCCTATTTAATATTTTTGTGCCCATTCATTTATGCAATAATTTCATTCATGGAGCTAATTCCATTAATTTTGTTTGGCAATAAAATTCAAGGCTATAACCACAATATGACCTTTACAATTCGATGTCACAATCTTTCAGATTTAATGTATAAGCATGGCATTACCTAAGATGTAGTTTCTGGCACTTAAATTGATTTTCGGAAGCTGATTCTATGCCCCAAATTTCCACACTGTTCATGCAGAAAATATTTCCCATGGAATATTCCCATCTACCGGAGAGTGTAGCTGCACCCCAGTATCCCAAAGATTTAGTGCTTTTAAGAAGGCATTTGCTGACATTAATCTCTCACTGGAGAAGTCAAGTGGCACAGCATCACAGAGAAGCACTGAAAGAGGATTTGGTTTTTTTTGTTTTGTTTGGGGTTTGATTGTTTGTGTACTGGTGACCACCATAGATGCAGTACTTGCAAGAGGCATTGTGGGGATTCACCCCATGGAAGAAAAATTCAGTAATGTGATAGACTGCTAATCCACTGAGCACCAGCAATTTTTCTCTATTTTCTAGGTTCTAAATAAAGTTTGGAATTATTTTATTCAGATTTTCTCCCTTCAAACATATTTGCAGCATTTTCTCAGAAGATGCAATTTGGATTGGGCAGAACAAGAATTTACCTTGGATCTCATTTCCCAAATGTATTATTCTCCGTAGCCAGCCATTCTAGTACAGCTGACAGCAGCATCAAAGCCTATATTTTAATTCCTACCTTAATACAAGAGTGATAACAACTAAGTTTGGTGGCCTCAGGCTCTTAAATATGGATATTACCTATCCATGAACCCCTGCCAAGGCTTTAGACCTTTATTCTCTGTCCTCACACAGATAAAAGTGCATAAATAATCTTACTTTTGTCATTGTGCTTGGCTGAACTTATCTAAGTTTTTGTGTCCTGCATCGTATATCCGCCCTTTAATTTCATCTCACAGATTTCTCTGAGCTCTATTAGATCTATTTTAGATCTAATAGCTCCTTCCCTGTTAATATACAGTGCATAGGAAATATTTTTGAGAAGCCAAAAATTAATAAATTAGTACATTCTTCTGCTTAGAATAGTCACTTGGCTATTAGTTCCCTCACTGAAATGTGGAAACCACGAAAATGTCTGGCACTATTAAACTTGTCAGCCAAGAAAGGAAAAGAATAAACATACTTTGAGATAACTGAATTATTTCTGCAAGCAACAGGGTTTCAATTTTTTTTCTTTTTTCCTTACCTAAGCCACTGTCATTCTAATTTATTAGTAACCTAAGAAAACAATGTTGATTGAATGCCAGTCCCTGACACGTTAGTCAAGCAATACTCTCTTCATTTCAAATGTCTACTGAGACTAAAAAGGGCATCTTTCAGCTTTCCAAGTAATTTAAAACCACTCTGTGTTCATCTACATCAGTTCAGTAGAGGAAATCAACTTGTCAAAGAATAACACCAGGTGACATTTTTTGTCGCAAAATCCCTGGAACAGGTAACGTCTTCTAAGCCTTACTACTGAAATAGCAAGATGTGTTGGGCAGTGTCATCCTATGACAAGCTCTCCTCTGATTTCACAAGTCACAGCCTCTTAGTCCATGCACTTTAGACCTTCAGTAAGCAACAGCCAACATGGATCATTCAAGAGCAAATCATGCCAAACAGTTTTAATTCCTCCCGGGATAACATGACAGGCCTTACAGACAAAAAGGAAGCAATATATTAAAGTTTCATATTTGGCTTCTGTAATGCTTTTTACAATTTTTTAGTGTCAACATCATCTGCATGCAAAAGAAAATTGTTTAAATGCATTTATTATAAATGGATTGCAAAACTAATTGGAAAAATGCAGTCAGAGAATATTAATGGTTCACTGTCCAAGTGGAAACATCCATCAAATTTAATTTTTGTGGTGCTGTCCCAGAACAGCTGTTTTTCAGTATTTGGCTTAACGACCTTAAGTCATGAATATGACTATTAGTTTCTCATGTCGATATCAAAGTGGAATAAACTTCAAATATATTAGAGAACAGGAACAGCATTCAGAGAGATTTTTAGATACTGCAAGAATGAATAAGAGGGTGAAATTTTACATGACCCTATAGGTTTTGTGAAATTAACTAAGTTTAGGCAGAAATAACTGCTATCAACAGCAAAAAACCTGCTAGCTATAAATTCTTCAGAAGTAGAGGTGAGGATGCAATAGATCATAAATAGTCTTGAGTCTTCATTATCACTGATAAAAAATAAGGCAAGATAATAAAAATCTAGTCTTTAGTGTGTCTGGGAAGGTTTGGATGTACTATTGTGGAAGTCTTTAGGAATTGACCAACAAAGATGTAGGTATTATTTCTTTGATGTAGAAAGATGGGATAAGCTCCTATTTTAGGTCTTTAACAGCTTTAAATCTCTGTGAAAACTAATTTTAATGCACTTTGGTTTGCCTGTATAAGAGGGAGACAGATCCTGCTGCTATGCATCTCTGTTCTGCTCTATTTCTATGATATGGTTGACTTCATTTGTACAACTAAATTACATCATTTCAGGATCTTGTCCCAAAGATGGAAAAATCGTTGATTGAAAAAATGTATCTATTTCTAAAAGTGAATCCAATTTCATACAGAGGCATATGCCACAGAGCTAAAGGAAAGAAAACAAACTCAAAGCATAAATTAAACTGGCATCTTCTGAAACACCACATAAATAACTCATCTTGTTCTTAATTGTAATATAAAATTAACTTCATATGATCTGAACATGTATAAATATTGAAACACATTTCATTTAAGGAGAATAAATTCATACTAGGTCATTTGAACTTTATAGATTTTTTTATAAATACTTGGTTTTACCAAATAAATTATAAACTATGATTGATATTGAATCTTTGAGTAGCTGAAGATCAGATTCTTTTCTTCAGAACAAATTCCAAGCTTTTAATGCACACTCTTCCTTCACCTTTTCAATTGTTTGTTTTTAATTTCAGGTGATTTACAAATATATTCCATAAAAGTGAAAAAAGCAAGTTATTTTTAGTGAGGCTAATTTGTTAGTCCCATTAAGCCTTATTTGAATGTACTTTCCTCTAAGAAGTCATAGACCAAATCAGTTTTTAGTATCCTAATACCATTGCATTACAACATAATTTCTCAGCCTACTAATCCAGTTCTAGAAATGTGATGAACACAGAACCTTCAATTCACAGATAGCACCAAGCAAAACAAAAAAGTGTCAAGTGAAGTGAGTGATTTGTTAAAACAGAAACACTATTCTGTAAATCAATACTGTGTTCAATTAGTGGGGGATTTGCAAGTTTGTACATCTGCTCAAATAATTTATTGTAATATTTTAGAGCATAGGCTTTATGGTTTTTTGTATTCAACATTTCATCACAATGTTTAAATTAAATTTCTCAAAATAAAGAAAATCTATTTAAACATGCATAAAAAATAGAATTTGCTACAAGACTGAGGTACTGCAATTAAGACATCAGCATGTGCAGTGTCTGCATATGAACTAGCCCAACAATGTCCCCTTGTAATGCTAAAACCAAGTCAGTCTCTTAGATAACTAGATGTTTTCCATACAATTAGGAGATTGAGGAAGATATTGGGGCTTGATCAATTGTGTAGGATAGATATCTAATGCTGACTGGGATGCACCCAACATCCAGGCCTGGCAGGTATTACATAAAAAGGAAGGGAAAATTCTTTTCTTGGAATGGAACCTAGAGATCCAATGGATACCATGTGTCCTACCCTCAGGCAAATACACACTTCCACTCAAGTTGGTATCACCTGCCAGCTGACAGAGGGAGCACTTGATCTTCAGGACAGGACAAGAGATAATGGTCTAGCACAACTCCCCTGCAATGAGCATGAACATATTCCACCAGACCAGGTTGCTCAGACGCCCATCCAACCTGACCCTGAATATTTCTAGGAATGGAGCATCCATCATCTCTCTGGCAACCTGTTCTTGTGTTTCTCCAGTGACACTGTAAAAACCTTCTTCCTTATTTCTAATCTACATTTACCCTCCTTCAGTCTAAAACCGCTATCTCTTGTATTTTTATAGAAAGACCTGCTAAAATGTTTTCCCCATCTTTCTTATAGGCCCTTTCTAAGTACTGAAAGGCCACGGCAGGATTGAGCACCTCAGCCTTCTCATCCACTGTTACCAGCTTGCCAATCCTGTTTATGGAAGGAAAGCTTGGCTTGACTTTCACAGAGGTAATGATTATAACAACATAAAGCCTTTTTGCCCTTACATAATTTCATTGTGAACTCATGGTGCAGTCTTCTGAAAAAAATGGCTGAAATGAGGTCCCTGTCAAGAGGAGGAAAAAAAATGTTGGGAAGACATATCTGCAGGTAAATAAAAGTCTCTTTCTTTAGATACTGAACATTCAGGATTCGCTAAATGATTTCACTCTCTCTTGATTAAACAGGAGAGCAAAGAGGGAGTCTCTGGGCACATTGCAAGATGCACTTGTTCCGCTGGCTTCTCTTGGCAGCAGGAGGTTGATTTGAAAGCGTAAAAAATGCTGACCATGAATATTCATTTACTTTATAAATCAACTTGCTTGACTATACTTACATCTGAGTTCCTGTCTCAGAAGCATTTTAATAAATAAGTTTACTTAAAAGAAGTTTGTTGAGACTTAAACTGTTCCTGACTGTTTCAGGAATGATCTCAGAAACTGAGCTGCAGATCTGTAATCTTAATTTTTGAGTACAGCACTAATCAAGAAATCTACCATACCTCTGATATATTAAAGGAAAACTTATTGAATGATAAATACTTGTCAACAAAATGGGATCAAGAAAGTGCTTAATCAAAATAAATATTTTACAATAAATAGATCAAGATATTTTAAAATTTGCTGCTATATAGAGATATAGTGGAGAAACCATTGTGAGTTGCTAGACAGCAAAGAAACAAATAATAGCAAGACAAATATTGAGGTTTTACATAATTTTATACCTACTCTTTAAAGTCATTTTACTACCAATAGGATTAATTCAATGTAGAGATATAGTAAATGGTGAATTTGATATGTATTTTTCAAATGAATACTGGAGATTTAAAAACAAGATGGGGGGGAGTATTTAGATTTTGGGTAGTTCATTGAATGTAAGAAAATAGTTTTAATCTTACTAAGTACAAAATCTTCTAATAAAGCTGTATGTCTTTTAAAAAATAATATGAACCAAAATTACTTGGAAAACCTAGTATCTAAAGAGATTCCTTTCCTGTTTTATAACTCCATAAGGTCTAAGGCAATAGAATAAATAGCTTCAGGCAAATCTTCAACTTGTGTATCAAGACTCAACTTGTTTACTTTTACAAAATTTTGACAGCATAGAACAGACAAGAAGACACAATATTGACTATACATCTGGTTCACAGTATTTTAATAACATTTCTGTACCTAAATGTTAGGTAAAACTAACATTGAAGCAGAAAGGAAAGGGAAAAAGAAAAAATGAAAAACCAAAGCAAGAAAACTTCTCAAATACAGGAAATTAGATGAAACTGGGTTTTATTACATTAATGAATTAAGCTTGAAAAGCTATTCTTTAAATTATTGTACGGAAAAACAGAAATCAGCCCAGAAGACATGACCGAGTAGTGACTTGCAGAGACAATGTGTGTTACATCTCCTTTAGGCTCAAATATTCAGGGAAGTGTAAGAGGTGAAGGTTTCTACATCTTAATAAAGACAGAAAAAAGATTTATTAAGTTAATAATTTATGTTGTTTATGGGGTGTGATCACATTTGGGGTTTTCCAGGAAAACAGAGATATTCTCAAAAACAAAGTTACCTTGGAATCATAAAATCAAAGAAAAATATTTATTACTTGGAGAAGAACCCAAATTTGCATTTTTTGCTGAAGTAAAACTCATATAAGAGTTTAATAGGTGTTCTTCCTTGAAAAATCTTTATATTAGCATTTTTAATGTATCAGTGAGGAAGCAAATATCTAACAATTTTAATGTTCTTTATTTTTCTCAGGAAGAAGAAATTTACTGGGCATAATAGTAGGAACTGTATAATTTATACATATCATCCTCTCTGCCAAGGATAGTTTTGCCATCAAAAGTCCAGAGATGGCAGTGTCTGCTGTTTTGCTAGGAAAGGAAGAGAGCAGAGAACTGATTTAATCTGCTTGGTGTCCAGTTTTCCTAGACACAAATTTTGTGTTGAGCTCCTGCAGAATTCCCTTCCCAGACCATTATACCCTGGTATTATAAACTGGAAAAGATACTGGCTCATTACTCATTTCAGAAAATGCTCAGTTTATGTGGAAACTAATCAGCCACCTAACAGAGTTCAGAGATTTGTAAAATTGTTCATCAATTTTTTGTAAATAAAGTCTGCTTTCGATGTATTTGTCTTTGTATGATCCTCCAGAAAGTAATCTTCCCTTCTCTAACAGCTCATTCTTAAACCCAAGCTCAAGCCAAATCACTCATATAATGTTTTAAGCTCTGAAAAACAATCCAATTACCGCAAAAGTGAGATGGGGAAGACAGTGTTAATTACTGATAAATGCCAGTAATTAATTAGTTTGCAACCATGGTTTCAGTAAGCTAAGAGTAACTGAATATGCTTGTTTCTGCCCTGGAGAAGCTGAGCTGCTCTTTTATCAAAAAGGTTAAATCTTTCTGTATATGTGAACTTTTTTTCTGTAATTTTTCAACTTTTTTGAATCAATTACCTAAACGTTGTCGATCACATTACTGCTTTGTTAGTTGCAGAACCTGTCAGCTACTATCTGTTTCTTTGCTGTTCTATTCTTATCTTTAATGGGAATTTATTACACATATAGCTAAATTTAATGCCTGTAAATGCATAAAATAATATTCATTTTTCTGGAAAATTTCCATCCATGTCCATAACTGTCACCAACAGAATACCATCAGACTTGACAGAATTCCAGTGAGCTTATATTTTACCTTTCTATCATTGAGCATCTACAAAATTGATGTGAGATTAAATTGCCTATACTATCCAGATGAAAAAAAAAAGTTTTGTACTACTTTTACACTTAATATAAATTGAATTCTCTCTTAAGTTTTTGTTTTTTGGGTTTTTTTTCCCGATATGTAATTTAGAAAAGCTTTTCAAGGAAAGCTGTGGAATGAGGCAGAAGAAAGATAAATTTGAGTGATGCTAAAAGCAACATGTAGAGTAGAACTTTATTTATTACATTTTCTACTGCTGAAATTCTTCTAATGACTATTCAGGTGCCTGAATCAAATTCCTCTGTGTTTGCAATCCCTTTCTTTTTTTTTAATTTTTCCCTTCAGGTCCTGAGGTGCAGATCATAACTAACTGCCACCTTCAGGCATTCTTAGATCAAGCCTCTTACAATGCTGCCAAAGTTCGAATGACAGAATGGGAGCAGAACTGAATTTTGCCAGCAACACCTATTTGTTTCAGACCAGAAACAGCCACAGGGTTAACCCAGTCACATTAGAACAGCACCTGTGAAATTTTTCAAGACCATATATGAAACAAAATGCAGGGATACAAAAGGCCTTTAAGTACAGATTCCTACTGTTTCAACAAATTAGATTCTTCTTTGACAGTTTAGTTTTCCCTGAAAGGCTGTTCATAGCATGTCAACTCCATAGATGTCATTATATTGTTTTTGCTTGTCTTTAGATTACCTTAGCAGTAGCACTTGGGTAACCACATGTAAGTGGATGAAAGGCTTTTTAATGTATCTTCTGTTCAGCATATTGCTTGCATCCAGCACAATTTCCATAATTTTCCACAGAAGAAACATCACTGAGATTATAAACATTAATTTTTCAAATTATTTATTCTATCTGATTCTCTTCTAATCCAATTTCTTTGAGACAATTGGAATTTCTTTTTCCATAATGTCATGTACTGATTGCTAGGCCCACAAAAGAAAAATACAGTAGACACACGCATGACCTTTCCCATTCCTCCTTGCCAAAAACTTTCTGGAGTCCTTAAGATCAAAAGATTCTCTTTGAAAATATAGTTTTAGCTATCCATTCAGCTTTTATCACCATTTGTATAAGCATGGGATATGGTTTTTGTCAAAGAATGACAATCCCTTTTATTATTGTTCTAAAACAGACTCAACTCTGAAACAGTTTCCAGTGAGTCAGCTTGCACTGGCTCCCTTCCTAATTTGTGCCAAAAAGATCTCATTAAAATTAACTGATTTTATGAATAAATTAAAAGCGTCTTCTGTGATATATCCTAATTCTACCAGCTATGGATTGCATCTGTAGACAAAATTGATCCCAAAAACTAGTTACAAACAGCCAAGGTGATATTCAGTGTCACAAAGTCAAGAATCAAATTGTTACAGCTGCAGGATTTGACCTTGCTCTGCCTGCCATACCAGACTCTGTTTTCAAGTTCAAATGAAGTTAACACTACTGCAAAAGTCTCTCTGTGCAAAACTATCTTTTATTCCAATAGAACTGGGTTCAAGACATACAGAAAGCTTTGTTTCATAATAGCATCTATCAAGGGAAAAAAAAAAAAAAAGCAAAACAGCAGAAACAAAATCCTTCATGAAAATCTGAGGATTTATTCAAACTCACTATGGAAGTGATTTCCTATATAAAATCTGAATATCTGAATTTTAACTTGATAGTTCCTTGCACACAGATTGGCTCTTTTTTTTAATATGTTCTGTTCCCTGTGTGTTTAAAGAGCTATTTTGTGTTTTTAACCTGAAATAGAGCTAAGAAAGGAAAAGTAGAAGGTGAATTCCCTTTGTTTTTTCTATTTTCTTTCCTATGCAAAATGACTAGTATGTAACATTGCTCCAAAGAGTGAACAGTTGCGCTACTGAAGACGCCTTTTAAAGAAATAAATGTCAACTGTGAGGGATTAATTTGATGTGAAAATGTACATTACTGATTATTATTTTATGTAAATAAGGAAGGACAGTTCAGTGATTAAGGCTCTAACTGAGGATAAGAGGCTTATATTTCTTCTTTATTAAGATTTTTTTTTGTGATCTTCAGCTCCTCAGAGAAATGTGTGAGGGTTGATTTTAAAACCCTCCTCAGTCATTTACCTGAAATTTTTTATATGATTAAGTACCTTTAAGACCTTGAGTGCAAAACTTTCAGGGTGTTTATAGATTTTGCTGTAAGGCATCAAGATCCATACCTGGGAAGATTACAGCCATATGAGCTTAGCAGTCACTCGGAGGGGGGAAGTCAGTAACCAGGTACCACAGCTGGGTTACCAGCTGGTATTTTCACATCATCCTGTGTGACTCCAATCACACATGTTTGCTTGGAGAGAGAATTGACATTTTGGTGAAAGAGAACGTGGTTATACTCCAAATATCTGTTTGCCACATGTGAAGCGGTAACAGTAAAACTTGCGAATTCAAAAGGTTGTTTCAGGGATGAGCAGCATAAAGAGTTTTGAGGATCAGTTATTTTTAATGTAAAAGAAAGCATACAAATATTTGAATATGTGACTGTATAGGAAACAGTAAAAGGTAAATGCAACTGTTTTGTGTCATAAGTAGCCTCATAAACATGATTCTGTTAGTGCCAGAACTTTGTCCACAGGAGAAACTGACTCTCATCAAACATGCAAAATGCAATAACATCCCTTGTGTGTTCTGTATGTGCTGAAGAAATTTACAATATAAGCATAATGAAGAATTTATATCAGTAAATTATATTTATACCACTCTGTTAGCATTATAATCACAAAATTACTAATTTTCCAAAAACTATACATTCTAATAACTGTAGTATTATAGTGAATTTAATTCTTAGTATTCTAGTAATTGCTAACATTTATAAACTAAATTACTACTGCAGCTAATTCTCTTTAATAAAAAACCAAGAGGTATTTGGACAAATCATTAGTCCAAATCACTTTCCAGGAGGACTATAATGTGGTTTCTGGGAGCTGGGGGTGTCTTCCTCCTTACTCTTGGGGTTTTTTGGGATATTTTCATGTGTTTTCTAACAGAACCTCCTAAACTCGATCAGATCTACTCTATGTGGTACATTTCCCATTTGCTGGGTACTTATTCTTTGGTTTTTTCATCTGTAAAATCACCTGTACAGGTTACACTCCAGAGGTGGCCACTAATTGACCATTTCTGCAGCATTTTTAGCCCTGGGCCACTGGTAGCATCCTGTGCTCTCCAGCCCTCTGCCACCTTCCCATGCCTCTACTCTTCTATGCTGCATTTGCATTACATGTTCATAGACAGTTCCCACTGCACGCAGTGGCACAATCAGTCCAGACAAAAATGTGGGAAGTTCTGATTCTGAGGTTTTGTTGTGTTAAAACAGACCTGTGTCACTAAGCGTAACATAAAGACCACTGAACCTCACCAGACTGAATTTAGGTCATGGTAGTCTAAAAGACATAATTCAGCTACAAAATATTGATAGGTATGGACATAATCCTAAAACTAGATGACTCATATTGCCATGTATACAATTATTTGAAGTCTAATTTCTCTGCAGAGATCAGTGGCAAAATTGTACTAAAGTCAGTGGGATCTGTGCCACCATACACCTCACCTGGAACCAAATATCTCTTTGGTATTCAGAACAAGCACCAGTGTGCTGCACTCATGAAGTGCCACTCCAGAGCCTGAAAGTGCTGCTACAGCCTGTACCTTAGGATGTAAGAATTTTTGTAGTCCTCTCTATGCCTCCCACTGGCTCTATGTAGATCGATGATTTTAAACAATAACAATGGGTTTAATTCTTGTAAAAATCCTTTGAGATTCTTTTTCACGCTATTCATGCTTTTTCAGCTGTCTGCTGATTTAAAATGGAAAGATTTCATTTGGATGTTTATAATAATATGTAAATTTTCAATTTGTTTCAATTTCACTAGGCCGTATTAACTTCTGTGGCCGCCTCCTCATATGTGAACTTATGTAAACTCCATGGAACATTTCTTATTATTGTTTTCGATGCTTTATGCAGTACGCCGTAGTACCTTTTATTTTTCATTTAAATTGAAGTAATGAAAATAAGCCTAGATACCATTAGCTGATGAGTTTTTAGAGTAGATGGTATAAATTACACCTCAAAACAATTTTACTAGCAATTTATTACTCTACAGACAGAATTAGGGCTGTTCACCCATTTTATGTCATAATATCCAATTCTGTTTGACTTATAGTGTGAAAATGCTTTTTTGAAAACAGTAAAAAGATAGGCAGACACCTCTTATTCATACAGTTTTTTTCTCTTAGAAGTCTGCATGAATTTTCATAACCAAAATAATTTGCTTTTTTTCATAATAATTATCTTCTGTCATTTTGTGACTTACTTGAGAGAGGTTAATTCATATGCAACAGAGCTAACATTTTTTTAATGCAGAAAAAGATTTTATCAAAGAATCCTGAGCTCAGTTCCTAGCACAGATACCTATTGAAACAGGGTTTTTTGTTCGGAAAACAAAAAATCATTGTGGCAGCAGGATTACCTATTTTTTTCTCTGCAGAAAAACTATACTTAACTGCATGCAGTAACTAAAATATTCCCTCACTGTTATACTTGCTTTTTCAAAAAAACACTCTTTTATTTTTTGTAGAATGTCATTAAAAGATTATTCTTATGTGTGTGCCTATACTGGTTTTCATTTTCTGAGCCTTAGTTATGTTATAGAAATTGTCAGCTACTGAAGTGTGTGTTTCACTTAGTGTTAACTGTTATTAGAGTATTGAATAACCTGTGCAGGTGTGACACAAAACAGCAGAGGATGTGTATCTCCTTGATTATGGCTAATCTGTTTTAAATTAGTTCTTGAAAATTGCATTCTAGGGTTGATATAGAAAACATATTTCTGAAAAATATTCAATTCCAACATGCCCCTAAAAAGAAAAATCTGAGAAATCTTGGTGCAAAATCCAGCTGTGTGACTAAGTAGTGACTTTACCTGTCACCTCTAGAAGTTATTATACTTTTTTACACAGTTTTACCACTGCAATTACAAGTTAGCTTGAAATCAGATGCCAAGTTGATTAGGGAAAAGTAAGGAAGGAGGTACATAATCTTCAAAATAACTTCACAGAAAGATAATTGTGTTATTCATATCCATGGGCATTTATGGCAATAATATTCATCTTCCTGAGGGGCTGAAAGCTCCAGTAAGGGCCAGTTCTCTACATTTCTTGTCCCCTTTAAGTTTAAATTGCTTTTCCATTTGTATACCTAATTAGTTTTGGCTGATATGTGTCTTATCAACATGTAATATGCAATGCCAGTTCTCATACTTAGTTTTCTATCTTGAATTATATTAGTCTCATTGCTTTTGTAGTCTGTTCTAGTTAAGAACTAGACATAGGCAACAGAGAAATATCCGTGAATAAATATCTTTTTTTCCTGGGTTGAGGCATTTGAATCTTTTCCATCTGCAGTTGTAGATATGCTTCTGTCACCGGCCTAAATGCCTGAGGATAACAGAGGAGAAAAGATTTAGTTAAAGAAAGCTTTGCATGCTAAAGTCAGTCCTCATGATACTTTTATCGCTTCAGTGCTGACTTGGAAGTCAGGAGATAAGGGCCACGTGGGTAAGAAATACACACCAATAGAAATGTGAGTATGCAGAGGTGCTAAATATTTTCAGAGCACTTCAGAAGCATCTCTGATGATGACACAACATGGATTAAAATCACTCACAGGGCAAATCTTCTGAGTGTACTAGAACTCCACCAAGTATGAAATTATCTCCTTGCCCTGCCACTGCAAAGTATTCACTCACACAGCAAATAGACTTATCAAATCTGTGTCAAATGCTGCAATTCTGTCAAGTGTTGCACAGCCCTATTGAGACAAAAGCATTATTTTCTGTTTCTCTGTGTAGAAAATCCATATGGACTTTGGCATTGGACCCATTGTTACTAATACTGGTATTTTGGTATTTCTGAGAAAGTTTTATGAAGGGCAAAATAAAGAGATATCAAAATGTGTTCCTTCAGATTACAGGGGATTAGGATGATTTGTGTAAGAAAGCGACAAGCAATACATAAACACCTTTTTCAAGAATTTAATAACCCATATACGTGTTATGGCTGAAACTGATGCCCTATTTTATAATCTTATTTTCTGGTTTTAAGCCCAGCTGGAGATGAAGCACCTCATAACTGCTCACTCCATCCCTGCTCTTCTCCACCATCCAAGTGGACTGAGGAGAATTGAAGTAGAAACCTGTATGTTGAGATAAGAAGTTTAATAATTGAAAATAAAGTAAAATACAATAATAAATTAAAATACAATCATAATGGTAAAGGATAATGAAAATTATAATAAAAGGAAGAAACAAGTGATGCACAACGCAATTGCTCACTAAAACACGGCATTGTAACAGCCTCTGAGAAGGAATTAACTCTACCCTAGCTGAAACCAGGACAGCTTAGTACATGACATTTCATATGCACTTTTAGTACATCTAGCAAAGGATCATGCTGCTCTTTTATTCAATGCAGTGACTAGAAAAATAAAATAACTCAGAGGAAACTATGTTTCCTGTTAAATTGAAATAAATATGCATCTTATGACACTATAAAAAAGAACTTCTTTTTCACCTTTCAGCTTTTGATATTATGAAGAATTGTCTTGGCACAAGTAAAGCAAAAGTGAGGGCAAAACAATCATTACTGAAATCATTACAAAATGTCACCATCGCATTTACAATTCATACATTTGTGCTTTCCTGTAAGTGGTGCAGGTTGGTCACTCAACTTGATTTAAAATGACACAATAACGAATGGGGGTAAAGTGACTAAGTAGATATTTGCAGTTACTGCTAAAGACCATTTGAATACTCAGAACTGAAAAATTGTAATCTTACCTAAATAACAGTGAATATTATCTTTTAAAATATTGCTATTTGAAACACCTTAAACAAACAAGGAATATGACAGTTTCCATAAGGAGTCTTAAATATCCTAAATTCTCCCAAATTCTAGAAATTTCATTTTGCTATGGACATGGTTTTAACATTCCTGATCTTCCTGAAGCCAGGTAAGTTTTGGTACACTTTCCCAGTGACTTATGAAGACTAAAGTATCAGCAATGATTCATTCTGATATTAAGCCATCAGAGAATACTTTCTATTTCATCCATTTAGCTCATCATGATGATGTAACTACGTGTATAATAATCTAATTCAATAACCAATAAGAGAAAGATATTTATTAATAACTCAATTTCTGGTCCTTCTGAGTGGTCCTGTAGATGTAATGTTGAATTTTAATTTACCACTGAATAATATTGCTATTTACAGAAAAACAAATGTTGAAATTCCTTTTACATTATTAATTGTTCCTGATCTGTAGCAACTGAAGGCCTGCATTTTTTAAAATTAATTTCATATACTTAAATTATTTAAATACAGAATCTTTCATGGTTGTTTTGTACAGAAACAATCAAAGGAATTGGATAATTTCTATTTTGCATTACTAATTAGACTGAAAATAGGATGAAAATAATTTTCTGACTCTCAAGAACAAAATTTGCTCTGTGAGTACAAAAACCTATTAAAAAAACCCCTATTCTTTATCAAACTTGAAGAATAATTACCAAAGGTGTAGATCTTCAGTATTTCAATAGCCAAAAATAAATACCCCCATCTCAGTTATTTAAGAATATACAAATGGGTTAGGCAAAGTATGTTGCAAGCATCCTTTTTCAGCCACAGAGCCTAAGGGAATCTACTGATTGGTGTACAAGAAGCGCACAAGATCAGCCAGAGCTGAGATGCCTTAAATTCAGCTTTTAAGATCCTTTCCAGTTAACAGATAAAACAGTTTTGACAACATCCTGCAAAATTTACCAACACCTTATTATTCCCTGCCTTTTTCCAAGAACAATACTCTGGTTTCTCCCGCTATTTATACCAAGGTAAGTCTATTTAGATGGCATTTTTTAGGGTTATTCATGGAAAAAAAAAAAAAAGAAAAACAGATGTGACAGATAAAATTGAATTTGATATAAGAAAGTCTAAATCATGTTTTCTGACAACTGCAGGTTATATTCCTAGATATGGTTAGGTCACAGGATCAAAGTATGTGCTTCTGCTCTTACTCAGAAACTAAATTTTAGAAATTTAATCTCACAAGTGGATTGTGAACGCAAAATAGATGGTTTTCCCAGAAAGAAATGTAATCTTCATGTGTTTCAGAAAATTATTATGTAAATTAGTTTCTTGTGGTCTTCCTTTATCAGGGACACTGTAATTATGTTTTCATTACTAAAATATCTTTCCCCTTGCTACTTCCTTTCAATACTTTAATTTTTCTGGTTTTGACATCTACTAGCAGGAAAAGTTGCTAAATCTGTTCACTTCTTTCTTTGAGGAGAATACATATTCTAGAAAATTTGCCCTCAGTATGGATCTGTCTAAACATCCCAAATGTTTTGTCTTACCGTGACTTTAGGAGGATATGGGGAGTCCATCAGTTTTCATTTCAAGGCTAGAGCAGCTATTTGCAGCATTTGGCTCATAAAGGCAGTGCATCTTCCAAACACATTTGTATTCCTGTCCTTTCCAAGTTCATCCTCCTGCATCTTTTTTTTTCTGTCCTCTCCCTGTAAGCCTTGCCTAATTAATGAGGGAAATTGGGAAGCAGTGCAGCTTATAGACTGCTACATTTTGACTTCCTTAGATAGAAGGAATTCTGGAGAGTATTAATGTGTCTTCCTGTATCTCTTGCCTTCCAGAAAAACAGCAAAATAGTAGTTCCCAAAGTATTGCAGCAACAGGATTGGAAAGTGACAAGATTGATGTGTTCCACCTTTTCAGAACTATTTGACTGGATCATGCTGGTGGGAGATATAAGCCTAAGTCTACTATATCACAGAGACCTAGCAAAGTGTAAGTTTGGCAAAATGTCTTTGGGGCAGCAAGGTTGGATATGACCAGTAGAGAGGGAAGCAAGTCCACTGAGAGAAGCTGAATGAAAGTGGATTGATTGGAATAACTCAAGTGTATTCTGATGGTCCGTATGGAAATGTGGTGGAACTGATGGAGAAGAGGTTACTCACCTGCTAAGAGCTTGTGCCTTGTGTCTCATATACTGTCATCAGAGAGGTTGCTTATTCCTATATTACACTTCTGTAGTTTCATTTCACACCATAAGTATGGCTTTAAAATAAAATCTTTTATATTTAACCTCTTTCCTATAGAGTTGGTTCAGCTTTTACAGAAGATATATTTATTCAATATACATTTTAAAATATTTCTTTTTTATTACTGCCTAAATCTCACAGGATCCCTAGCAAAAGTTTATGGCTGACGCTTCAAAAATATGTAGTAAGAAGCTAGCCCCAGTGCCACAAGCCTTACAATCATAATGTGTTATGTGCCCTATCAGAGACAGGGGAAATATGATCTAGAGGAAATCCTAACTTTTGTTGATTGATAGGCAAATATTTCTATATAGACTGCTTATTTTATTCAGAAAATAAAAAAGAAATGAAAGATTGCTACACAGAAATAGCCAGGCATATTCTGAAATCCCCCTATTTCTGTGTATATTGAGTATTAAAGCTACATAAAGCTACACAAAAGGTCTCCTCTAGTTCTGCCTATTTGCTGCAAGTTTTATAATGCATGTGCAAAATGAAGGCCAGGTTTACTAATTCTTTTTTCTCATCTTTGTAAGATAATGTCATGCTTGAACATGTGGTAACATTTTAAATGTTTTTTCAAGGTTTTTTTTTCCTATTTTGATGTAATAACTGATTTAAATAGTTTTATTTTTTTTCAGTTCCCACTTAATTTTAGTCTTCATATAAGTCATAAGAAAAGTCTGAAGTCTTTGAATAGTTTACTAAGTAGGAGACATAGCTTGGGCATATACATATTTCCTAACAAAATAGCTGCATTTAGAAAAATGAATTCCACTTGATAAGAGTCCAGTGACCTGAGTGTTCCTTTTCTCAACACAAAAGAAAGAACACTCCAAGGATCAGCTCACTAATTAAAACTGAAATAATCTCTTCAAATGAAAATTTGCAGGCAAAAGTTTTTTTTTTCTGAATTTTTTCCTTTTGGTACTTACAGAGTGATACATATGGAGTAATTTCAGCTGTTGGTTGTATGATCTTCCCATGAGCATTTAAAAATTTACATGTAAGCTAATTACTTACCTGTCAGAAAGGTATGTACCAAACAAGAAAAGAAAATGGGAGAGGATTTAAGTGGAAAGGGAAAAGTGAGTGAGTCACTGAGGACTTCAAAAAAACAAAAAATTCAATTTTTTTTCTGGACAAGAAAAGAGCCGAAAAAATAGAGAAAGGCACCGGTGCCTTAGGTGACCATTTTGGTTTAGAATCTGTGTTTATATTAAGTTAGCAATCTCAGTTTACCTTCAACTGTGAAAATTTCTGAATCTTGAAATTCCAACAGGATTTCTGGTTATGAACAGTGTTGATGTGGAACCTGA
This sequence comes from Loriotus luctuosus, assembly GCA_035582745.1. NCBI lineage: Eukaryota > Metazoa > Chordata > Aves > Passeriformes > Thraupidae > Loriotus > Loriotus luctuosus. Next base: position 59,595,328 of record JAWWEY010000001.1, on the reverse strand, counting down.
GAAAAGTGCTTGCCACCACTGCACAGAAATTTCCGAGTCTCAACTGAGCTATGGGACTAAATTATCTTCCCTGAGTTAGTAGAACCCTGAGTTAGTGGGACTTGTTAAGTAGAGTGTTGTGGGCAATTGACTCAGGGGAGTGAAAGCGTTGAAGAGATCACATTATTGACCTTATAGCTGGTAGAGTAATGACTTGTGATGTTTTCTTCTATTAAAAGGAAGTGGAGTTATTTAAATTATTAACTTCCTATATTTGGGCTAAACCAAAGGAAAGAAAAAGATACTAAAATAACAACAGATTTTCTTTCTGTATGAAATTTGTACACAGTCTTTCCAGACTGAAAGCATTTTGCACTTTTGATATTCTCATCCTGCTCAACAAGAACAAATGATGGGAATGATGAGAATGTTCATGAAAATGAACAAATATGGATTTAGAATGCCTTCTTTTTTCTTATTATCCCAGGAAAAGAATCCAAAAATTTCCTGTAGTAGACAGTGTATTTGTATAGATGTTTTTCTTTGTGTTCTTTTGAAGAGGAAAACATACGCAGAAGCTAAAACCACTGGATATTGAGTGGGTAGGGACCCAGACTTCAAAATGGAAAAGTGTAACGAAATATCTGTGTTGGGATTGAAAGTCCACTAATCCAATCAGAAATTTCCAAAGCTTTATTCCTCTGTTGGCTAGAAACATGTTTCTATCTATCAATCTACAATTCTTTCCACAAACATTATATATTTTTACTATTTTCCTTTATTACTCCTTGATTTTTTATATACATATAAAGAATATACATTTTTCTATAATTACTGATTTTTTTCTTCTGATCTTGATTATCTGAATAATGCAGGCTTCATTTATTGCAGGCTTGAAGTCTGACTTAGTTTTTCTTAAAGAGATAGGATCATATATTAACTCTAAATATATGTCTTCAGTGGCTAGCATGACAGGAACAATTTCTTTATTCTACTGGAAATATGTATTCTCATGCATTCAAGAATATTTGCTTTTCCATTGTCATACCCTGTTAGTGATTCAAAATCACCCCGTGTTCAAACAATCCTTTTTGTCCTTTGATGTCTTCAGATGATGATTTCCAGGCCAGTACCAGAAATTATACTAACTGTTCCTGAATTGTATGACCAGCTATTTGGTACTATTTTACTCCACTCTCTTCCTAATATTCCTTAAGTTCTCCTTAATGTCATCTAAAAGACCACATAGAATTCTTAGGATCTCCTCCCAGTTTATTTTATTACCTATATCCATTAGCAAATATTTAAAGTCATTACTACAATTCTCCAGTAAAATTTAGTTCAGGATGCCTTTTTTATGTAAGGTAAATTCATTCATTTCTCTTTCCTTTCATGGTTTTACATAAGGCAGATTAACATTCCCCTAGAATAAAAATTAGGGCCTAGGTAATACAGGTAGTGGAGCTTAAGGGTAGAGTCTAAACACTTTAAGGCAGACAAGAAAGATGAGACTTGGTTACATTTGGTCTAACAATACTTTGAGGTTTTACCATATCCACCACATCTTCAGCTGTCACTCCAAGGAAGCATGGATCTCCCATAGGTTTGATGCTATTGCAACCAATTCCACATGAATTTCTTGGATGCCCTATGGATTCCAGAAGAGAACGAGGCATTTGAGCTCCCCCCCTACACAAGTACACCTGGAATGGATTATTTGAGCTTTAAAACATCTGCCACCCTCTATGTGATGTTTCACTGATTACATTTCCAATATACAAATCAATGAGGTTTCCTTCATTTAATTAACCTAGAAAATCATCCAGCTTGTTAGATAAAAATATCAGCTTGTACTGGAATAGTCAATTTTGCATGAGTACATGCTGTACTTTAATTCATTTTACTTTGGAATACGTGTTCAAATATGACTAATATTAAAACTACTGCTAAAGCTTACATGTTATTAAGGGCAGCTTGAGGAGACTTTGGCTGCTCAAAGTCTCTAAACCTGCAGTACAGCCTCTTCTGTAGCCAGAATTCCTGCTGCCAGAAAGTGTTTTCCAGATGGAAGATGTGATCTGGACTTCATTAGAGATCACAAAGTAGGATGGCCAAAGAGGGCTAAAGGCCATCTGTCATAGCCTTGTCATTAGAAGTTTATAGGAAAGACAGTGGCACATCAAGGAATTTTTAAAAATTTATTTCTATGGTTTGCATTTTTTTATTTAAATCAGCCTCTGAAATAATGAAAATAAAATTTTTTTCCATATTCAAAAGAATATCTGACTATTATGCTCTATGTCATTATATTTTTTTACAGGTATGGTTTTGTGTGACCCATCTATTATGGTTAGTGTAATTTGACCTCAATTTAAATCCATATGTTTAACTGCAAATCCTCCAATACATGTACAAATATATCAAAAGGAGCAAAGTTCTCTTTTTATATTCTGCTTTCCTACCATAAAATAGCTTCTATTTCATTCTTATCTTGTCTCAAATAATATTCTCCAAGATTAGAACACCCTGCTTGTGACATTGAAGGTAATAAGTATCTCCTGCATTTTCTCATGAAGGACATTTCTTTCAAAGCTCTAGATAAATTAATGAGGGCATTTGTTCCAGTACTTCATATGCTGTAGGCCTAGATCACAGATAGCAATTAAGATTTCAATTTGTTACATTAATTTAAGGTAGTTTCTCATATAAAGGTTCTTAATAACCAGGCTTAACATTATAACATTATAGAAACTTTTGCTGCATTTCATGACAGCAATGAATTAAGTTCTTTCAGTCAAGGGTGCTCTGCTGTGAAGCAGGTTAGTAAAGAGAAAACGTTAAGGAAAATGTTGTCTTATCTTCAAAACATGCTGCAGAAATATTGTTCCATACCATTCTCACCTTCATTAAAGTCAATGGACGTTGTCACAGTGCATTATTAATTGTATCACAGGAATTTGTCACATATTGCAATGTAGCAATCAGTCAGAATGTAAACATTTATCCCCCTGAATATTATGTAGCATTTTACTGGGCCATTTCCTTAGAGGCTGGCTTCAAATTCTGGCTTGTTTTCCATCCACTCATTCAAGTGAATGCTTGACAATGAAACTGAGTAATCTGCGACAACACACTGAAGTGTTGCAGAGACAGAATTTCCTAGAATTTCAGCATTTCCTAGTGTTGTTACAGAATACTGAGAAATTCGTGAATTTTACTCCTAACTTACTAGAAGGGGGGCAGGGAAGGAAAGTACTATAAAACTTTATTTCTTTATTGCAAAAAACTCTGCCCAAAAGTATGAGGGTTTATCTATTTACTTTCTAATATAACAGGGTAAGCTTTGTGATTATCTATATAAATGTTCAATTAGCTTTAATGATGTTTTATGGTGATTAGATTCACAGGCTGAAAATTATTATTGTTAGTGATACTCATGGGGAAAAATAACGGGAAAATCAATTCTAATTTTGTATGCACAGTGAAGGACTTTGCACTAGCTTGTACTACAGAGGAAAGATATTTCAGACTTATCATACATTATTCTATGAAAATAGAGTAATCATCTTAATGTTCAGAAGCAGTCAAACAAGCAAATTGAGTATTACAATTTATTAGGTAAGGAATGGAGAACTAATCAGAAAGCAATGTTGTGGTACTGTAGAATACACAATGTTCCTAGAACACGAATATTTGGTTAAAATAAACCAAATTACCTCATAAAAAAAGACCCCAACAAAGCAAAACAAAGCAAAACCTTGGAAAAAGTAGAGAGAAAGGTAACATGATGACCAAAAGAAGAAGAGTGATAACTAGTGATTAAAATAATGTCATTTTCTTAATGCCATTAATTCTTAATTAAGAAAAACTTAAATAATTTTTAACAAAATAAAGATTTATCAAGCCAAAAATGTCCAAGAAAGTTGAAACAGTTTTGTTGGGTTTTATTTTTTTTGGTTGGTTGATTATTTTTTGGGTTTTATCATTTGTTCTTTTTCAGTGTCTCAGAAAGCAAAAAAACAGAAGGTAGCAAATGAAATTTTTAGATGTCAGTCTGAAAAACATTCTTCCACATAAAACACAGTTAAATGATGGAACTCACTTCAATAAGACATTGTGTATGACGAATTGTATATAAGATCAAGAGCAATTATAAAAATTCATGGAAGACCTACCAAGAGAAAATAACACAGTTCAGCTACTCATATCAGTCTCAGACAAACCACTCAGTAGAGTCCAGGAAAGTACAGCATAAGAATATTGCAGAACACTTACCTTGTTCTGATATTCTCTATAAAATTTTATTTTAGTAATGCTTGGTGGTAGAATTAGTCTGATCAGCATATGTGTGGATGTTATGTTATTTCAGGAGAAAGAGGATGGGAAGGAAATAGTTTTACAAATATTATGTAACAAGTGTATGTAATGTTATTTCTTTTCAATTAAAATGATTATGTAATAATTATAACAATACTATTGATGATTATCCTAAACTGGGAGATGCTGTTGATTTTCCCAGGGAATAAGAGGCTCTGCAGCAGTGCTCCAGTGTTCTGGTACATTGGAGCACTGGGCAACTATCAGTGACATGACATGACATGACAATGACCAAATGCTGGACTCTACACCTAGAGAAAGAAGAGGAACAAAAATAAAATGGGAGAGGAATGGCTGGAGGACAGACCTACAGAAAGTGATTAAGGGGTGCTCAATATGAGCCAGTACTGTGCCCTGGCAGACAAGAGGACAAATCCCATCCTTGGGTGCATCAAACACCGCATAACCAGCTGGATAAATGAGTTGATTACCTGCTGTATTCAGCACTGGTGTGGTCTCAATTCAAGAAGGATATGAAGGTCTATGCATCCAGAAGAAGCATGGATTAATGCAAATTTCATGATAGTGAAAGAGCCTGAAGGAATGTCCTATGAGGAGCAGCTAAGGACTTCAGACTTGTCTGCTTTGGGGTAAAGGAGGCTGAGGGGAGACAACATTGCTCTTTTCAGCTTCCTGAGGAGGGCAAGTGGAGTGGGAGGTGCTGAACTCTTTTACCTGAGATCCAGTGACAGGATGCATGGATATGGTTCAAAGCACATCAGGGGACATTTAGACTGGACTTTTGGAAGCTTTTCTTTACCAAGAGGATGGTCAAACATGGAAACAGGTTTCCTAGAGAGGTGGTCTATGCCCCAAGCCAATCAAATTTTTAGGCCGAATTTGAACAATGCACTTAATATTCTGTAACATTTGGTCAGCCCTGAAGTGGCCAGGCAATTGGTCTAGATGATAATTGGATGTTCCTTCCAACTGTAACTGTTGTGCTCTCTTCTATTCTACTCTACTCTATTCATCTTTGATCACTGCATTGTCCTACACACACCTTCATAAAATTATTATAGGCTAAAAAAAATGTGTATTCATCTTCTTAAATGCCGAATGGGAAACTTATTCAGTTTAAGTTCTTTCAAGGTCTTGTCTTTGTCAGATTAATGTGTGTATCTTTAGAGACATGTATTGAAAGTCTGGGGACCTATTTATTGATTTATAGAAATCAGTAATGAAGTAACTTGCAAAAACTGTCTTCAAATGGGGATACATATCAAACAATTGCTGCTTTTACAAAAACTCTTTCCCCCCACCTCAGAGTTTGTTCTTTCTAGCTCCTCAAAATTGTCAATATATGCCAGTAGATGTTGTCCATACTTCTCTTTACATATTCACATCTATTAAATTTTGTCTAATTTTGACTTAAAAGTCAAGTAATAGCAACTGTCAAATAGCAATCAAGTCAAAAGTCTTTGTCTCTAAAAGAGTGAAGTAAAAAGAGCCAGCCATGAGTAAGACAGGTGAACAATGATGGGTCCAGACAGGTGAATCATGGAGAGATGTATGTTCAGTGTTGGAGGTTAGGGAGAAGGAGCAGGAAATGTGACTGATTAACAGCCAAAGCATTCACAAGCAGTATCCAGGCATTGCAAGGAAACTCATGTGCCCATCTTCTGCCTTCTGCTACTGATTAATATTATTAATCCCTCAGAGATGAGTAGCTCCAGTCCCAAAACAAGTCTATGCAATTTAATTCCGCACTACACACCTGAAGTTGACCTTACCGATGCATGTCAGAGTTTGTCCCCTCAGCCTTGATACTCACTGTGTGCTTCAGACAGCATTTGCTTTCAGAGCTAACTCAGTCCATGAGACAGATGGACTGAGGGTAAAACTGACTCAAAATTTTAGCCTCCAGGTACACTGTTTCAGACAGCTGAAGGACTTTTTAATCACTCTAAAACTGTAAAGCCAAAAACAGGACGTGAAATTTCTGGGCTGAAAACAGAGAAAAATGTCAGATCAGACACTATGATTAAAAACTAGAAAAGAAACTGGAAATATCAATAATCTGAAGTAATTATTTATGGTACCTGCAGTAGTCTGTCTATGACTGATGCAATTTAACTGAGGAGGATTCTCCAAAAATAAAAGTAATTTTTGCCTCTGATGTTTTAAAGGTTCTCATGTCCATATCATAATTGACATGCAATAGCATGTGTTTTCAAGTGATTGCTTAAATTTATAAGCTTCATTTTCCACTAATTTCTTCTAAGGTTTTAGTTATTTCACGCTATAGGGAAAATACATGGAGAACAGGAAGCACAAATATTACAGGACACAAGCTAATGCAATTTTTAACAGTTCTAATATATATGCTTGCAAACTACTTGTCAATGTAACAATTGGAGTGAATTGTTTATCATAAATACCTGTGATGTTATTACAATAAACCCTCTTTTCAATGCCTTGAAGCTTTTCCATGATAAATCAGCTTGGGTGAGTGAATTAAGCAACACCAGCAGGAATTTCTAAGAGAACCTGTTCTATCATGATAGAACTCATGAACTTACTGTTCTGTACTGAGGCTGCTAGGCTATATATTTAAATAACACTCTATTTTATCTCTTTAGACACTTTTCAAGTGAGATTTGAAAATAATTCTATTTCATAATTTAACCTCAATTTTGCTCTTTTGTATTCCAAATGTGTGTCACCTTTGCAATCAGGAAAGGGATTAGCAACCAAGCTACCTCAAACCCTGATAGCAGCAAAGCTGTCCTGATTCAAGGAAGTATGCATGTATGATGTCCAGGGGTATACACATTTTTTTTCAATTGTTCAGCTGGCAAGATAAAGGCAACTTTAATATTCTTGCATGTCACAGCTACCTCCTCTAAAAGGAGATTAATGGGAATGGTCAGGTACAGTTAATCAGAGAACAGTTTATTTGATGGAGAAAAAATATTATAACAACTTGTAAATTAGGCATAATGAAAGACCCCTCAACAAAACCATGGTGTGTCTAGTCTCCACTTGGCAAACTGTCTTCCCTTCCAAAATAGCTAACTTGCTATTCCTATGTCATCGCCCAACCAGGCTTAAGCAAACTCTAGGGGAATATTTCCTTCACGAGCCACACCTGCATCAAGGAGATGGAGGAGTTGTGCTTGAGACAGTGCTTGGACCCATTGGCATTGTTTATTTAATTTGAACAGACATCCTATGAGTGCTGGATGGCACTTGTATGGAACAGTTCCTCTGGTGGTATTCTCCCCGCACTGTTTTCTTGGGTATATCCAGATCCACATCATCACAGTCAGGAGAAAGCAAGACACTCTGAACCAGGGGTACAGAGCAGATCAGATTTGCTAGCAGAGAGGAGATGGGTGTACACACTTGCAAGAGTTTGGGCAGTGTTGATGAAACAGAACTGAACGGCACTGAGATGTGCTATAAATCTACATCGTTATTCAGTGGAAAAGAGCTTAGAAGGGGATTTTCTGGCCAGCTTTGTCTCTGAACCCAATCTCACAGCTTTCCATCACCAGCCCTCCCCTCTTCTGCTCTTCTGCATCTGTGCAGCAGCAAAGAGATCGGGAGCTGCCACTGCCTGTTGAGCAGACTGTGACCTCGCTCCACTACCTAGTCCATATTACCTTTCTCAGTGACAGTGGAGAAAGGAGAAAGCCACATTTGGTCCATGACTCGTGAAGAACTGTGGACATGCAGCAGCTCCTGCTGCACCAGAAGGAGGTTAGGGCAGCACAAAAGCACTCAATGCTTCTGAGCTGGGGAAAACTGAGCCCTCTTGTCCATGGTGTAAGCTGCTTCTCACAAAACTCATGGAGGGCCAAGGGTACTGTTGTTCTGTCCTCAAGTTCTGTTGACCATTTTTGAAAAACATATTTCAAGAACTTCCAAGTAGTAAATTCTAGAAACTCAGTATTTCCTCATTATTATTAAAATCAATATGCATTTTTACTCTTACTGCTCTTATGTGAACTTTGCTTAAAGAGGTCAAGGCTGCTGTACATAGAACATGATAAACAAATGTGTGTGTGTTTCTTACTCCTACATGATAAATACACAAATTATCTTCTGTTTTCTTTTGGAGAAGGTATTTCTGGTTTGCTTTCTCACTTGTTTCTTTGTTGTGTGTATATATATGCTGTGTGTACATATATTTCCTTCCTATGTGTACATATATGCCATATTCTCATTATAAATTGCTTGGAATTCCACATTCTTCAAAAGAAAATTTTTTATATCTTGAATTTTAAATCCAGATGTAATTGTAATTAAATGAAAAATGTGAATTAGGTAATAGGAACAAACTGATTTTTGAGCTTTTGAAGATCTATGCAACTAATATGCAATCACAATCATTTTCTTAACATATTCAGCTGCAGTGGAAAATTTTTGTGTTAAAGAATACATGTATTAAAGCTGATGTTCTGATGTGTAAACATGTATTCTTTTACCAGAAATTTCAAATTCAGAAAGATAGAGTCTTTAGACATCTAATTCACTCCTGAAAAATACGAACTGAAATCCATGGAAACGCCTGGATATGCATTTATGCCTTTAGGAATCAACAGATTCTACCTGTTGGGATCATTTGCAGCAAATCTTTAAGAGAGTAGAAGTGCCCTAAAATGGTAAAGAAATTACATTAACATTTGGAGAAAGGTAACCTTAACCCCTTTTACATGCAAGCCAAGAAATATGCTACAAAGTAAGACTAAGTGGCATGATAATGGAATATTGACTTCCTCAAATTTAGGCCACCTTTATGCCTGTGTTTTTGGAATGTAAGAATTTTGTTACATTTATCTACCCATTTGCTCATGTACAGCACGAGATTAGAGATTAGTGAGCAACTGCTACTAAAATATAAAGCCATAACATAATGCTATGATCTTTTTTGAATCATTAAGGAAAGTACTGCTTAACAAAACTGCAACAGCCTGTCATAACTGAACTTACATAATAAACCAGAAATTTAAATAATAAAAAAAATAAAGGTTTCCATACTTCCAGAGGCAATTAGCTATAAAAGCCCATGTAATAAAATAATTTCAGATTATAAAAATGTAAAACCCCAAAATAAAGCAAAACATTAAATTAAATTTTGAAATATTCTTATATTAAAACATTGGAGAGAAAATAACAGAAAATAAAATGTACATTATAAATCAAGTATATTTCCTATATATGCATTTCAACAAAATTGAAAATTTTATTTTGGAAAATCCTAGCAAGACAATGCCTTCCTGACATCTGTATTCTGCTTTGGAAAAAGAAAAAGGCCTTGCTCTTGAACATAGCTGAAGGTCTTTTACCAAAGAAAGGAGATATTCACTTGTGGAAAATCCTTCCATGCACAGAACTCTGGAATACACTCCAGCTTTCTCTTTTCATTAGTTCAAGACAAAACTGCCAGACCCTGCTAAGGCATCAGTTTAGAGTGCACAAGGGAGACTAATCTTTCTCATAGTGGAACTCTTTTTTTTCATCTGTGCCATTTTTGGATTGCTAAATTATTGCAGTAAATAGAATAATGGCTATTGGGACCTTACAAAATTCCTAGAAATTCAGACCATGCAGTTACAAATGTATGCTTGAAAATTTGATTTTTATTCCCTAATTTCTTTAACTACTGTAAGCTACTGAACTAGAATATATACAGTAAGCTAGTTTGGGAAAAAAAAAACTATATTCAAAGTATTCAAAGAAAACTTTGAATGCCTGTCTTTTTGTGTGTGATTCTTCTGTTAAACGTAATGATAATAATGAGAATAGTTTTTTGGAATTAAAAAAAATCAGTTGTACTATATTTATCCCACTGTAAGTGCTAACCTTTTTCTTCTCCCTTTGCAGCAAATACAGATGTTAAAGGAAAATGGATTCCTATTAAAAAAAAAAAAAAAAGATATCTATGCAACAAGCATTACTTGCAGAGGAAGAACAGTATTTCACATTGTATTGTACCTTGTATTTTACTTTTCTTTACATTTTTCACATTATTATTTCATGTCTTAAAATAATGACATTTCTGTTAGATATCAAAGCACAGAGGTGATATAACCTGCATACCATGAGATATGGAAACAATTAAATAAGAGAATTTAGTAACAGTACTATATTCTTTAGAATTACTCTGCCACAAGATAGTAGATTAAATTATTCTGACTACAATACAAACTAGAGTAAAAGTAAAGAGTGTAGATGAATAATAGTCTTCCATATCTTTTAATGACCTTTCTGGGAAAGAATGAATGTAATCTGGCAAGCAAAATTGCTTTGGTAATACAGAGAAAGATGAGTAGAAAATAAGACTTCATGTTCTGCTTTACAAACAGCAACTAACAAGTAAGTGAATATTAAGAGCTAGTCTTATAAATTCTAAAATTTTTGCATGATGCTTTTGCTAACTCAGAGGAAGGGAATTACCCACAATATAAGACACCTAGCTTTAAACATTAGCACTAGGCTTCAGCAAGGAGAAAATAAAATGATTGCAGACTGAAATTACCAAGACTGATTCAGATTCCGTTCAATATCAAGATTCAGAGTTAGATGTAGGACAATCCAACTGTAAGCAAAATTGGCACATGTTTTTCAGATCAATTAAGTAGGTCAGTAAAGAGACATTGTAATTAAGAATTCCTAAGCAGTAGAATTAAAAAATAAAAATGCAGAGCACAGATCAGGGAAATGTTGGTGAACAACTGAAATTTCTTTACTCATGTAAAGAAGTACAGGTATGACCTGATCTCCTTTGGATCACTTCACTGAGCAGAAGCCCACTGGTGTTGATGATTTCTAACTGTCTGATAGGCAGATCAGAAGTCTTACATGCCAAGTAATAGGAAGATAGGGTGAAAGGTCTAATGATGAGCTGACCTTGCAAACAACTTCACAAGCAAGGAGCATGGGAGGACTACTACTTAGTAACCACAAAGTGTACATTTTGGTATCTGACATGCTTTAGGAAGTCCCACTAGCTGTGCTCCTAGGAATAGAAAATCTGTTCCAGAACCCTCAATAACTGCTATCTCTTTATCAAGTGGTGTGAATCTCATCAAGTCTAAAAATGGACACAGAGTATTTCCAAGAGACCCAAAGTGCTTTTCATCTCTGTTCCATCCTAAAACTGTGTAGTGGTTTAGAACTGGTATTCCAGAATTCAGTGCAGCCACTGAAAATCTTCCAGCCATGTTCTGTTTGCTTGCTCCTCCTCTCCTCTTCACCCTCCCCTGCAGCTTGAGGGGAGAATTACAAGCACAAAGCATAAAGATCACAGGTTGAGATAAGAACAATATCTTTGAAACAGTAATGATATAACCCTACCATGCTGACCCAGAAGTGAGCCCTCCCCTCATCCCTGGAAAATGACATGATGTGGTATCAAATAACCTCCAGGTCCTGGCCTTCCTGTCTCCTCACTACTGCTAAAATTAACCGTCCTGGCCAGAACCAAGACAACTTGTTGTTTCTTTCAGCAGGAAGAAATCTCTTTTGGAACCACCCAATCCCAGTGAAGGAAATAGGTTTAAAAGAGGGAAGCAGGACTTTCTTCAACAGACTCATGAGGTCTAAAAGCAGCACAACTCCACAGAGCAATTAATCCTTCCTTTCTTCCCATCTCCCCCATGCCAGTAAGGCACCACACACATATAAGAAATTCTTTTAGATTTGAAGGTGCTGGTTCATAACAGGTTTTCTGCCAGCAATGATTGAAAGTTTAATGATTTAATTTGCTGTAATAAATGTGAGAAGAGAAACTATTTAAATAGAAGGACGAATTATGCATATCTTTTTTTTCAAAAAAAAAGAAGCCTTAGTTTACTATTTACGGATCTAATACAGCATAACTTCATTTCCTAGGTCTTTTCTTTTTGCATTTCTTCCTCACTGTTTTCAAGTTGTTCCTTAACTAATTGTACAAGTTCACAGATGTCTTCAAATCTATGTCCCTAATTTTCACCAGCTCATGTTCTGGCTCTTAAATTTGCTTTTTCCTTATTTTATATCTCAACCTGCAATAAATTATGGAAAGCATATATGGCATACCTTTTTCTATTGCTGTGTTCTCTCACAAGCAAAATGCCAACATTAAGTTAATTTCATAAAAAAGTGCATTTGTTTTAATCAATATCAGAGACACAAAATACACCCTTCAAATATCTTCAGATCAGATGACAGATAGACGTTCATTTTCTTTTTAAAATTACACCAACATTAAACTTAGAGTAATAGCACATTGTTTCCTAAGTACTAATCAAAATAACTCTGGAGCATATGAAGAAAATAATGGCTGCTGAGATTTTGTTAATGCCAAGGACTTCTCTCAGAATCTCTGATTTTATTCAGTAGTGAGTAACTTGACATTAATTGACACTGCAGGAACCAGAAGTTATACTTAATACCTTACATTTGAATTTGATTTATAGTTTGCCGTGAAATCTTGAAAAGGAAAAAAAAAACTGGCATAAAAGACTCTAACTGTATATAGAAACTTACATTATCTGTGATTAAACTGTGCAGTGTGTGAACTATATAATTTAAACTTAAAAGAGAATTTGTTACCTCTGAGAAGAAAGATTTCTGGTTCATTCCAAAGCTATGTAGTTTGCTTTCCAAAATATTTCTTATGGGGTCCAAAGCTAGAGTTATGTACTTACAGAAGTATTTTATTATTTATCTGTACTCTAAAGATATACTGGCAATATATGTATCTTTATCAAATCAGTCTAAGAGCTTTGGCCACAAAATATGGCCATCTGAACTGAGAAATCCATCAAAATGGTACTAGAACTACAAAGTAAATGGAGCTGATATTGCGATGACTGCCTCAGATAAGTCAGTTGAATTTAATGTATGTGATTAAGTTTTACACTTTTTAGTCTATGTATTTTCTAAGAAATCATTTAAAGAAATGCCCTAAAACAAATGACCAAGTGTCTATGCAAATTCTTTGTTTTCTATATGACACCACTGTGTAGAAGAGTGGACAAGAATTATATTAGAGGCTATGTGAGGACATTTTGTGGGAAATGACATCTGTAATGGATATTCCTCCTAGCTGTCTGCACACAGCCATTCTGGAAAATACAAGTATGCCAGAAATCATGTAACCAGTGGAGAACATGGGAGAGCCAGGAAAAAATATCTTACATTCTCATCAAACACAACTAGGCTAAAGTTTGGTAAAACTCAAATATATCACTGCTGCTCGAAATATTCTCCATATTCTCTAATATCTATGAGACAGTATCCAGAATATTTTTTTCTAGTTGGCAGCAAAGATCAATCTGCCAGGAGCTAATGTTGTTGTTTTTCCTAAAAGGAGAGGCCTGGAAGGGTGTCACCATATATATATATATATACTCCAGAGCTCACAATGCTTCTTGTACAAATTCATGCAAGCCACTAGCCTCAGAAGCCTTTTTCTTTCTTTTCCCTGAGACCAATCTACATTTTCTCCTCAGCCAGAGATTGAATGCAGCCTGACAGGCATTTAAAAATCTTTGTACATATCAAGCAGAATTTAATTTTAATTTTCTATCTTATAAACTGTAAGAGACAAGAAGTAGAAATAGAAGTAGAGTTTTCTGTAATAGGACAAAGTCATATCATGTTCTTACATTTATTGAAGGAAATAATTCTCCAACAGCCTGACTATAAAGTGCATGACTAGAATTTCATGACCTAATAGGACTGAAATGGGTACAGTGCCTTTTCGATATGCAAATACGTATAAACCATTACCATTTGCTTCCACAGAATGTAATAAGGGAAATAGCTAGTGACTAAGAGCTTCCATAACCAGAAAAAGTTATATCAGCTTGTTCCTGGAAGTTCCCACTTCAAGAGAGAACAGAGGAAAATAATTCAAGGAATAGGCTGAGTTTATTCTTTCTAGTGATTAGGGCACTAGCTGGAAGAATCCTGGTTTCCAAGCATTGCTCCAAAAAGTAGTTATAAATTAACTTTGAATTTCAGTTCAAATACAGAAGCAGTCCTGGGACCAGAGTCTGGAAAGGTAGCATGGCTATATGAGAAAAAACAGAGATAACACAAGGTATCTAACAGCAAGACTATTAAAAGAATAAATAAAAATCACAGAATCACAGAATGTGCTGATCTGGAAGAGACCCACAAGAACCATCAAGTCCAATTCCTGCCCCTGCATCGGATACCCCAAGAATTGCACCATATGTCAGAGAGCATTGTCCAAGCATTTCTTGAACTTTGTCAGTCTTGGTGCTGTGACCACTTGCCTGGGGAGCCTGTTCCAGTGCCTGGGTGAAAAACCTTTTCCTGATATCCAACCTAAACCTCGCCTGACACAGCTTCAGATCATTTCCTTGGGTCACCTGTCACTGTATGCCACAGTGTATGCCCTCCTCTTCCCCTCACAAGAAAGTTGTAATTGCAATGATGTCTCTGCTCAGTCTGCTCTTTTCCAGGCCAAACAGACCAAGTGACCCCAGCTACTCCTCACACAGCTTCCCCTCAAGGCCCTTCACCATCTCCATTGCCTTCCTTTGGACACTCTCTAACAGTTTAATGTCTTTCTTACACTGTGGCACCCAAAACTGCAGACAGCACTAGAGGTGAGGCTGCCCCAGCACAGAGCAGAGTGGGACAATCCCCTCCCTTACCCGCTGGTGATGCTGTGCCTGATGGCCCCAGGACAGGGTTTGCCCTCCTGGCTGCTGGCTCATGTTCAGCTTGCCACTGACCAGGATGCCCAGGTCTCTTCCATAGCACTGCTCTCCAGCCTCTCATTCCCCATCCCATATGCCTGTGCTGGTTCTGAACGCTCGATGGATAATTCAGTCTAGCTTGTCTCTTCTCAGACCACCATTTGCCCTACATACCTAATGCTACCAGTTCACTCAGGTTCCATTTCCCAGTAAGATATGGCGCTTACCCAGAAGAGCTCCCATTTCCTCAGTGCAGGTGAGGCACAGCAGGGAGAAAGACAGAGATATTTGCCTAGAGTACTGCCCTGTGCTTGCTTAAGAATACAGTGGTCCTGTAAATTCCTAATATCAAACCATTCTATTCTTATGTATTTATTTATTTATTTTAGTTCGCAAGCTTTGTTATCTTAGTTTTGCCTGAATTTGGATTTCTGATTCTTATTGCCTCTAGCCTTATATGCTTTACTGGGTCATGGCATAGCTTTTACACAAATTAATTTGATTTAATTAATTGTTTGAATTAATGATAAATTGCAGGCTTTTAAAGCTTCCGAAGCCAATTTTCATTCACTATAACTGACTAGTGAAATTTGATTTCTGTAAGCATTTTAGGAAATTTCCTGAAATTGAACTAGTGGTGGGAAAAAAAGGTGAAGAAGAGTTTCAGTTCAGTTTGGACAATAATAAAAAAGTTTGTGTCCTCTTTGACAGAATTAAAATAGATTATTAAAATAAATGCAGTAAAGTGGAAAGCTCTATCTTTGAGTAACTTAAATACGTATTTCCTGTGTAGATGGAGTCTTAATTGGTGAATGTACTTCACCACACAAGAAACTCTTGGCCATGAAAATTCTAGATGGTGAGAGATAGTCAAGGGAATTAAAAAACAAACAAACAAACAAACAAAAAAAAAAGAAAGAAAGAAAGAAAAATTCTCAAATGTAAAATTCCCAAATGTTTTTTGAGTCAAAATTTGTGCAGGTTTGAGTTTGAAGAAATGACTGTATGTGAAGAAACAGCTTCTTTGTCAGCTGTGGACTGTGTCCTTAATGAAGACTCTCCTACCAATTTGAAAATATCTTGTAGAACAGAAATGTACTGTATTGCTGCATTTCTCTTCCTTAAAATTCACTCTTCCCTGGAGAGCATTTCGTCCTACCCTCTACTGAAAGCAGACAGCTCAGGATGTTCAGGGCCCTGCGACTATAACTATTGCTCTTAGCATGGATGCAACTACTGGGTGAGATGTGAATTGTATTAAAGAGCAAGGAAAGCACTGTTTTGAAGATGTACCATCGCTAGCATATGCAGCCTACTGAGTCAGTAAAGACCAACTGCTATTAGAAAGACCAAACATTTCTACACAGTTTGTCTTCTGCAGTGGTTTTCAGTCACAGTTGGGCATTACACAAATTTAAAGCTTTGATTTTCTGAAAAAAATTATCCTAATGAGATATATTTGAGCATAAATGTAGGTATGTATGCAAATTATATGCATTATCCCTGAGAGAAAATCCTTGCATTTTTTTCATGTGCATACAAAGTGGGATTAATTTTTGACATATTTTTTCTAAGCATATTTATAAGAATTTTTTTCTTTCACTTTACAAGTTATGCTGGAAAATAAAACAAGAAGATTTTATTTTTCTATGAAGAAAAGTAAAAACTTTTTATAGGTCAGAGTTTATGAGTGTTTTACAGGAAAGCTATAGGAAAAGTATGAAAATACAGCTGTGCTTGCAAAACACAAATGATCACTATTTGGTTGTTGAGCAGAAAGTTAATGTATGTTGTATTACAGTAAAATTTAAACTGCTTGTTCCTGAGGGCAGAAAAGCAACTGAATAATCTTCATTTTAATGCAACTCTTATCAGAAAAGTAGCATGCTCCTTTAAAGTCACAAAAATTAAAGACTTATAAACATTAGAATAAATCTTGTTTTTTTCATCTCTGTAGGTTAATAAAGTCTTTAAAAATCAGTATTAGTTAAAACAGACCACAACATATTAAGGACATAACCTTTTCTAAGACCCAGGTCTTGGGTGAAATGATGTGACATCAAAGCCCTGAAACATGCCATGGCCTCATCCTAGAATGTCTAACAATTACATTGGTAAAAACAATTAAATAGGACAAACTAATGCATTACATGGAAAAAAATTCGTCTTAATTCAGCTGGAAAATGTCTTGATAATGCAGAAGTAGAAATTATATTTCTGGTGCAACAAAAATTAACATATAGAAATGAATATCAAGAAGGAATGCAGTAATCTAATTTTTAAAATAAATTTAACATTGCTTTCTTCCATATGCAAAATAACCTGGAGTGTATTCTGACTTTCAGCTTTTCCAGAGATTTTCAGCTCTGACTTGTTAGTAATAGTGGAGTAATTCCTAAAAATAATCATAATATTTTTCTGTGAACTTTTCAGTCAAAAAAGTAATATGTAGTCCTAGAAAATTAAATTTTGGAAAAGTGTCCACTTCAGCTCAGAAAATATCTTCCCTCCTCACTAGAAAACTGTGAAAGCCATCCAGTTGATGAAGAACTATAATCAAATGTGGAAGAAATTTGTATAAGGTTTTACAGATTAGGGCAGGGGAAGTTAAGAAAAAATAAAAGGAACAAATATTAAGGAGTAATGCCTTTGAGTTTACCCAGTCAAGATAGAAACTATTCAGGACTTCAACCCTCTTTTAAAAATGTCACCTGTTCTTTTATTCTCAAACTTTTTCCAGCAAATTGATCGGAGAGTCAGGAATCAATTTTAATAACTCTAACTCGTCATCGTGGGAGTGAAATTACTCAGATTGTTTTGAACTTTGGTAGTCCAATTTCTTAATTATCTAAATTGGATTCATCTTTTCCATCACAGAAGCAGCACCAAATGTAAAAAAAAATATTTCTGATTTGTAGAGTTTTTAAGCTTCTGAGAGCAAGAATCTCTCTTTGAGCAACTGGAATTTTAAACAACTAATGGTAATTTAATAATTTCCTTCATTATCAGACACTCAATATGTGATGAGAGGCATATTTCCCCTATTCATCTATTTGCAGAAAGCATATCTAATCATACAGCTATAATGCATATTTGAACTGGTTCAAAGAATCCTTGAAAGGAGAAAAAAAAACAGACCTCTAAACAAATGTGATCTTTAGTAAGATGACAATGAAATATAAATAAAAAGGAGTCCTTGATGTGCTCCACAGACATGAACAGTATTACAGTATTAGAATTAATGTCACAGAACATCTGTCAAACAAATGACAGTTTATGGCAGCCAGGAAGTTCTGAAAGCTACTGATATGAGCAAGACTGAAGTCAAAGGCACAAATACATGTGGAGCTTCATGTTCAGTGTCCTTTAGGTTTTTCCTGTTTGCCTAGCAAAATTCCTCTCTTAGAAGATCACTGTCCTAGACTGTGTCCTAACAAAACTGAACATTTCAGTTATGTTGCTCCTTTTTCCAGAGGATGCATTCTTACATGAAAATACATAATGAGATTCACCTCAGTGCTCTGGCCACAGTGGAGGGGCCTGTAACTCATGTACACAAAACTGGGATTATAGGGTCACATTCAGGTAACCTTTCATAGACCCATGCCCTGGAGATTCCCTTCAGCTTCCTTTACAGTCATCAATCTCAAATATAAAACATTCCTTAGACCATTTCTCTGCCCTTTTAGTAATAAACCAACATTGGACATGGTGAACTATTAAGACATCTAGGGTTGGTTTTTTTGGTCCTTTTTTTTTGGTGTTTTTTTTTGTCTGTTTGTTTCGTTACTTATAAACTGTAATTTCAGAAGCACATTGCCTCCATTTTAATCTCCCGATCACTCTTATTTTTAGGAGTATGATTTCTGTAAAAGAGTCACTTAGTTTTCACAGCGTTTCGCACTGAAAATGATTTGACCACCCACCAATTCCTTTTATATGCTCTCATACTCCCTCTCTATAAAGCACCTCTGTTGAAAATTGCTAGAAAGCTACTTAGCATAAAATGACTTTCCTGTTTCACTTCAGCTTTGTCTCTCCCTGCCTCCGATTCTCTCCATGTGGCTCACCTACTTGTTCAGCCTTGTCAAAGGCCAGACTATGAGTACTTCTGGGTACGCTTTTTATTGCATGTCTGTTTTCTAGCTACCACAGTGAGGCTTTTTATCTTGATTTGATCTTCCTTCCGTTGCGGTGTAACGGTGAGGTGTGATGACAGAAGAATTCTGCAGCTGGTCTCCTATTCAAAAGAAGCCAAAATACTGTCTTCAGGGCTCTATGACAATTTGAAGTACAATGCCCATCATAACCAGAGATTACAGCCTGCAGATGTCCAACCTGAATAGATGGAATCCAGCAGTGCATCATCTTGAAGCACAAGTTTAGCATTAAACATAAAAAAGAAAAACAAAATCATTGTCATCGTGGCCTTTGTTTAGCTGTTTCTTCACATGTGCAGAGTTAAAACAGGTAATAAGGAATAATCTTTAATTAACAACCATGCTAATCATAAGATATTCTATGTACGTGAAATAAAAGTACCAATAAGGAACTATTTGATGTTTGGCACAAAGCATAGCCAGAGTTCTGCATTTTTTGCTTGAGTAAATTCATTCTCTGTCCAGAATCTATTTCCATCTTTCTTTCTGCATTTGCCTTCAGTAATTTTAACTCATTTAGGGGATACTGTGGAAAATTTTACTGCAAATTTATTGCAAATATGAAATAAATTAACCACTGTAAAATCATAAGAACACTACTGGGTAGGCTAAGCAGTAATATGTTTCAAGCTGAGAAAGCAGATGGCACTATTTTCATTCTTATTCATTTATTTTAAAGTATTTTGTTCAATATTTATAGGGAAAAAGTGCTCTCTGAATTACTGAGGGTAAAAATGTAGCATTCAAACATTTTAGGAAGAGGTTTATAATTTTTCATCAGCATTTTAATACATATACAAAAAATTCTGGTTTAAAGCCAACAAAAACCTCTTAATATTTGAAAAATATCCTTATGTAAAAGACTAAATTTTAGTCTCAAGTTAAAACTTTGCTGCTAAATGAATTAAAATTCAGAATTTCATTTTAATATAGGTCTTCACTTAAACAAAACTCACTGTGAAAATCAGAGTTTCTGTACTAGGAGGTAAGATTCCACAGCAGAAGAAATCTTCATTTATTCCATCTCTCATACCCTTATTGACATTTACTGATTATTATGTGGAAGAGTAGAATGGTCACTACCTATTGAGCACTGAGTATCCCAGCTAGAAGATGTATTCCTTAAACTTTAACAACATCTTTCCAGACAGATGCATAATGAGAAAAGGCAAGTGAACACAAATAAACAGTCTCATCAGCAAGCCTAGGTCATACTATACTCAAACAAGGACAATCACCCAGTCCCACCACTAAGTGACAAAAAAATTCCTAAATCCACTGCAATCCTCTAGTAACTTTTGTTTATTTCATCACACTTTTCCAAGTAACAAACCTTTGAATATTTAGAGTGTCTCAAATCTTCATGTCTTGTATGTGACACATCCCACAGACGGATTTCTTTCATCTCCCTTAGAAGTTTCCTGTCCTATAGCCATTGTAGATAATTATAAAGGCAGAAAAAATGTATATTTCCACAATTAATTTCCAGGTTGGGGGAGAGAATGGGGAAATGGAGGAGATTTAATTCTAGTGTTAATGTGGAAGGGATGGTTCTCCTAGAGGTAAATATCACCTGCGTGTCTGGTCACACTTGGCTGCATCATGAAGAGGATAGGGTTTTTTTGGTTTTTACTTTTAAGAAATAAATTTTATATATTCACCTTCGTACACAATGGGGTTTTTTAACTATTATTTTTCAATCTATAAGCAAAACATTTGTAACTGGTTTATAATTTATGTAAACTCAAATTTACATACACACAGTCATATATATAAATCTATTCATATAATATTGATTTCTTAAATGTTTATTTTTCATTAAAAATTAATTACATAATAACCCCCTACTAGTCATTCGCTGTCTTCTACAATGATAGTTCTTAATTGTTAAAAAATCTCCAGTATATTTTCTACTCATACTCACTGTGGAGATTTAGATATGCAAAACCTCATTTGGGTGTCAATTTCACTGCAACTGGTGTCCTTATTTCCAAAGAACATCCATTTCAACTTTTTACTTTATTATGTCAAAATAGCATTAGACCCCAGACTGCATTATGAGCTGACATTAAAATTGAAACTAGATTTTTTTTCTACTGCAGATTATTATGCATCAATTCATTCCAGTTAAGAAACTTATTTTTTCATTCCTTCTTTGATGTTTTTTTTCCTCAGTGAAGCCTGGCTTTCAAACAACTGAAAGAGATTTTGTGTCTTGATAGGTGCTGCAACTAATCTTGTTAGCTATCAGAAAAGCTAGGGTCAGCTGCTCTTTAAAATTTTCTGCACAATTCCAATTATACTGCTACCTGAAATCACCATATATCCAGCATACCCTCTGGGCTCTTAAAAGTCAAAATATTACAGCTTTGCAATGTTATCCAGTATTTCTACATTATCTATATGCAAGAACAGTTTCTTTGTTATAATTGTACTTCATATTGTCTTCCTTCCATAATTCATTAGAAAATTGCCTACATACGCCTAGAAGTAACTTTTTCTACCTAGAAGCATTTAGTTTTAGTGGTCTGTGTATACAACAGGCTAAGAATTAGTTTTTCTGACTTGTGGTTCATTAAGAAAACCACATCTATGTGCACATTTAAAGGCGTTGGGTGTATGCAGTTTTTTTATATGCTTGTTCACAGGTCATAGAATAGTTTCTGAATCAAAAACTTCCAGTTGACTAGTACTGAAAAGGAAGCAGATAATTTTTGACTATCACAAATTGCTAATACTGTCAACACAGGTATAGAATTATTTGTAGGAAGCAAAATTTATCTGGTTTTCTGTCACATATGCCATTGATTTTCCCAGCACTGTAAAGCCAATAAAAATATTAATTTATTTCTATGTATTAATGAAGCATAATTTTTTAGTGAAAAAGATTTAACTCACTTTTATCTTCAGATATACGGGCAGATGTATGACTTTATAGCTTAAATTATTCTGGAATAAGGTTCAGTCATATGTTTCTAACTCCCTTCCTAGTCAGCAAAGACGAATAAACACCTTTAAAGGAACTACTCATACTATCTCATAATAGATACATGTGACACAGTGGATGAGGGAAAGTCTGTGGATGTTGTCTACCCACATTTTAGTAAAGTCATTGACACCCTTTCCCAAAGTACTCTCCTGGAGTAACATCCAAGCTCTTTGGCTTGGATGTGTTCACTGTTCACTGGTGGCTGGGCCTGAAGAGTGGTGATGAGTGGAACTAAATCCAGTTGGTAACCTCTCACAAGCACAGCTCCCCAGGCCTCTGCACTGGGACTACTTCAGTTTAATACCTTATCCATAGTCTGGGTAAGAAGATTGGGAGCACCCTCAGTAAGTCACTGCCAGCACCGAGCTGATCTGCTGGAAGGGAGGAAGGCTCTGCAGAGGGATCTGATTGGGCTGCATCAACAAGTCAGGGCCTTTTGGACAAGATCAGGTGCTGAGTCCTCCACTTGGGTCACAGCAACTCCATGTAGTGCTACAGACTTAATGAAGAATGTCTAGAAAAATATTGGTCTGTTGGATATTTGGATTGTTATTAGATATTGAATTATTGATTATGTGGGAAAGATATTATTGGGGTGGAAAAGGAGGGAAAGTAGAGAGCTGTGATTTTGCTGTGGCACAAACTGTCTTAAAGAATCAAGGGTTTTTTTCTGCCCTGCTCCCCAGGATATGGATGAAATAAAGTAATTTTCTACAGTCCTACACTCTGCTAACATTTCTCTGAGGTAGGCCACTATAGACCTTGCAATTGACAGAAGGAGTATTTGCCAGTTTCTCTCATTTTTTGAATCACAAGGGAGGTCGTTATTCTAAATAACAGGAATAATTATTTTTTGTTGGGTGTTTTAAATGTTTCGGAAATCTGCATTTCCTGAGGTTCAGAGGGTGTAGGGTTAACTGTTTATTGTGTTTTGGTTTTCAGAGGGGAGTTGTTTATGTCATCACAATATTTTTGTGACCCTTAATGCTCAAACAGAATGGCACAGCAGGATGTGCACTGTGGTATTATAGTGGCATACTCTGGTGATTATTAGATAGAAAGAAGAGGACAAAATGCTGCCAACCTCGCAGACATTTCATTAGTTCATAATCATAATTTATTCCCTGAAGTATCTCATGTTCATGAACTCTTTAAAAGGACAAATAATCAGAAGAAAAATACCTGAAAAAATGAGAGGGTGTTTTTTTTCAATTAGTCAAAATGTGGTTCTAGAAAAAATAATCACTGATACTTTCCCAATGTTCGTGGCAATATTTTATGATTACAGCAAATTTTTGCATATTGTACATATGCAAAGTTGAATGTAATAGCTGTCATTTTTTAAAATGTGATAATGAGATAATATATATTCACAAGAGATACAAACCAACAGAAGTCTCAACTTTTAGAAATAATTAATACTGAAATAAAGACCTGTCTTATTGCCCAAAGGGAATAGGATCTGTCTTCCTCAAGTTACTACAACTTCTTCCAGGAACTTCTGCCAGGAGCTGATGTTTGATATTGGGACATCACAGATGCCAAACTGAACAGTGTGCTCATTCCCAGAAAAGAAAAACCTCTTTGTTCCAGGGCAACCAACACGACTGAAGACACTGGCTGCCTCTACACTCTTGAATGTCTACTCCAAGAAGCCATTCCTGGCTCTAGGCTTAATAAAGTAGTTCCTCTCCCCCTCGCTATTCAGTGTAGGGTACCCTGTCATACCCACTTTAGCTGGGCAACCACCCCCAGCTTTTATAGCACTTAGTCTTAGGCTTTCTTTGGTATCTGAATCCTCTGACATTTTCTTATAATTTTCATTGCTGTGGTTTTTTGAGTTCTCAGTGGTTGAAAAAATGTGGTGACTGAGCCACAGCTCAGCTGCTGTTTCTTTTTTTAGAATGTGGAATGGCATTACATATTTCTTTCCAGTCAACAAAAATCAGGGTAAAGATGGCCCAAACAGGCTTGGTCCTTTGAAAAGACTGCAAAAGTCATTATTTTAAGAGACATTTTAATTAACACAATGCAATTATACCATCCCTCACGCATATGTGTTACTATGCCTGCCTATGTACAGAAGCTAAATGAGCCTCTTACAATAAGTATATATAAAAAGAAACAGAAGAAATATCTCTCTAAGATTTTCTTTTTCCTGTGAATTTTCTTTATTTCCTTTTTCCTGTGACTGTTTACCCCAATGTTTTGGAATTTCTGTGACAATACATATAGTCTGGCTATTCTTAAATTATATATTATGAACAGAGTTAAAATGTATTATTTGAGTCACAGCATTCATTCTGTTCTCTGTGGTCAGAATAGGATCAAGTAGCATGATAAATGTGTGGATTTTGTGATTGCAAGAAATGTTCAGTTTCCAACCTATCACTTGCATTTTTTATCTACTCAGAGGCAGAGGTGGAGGGTTTTGGAGACAGATGCCACTTAGGGATCTTTGTTTCCTATTTTTAAAGCATCATAACTTTCTCATCTAACCACAATGCTGGTTTTCTGTTTACAAAAGATTTTTTCACAAACTGATTTTTGTTATAACTGGTATTTTCAATGGACTGTTATGTTTTTCTCAAGACCAAGGTTATTTCTCTCTAAACCTTCTATTGGGAAGTCTACAGCACTACCAGATGTGTTTGTCCCACTTAAACAGCAGCACATGTCTGAGTCTTAGGGTCATAACTTCAGCCTCCATGACACTGAAACCATGAAACTCTTTTTCCCATGTCTATCCACAAAGTTTTCATTTATGAATAAGGTAGATGAAGATACTGTGAGCCACAATTTTACAGAATTACAGAATCACAGAATATGCTGATTTGGAAGGGACCCACAAAGATCCTCAAAGTCCAGCTCCTGGCCCTGCCAGCACCATCTCCAAGAGTCACACCCCTGTGCCTGAGAGAATTGTCCAAATGCTTCTTGAGCTTTGTCAGGCTGGTGCTGTGAACACTTTCCTGGGGAGCTTGTTCCAGTGCCCAACCACCCTCTGAGTGAAGAACTTTTTCCTGATATCCAACCTAAACCTCCCCTGACACAGCTCCAGGCCACTCCCTTGGGTCCTGTCACTGGTCACAAGAGTGAAGAGATCAGTGCCTGCACCTCCTCTTCACCTCAGGAGGAAGCTGGAGTCTGAAATGAGGTCTCCACTCAGTCTTTTCTTTTGTTGGAAGTAGTAGCAGCTTTTGGATGCCTATTCACATAACTTAAACATCTTCAGAAACTGAGTTGCTGAAAAGTGAACATAACTTTTCCAAATTATTTGAAAAATCTGGATTGTCTATTTCCTGAAGACTTTAAAATTTTTGACCTTTAAGCACAACAAGTCTTCATATCAATTGTTTTCGATGCTGTAGTATTCCACAAATTTGTAACTCAGAATTTTGAAACATAAAGTTCGGCAGGTATGACCAAAGAGAGCTTGGGCTTACTGAAATGACTGTTTCCATTCTGTAAGTTTATCAGAATTCAGAACTCTTGATTTGAAAACTCAAACTGTGTTTAGTTGCTTTGATTTTTTTGAAATCAAAATATCATTCAAACATATGGTTGCAAGAGAATTTTTATTTCCTGTTTTCCCACTAGGTATTTTTTAGTGTAAAAAGTTTCAGCAAACCCTAGTTCTCACTTTAGAGGAAATCAGGGCTTCCACAAGGTCAGTAAAATGTTCCTTATGAGGAAACATAGTGATAATAAGTCATGAAGTTATCACAGCCTGCTTGCACTGGGAAAAATGAATGAAATAACTAGACGCCAACACTTAACCACACAACAATCCATCCCTTGCTTGCCATTCCTCTGTCATCCCTCTCTTCACATAAACAAGTATAGGCACCTCCAGGGACCTGTATTTGCAGGAATGCATTATCCCAGGGGTAGTGGTGGGGTGTGGGGGCCCTTTCCCACTCCTCATTCTGTAATACTGTGAGAGGCAGAAGATTGAGCATAGGAACACACTTCATGCATTACAAGTTTTCCTTCTCTTAAGGTAGCACAGAAAGAAATGAACAGGAGTGTGGGGAAAGAAAGCAAAATTATGATTTTCATTTCCACATGGAAATAATTTAACAATAAATATATTGCAATATTTGAAAGTGTCCAGTATCTGATGAACTGATGGGCATGTATGTACAGATTTGCTTTCTCTATTTGCTCATTTTTGTCCTTCTTTTTAAAGGAATGTTTCAAGAAAGCTTTTTTTAAAGTATTTAGAATATAAAGTAGATTACCAATACCTGTGGTTAAACAAATTGTTTAGCTGATAAGTTTTCCTCTTAAGCCTTGAAATCCAAACATCTTTTGAATTTCCAGTATTTATAGCACGTTGTTCTCTTGTGTAACATAAAATAAAAACCCACCTGATTAAAAACACTGTTTCAATAGATGCCACATCAAATAATCCCTATGTCTTATGACAGTGATATGACATTATCTTGGGACACACGTTCTATTATAAGAGTATATAGGAAAATGTTTGGTTTTAAATGTGTCTCATATTTTCAGTCTCTTTTTGAAAGTCACCTTGAATCTCATTCTTTGATAGGACACTGGTAAATATAGATGATACCAGAAAAAAAAATAATAAAAGTAGTTAAAAGAAAAAATCAACACTGTCCAGACACGGCCTTCATTATGAAACTGGTAGATACAGACAGTTCCAATAAACAAGAAATTTTGCATATATTCATGTACACAGTCCTATTTCAGAGAAAGAATAATTAGCAACTGGATTCTCAAAATATTAGAGATAAAGGACAGACAGATTAAAGAGCCTGTGGGTAGCATTCCAGCTATAATTGTATGTTCAGCTGCTTCACTAGTTGCCATTGAATTTATTAGCCCTTTCATGAAGTCAAAAATGAACTCTCTATGAGAGCTCTCTCATAGATCTCTGACTGCTCTCCTCTGACATCCTCTCAGCCGTCTCTTCATCGATTATATGGGGAATCTATGACAACTTACTTAAAGTGTCTCAATTTAGAGTGGCAAAGTAGGTGGAGTTAATGAATATTCTAATGACAGCAGCTCATCAGGTACTTCCTTGGAAAGTTTAGCTGTTCTTTAGAAAAGCCTTTTGCCATTGCTGTTTTTATTTGCTTTAGGACTCTGACCAGTGAGCATATGAATATATAATTTCTATTCTTGTAAGAAAGTACGCTCTTACATGAAACTGCCTGTAAACTTTTAAAAACTATGAAAATGATAAAATATTAGACCAAGTCCTGGTTTAAAGAAAGTATTCAGCAGTGAAATGACATATGATTTTCTAATATCATTGCTAATTACTGGGATTACAGATTGCAGGTGTAAAAGGGAAACTCCAATACAGCAATAAAAATAATTAGATTATTCAACTTTGAAAGTACTCGTAGCACAGAGAAATAATGCAACAGAGTGCAGGTCAAAATCTGCAGAGACATTTGGGCATCAAGTTACTACAGCTTTAAGAAGCAGATAAACATCCAAATATCTGTTGACACTCAATTCATAGAATATTTAACAGCACAACTCTGTGTCACAGTAATAATTATTAAGAGCCTTTCTTTTAAGAAATTCCAAAGATGACAAATAGGAAATTTATTTCAATAAACTAAGTAGAGACCTCATCAATCTGTAGAGGATACGTGAATTCAATCTTTAGTAAAACCAGCTAATTCACCTGAGGGAACAAAAACACAAACCCACATGCCAACACAAAGAAATTCAAACAGCCAAACAGCTATTCAATAAAAAATGAAGGATTAAAAAATCAGTGGTGTCTACGGATCTTTGAGAATATTGAAGAACTAATGCAACTTCAATGTACTGAAATAGCCCAGACTAGGACATGTGATCCATCTGCCATTGGAGAAATGGCATGTATTCATTCTGCAGATATCTAAGTACACTTATTCCATGACAACTTAGAAAAAAACAGTCTTTTCTAGGTTTTGACAAAGGAGCAGCAAGAATTATTAGGACCAGGAAAAGAAAAAGAATGTGAAAAGTCTAACATAAGGACAAGGTATCCCACTAGCTGTTTTCTATATGTATTGGTGGGTTTTATCTTCATATACATGTTTTATTATGGATTTAATGTTTTATTTCAGAAAAAAGAAGGCAGCTCTGCTTTGAGGGTGACCAAGTAGCATGGACTGGATATATGTATGAAACATAACCAAATTATAAGGTTATAAATCATAACCAAATTATCAGATAGACAATTTTTAATATGTTTATAGAAGAAATCATCAACAGGTGTGATATGGCAATTCTTCATTAATTTTAATGGTACTTGTAATGTCTATAAGTTTATACTGAATTTTCCCATGTAGCTTACAAGAACATCTGCTGAGGCTGCACAGACTCTTCAGGTGAAACTCCAACTAATTTCATTAGCAAAATAATTTTCATCTGGTTTTATCTGGTTTTACCCTGTATTGAAAAATAATCATAAATTAATTCAGTTGTTCTTCACTATGAATCTTAGGATGCAAACACTGCACTCTTTATAAAGGATGTAAAGACAATTACTGCAGTAATTTGTATCATTGACTTGAAATTAAAAACAATATTAAGACAGGCAAGGATATGAGCGCCAAAAAAATGTATAGGAGTTTCTGAATTGCTTATATGTTTCCTAGCTATTATTTCAGGAAAGAGACCCATTTTCTCAGCACTTCTTATCCACTTTTACTGTGAATATCCATTTCAACCTCAGCATTGACTGTGGATTGTTGTCAATATTTGCAGTCATACAGCTTTATAAGGTTAGTCATACACTTTAAGTTTTATAATTTCTCTCTTGGCAACACGAGATAAATCACTGTTTTCTGTATTAAAGGTTGTGGAGTCTCTGAGTCACACAGAGAGAGATAGCAATGACTGGAGAATTAAACCATCTCCTTCCTTCCATTTCCCAAGACTGATGACTAAACAGCAGTGAGAAAAGTACAATCCACACTATGGATAGAAAGACTTAACTCATGTAAATAATACATCTCAGTTATTTTATATACAATTTTTTCTTCTTACAACCACACATTAAATTGACTTGGCATTCATGTGTGCAATCTGTGAAAGACATGAAAATGTTTTTTACTTCATGAGATTATTTACATTTCTATTAATGAAGAATGATACTAATTTATTTATTTTCAGAAAATTAGAACCCATGTTACATTTTATTTAGGCTGAAGTTTGCCTAAACTTTGATTCTCGGTTCTTGAATAATTTTCTAATTTACACACTTTTTATAACCTAGATTATTTTTCCTCTTGCATTCCTTTTGCTGTACTATGAGAGTTAATAATGTCCTAACCAGTTTACATTCTCCCTTTCGAAAAGTCCAAATTTCAATGCAGAAAATGCTGTTCACTGCAGATAACAAAAACCATTAAAAACATTCTGTTGTACCCAATCCACTACTGCTTTATGTGCGAGATGAATATTAAAAGCACCATTAACAACAGAGACAGTTACCAATCACTTATTGACAATTACACAATTAATTATCTGCTCCACATTATCATTTCCAATCTGAGTGCATTTTTTCTGCTGTGTATCTAAACCAAACATTTGTTGAACTAGAGGACAGGACCAATCTTAGTTGCTTCCTAACCAGAGATCTGCAGAAAACAAGAAACAAGCATTATGCAGCACATGGCTTGGGTCTGCATTCATGACTCACAATCATGCTACGCTGCTGGTACAGCAAAGGAACAGCACGTACTTAGCCAGGCACAAGAGACTTCTGTCTTCTGCCTCGTGCTAATGCTTCCTGCTACTGCTATGGATAAAACGACACTCAAATTATCTTAAAAGATATAAGAACAGAAATGAACATATATATCAATCATCTACACTTCTTGCAAGGAAAGACCCAAACATTTTAATATATATGTTTATTTCTGTCTCTTGAGACTCTACAAAATGTACTGCCCATCTAACTAAGCCTTTCATCTACAGTGTTTCTACTAGAAAATATGGGTAGCAATGGTATCCTGAAAGTTTTCAAAGGAGAAATGCCTTATATAAAATCTTACGTCAGTAGGATGAGCACCATATACTTCCCTCAAATTTCCTTCCTGTTGACCTTACTAACAGGTAACAGAAATTAACAACTGCCTCTTTTGTTTATATCCCAGTGTTTCAACTTCTCTGTTCTTTAGCTTGAGAAAAACAGAGACTTGGGGCATGGTGTGTGTGCTATGAGTATGGTATAACAATACTTCATAGATTGGTATTTACAAAGTACTGTGAAGTGAAATGGGTGTATTTTAACTTTTTTTTTAATAGAACGGCTCTGTTATATTGATCAAAAAGAAAATAAAGCTTCATTATAACACATTTTTACACAACCAGCCCTAGAATACCTCTCAACACAGTAATACAACCAGATACATCAATGACTGTCTAATTCTTCACTTTCAGTGCTGACTTGACAAGAAAAAAATCTCCCTCTCTAATAAACTGAAATGTTTCTCTGCAGCATTTACAAGTTTCTGGAAAAATTACCTGAAGTCTCAAGACTTACAGATTTAAATCTTGAAGTCTCAAGATTTAAAGTTTTATGTCAAATAAACTTTTTAAATAATCCTAATAATTTAATAAATCAATAAAAAATAAACAGTGAAGACTCCTTTACATAACTTTAGATGGAAAGCTACTCTTTATGGTTCTTTAAGCTAATACTGTAATATATTCTTTCTGTCAGACTGTTATGAATATATCTGTCACCAAAAATCTCTACTGGCAAACGGAAGGCTAAAAGAAGGCAATGAATCTAACTATTCATGATGGAGGATTTATCAAGGTAACTACACAGACAGGGAAGGGAGACACCTGATGTATTAAAAATTCTTCTACTATTGCAACTCAGAGGAGAAGGTCTTGTAAGCCAAGAGTAAGATTTAAAGTAAATAAAACCATTTATGTTCAGATCAGTGGTCATGTTGCCAATAAACATCACTCATGAAGGCCTGCTTACCTCTAACTGCCCATCTCTCTTCCAACCACCTCTCATTTCTTCCTCACCATTCCACACAATGTATTGCTGTCTCTGCAACATTCCCCTTCCTCAGGCCTCTTGCTAAACACATTGTTCTCCTTAAACTAAATTATATTCCTGGGCACAGGATGATATTAATAGGAGACAGACTGCATAGCTTTGATCTTTTTTTTCACCAACTTCAGTCAATGAATGACAAATTGTAAATGCTTTTTTGTTTGACTTCTTTTTCTCTTTTTTTTTTCTTTTGTTTTTAACTTAGAAATGTTTTCCAGGTCACAATCACAGGAAATGAAAAGGATAAGATGGCAAACATGCTACCTCCTCTATACTGCACACTATCCTTGACAATTATCTATTCTCACATAGCCTTCAGAAGATACTCAGCAGGGCACAGGTCTCACAAGCACCCTGTGTTCTGTGCACCATGCCATGTGTACAGCCTGGGTGCCAGAATGTGTGAAATGGAAATGGGAGCTTTTTTAATAAACTAACCTTATCAACATATTCTGAGATGTTTAGAGAAGTTTTCAGCTGATCACCATAGGTGTCTCACTTATAAGGAAGTACAGAGACAAGGAGGCCCAGAAACTTTTGGCTGTATTGATTCAATTTTCAGTGGCTGACCAAAATTCAATTAATGCTTCTAATATAAAGCTGTAATTAAGAGGAAGTTCTTGCTTTCCCCTTCCCAAGATAGCCTGAGTTTGTGCAAAGAATAACTCAAGCCTCTGCTGTGGCTTTGGAGAGGTATACAAGCCAGTGCCTTTGATGATCTCCATTGGCTTATCAGACTGTAAATCCATATGTAAGGGCTGTATAAAGCCATAAAACAGATCTCAGTTGCCAAAACAAAAAAAGAATAGGCAAATAGGTTAGCATCACTTTTTTTTTTCTGCTTCAGATAATCCTCTTTTTACATTGGGCACTGTTTTTACATTGTACCAGAATGCAAGTATGTGCCACTAACATCTTTGCCATGTCTGTGCCCACCCATATGCTGTAAAATATTTAGATTCAGCTCTTGACAGGGACCATAATGGAACTAATTGTGGCACTCTGTTGTGATACAGAGATTTATCCTTGCTCTGAGCAGCAGAGTAACTAATGTGGTATGCAACAGCAGAAACAAAGAAAAGAGGAAAACTGTAGAGAGCTTTACCACAGAACAAATCTGGAACAAGTCCTGGGAATCTAAAAAAGCTACAGCAGTGTTGCATTGCAGAGAACAATTCTGAATTAGTATTTTGCAAAGGGAAAGCCTTATAGGTAAAGGAACTGAGGACAGAAAATTCTAATGTAAAGGACCAGGTTTATGCCACTTCCAATTGTTTAGCTTATTCCCTTCAAGCCATTTCAGAGAAGACATGAGAACATACTCCCTTTGTACAATTTAGTCAAAGCTGAAGTCAATATGTTCACACCCTGCTGCTAAAACCATAACTGTTATGCCACTTTTATTTCTACCAGCTCATTTATTCTAAAAACATCTCTAATATATTAAAATATCAACCTCACAGGATGCATGGATACTGACGGAATTACAAGCAACTTTCATTAAAGGACTGGAGGTATCTGAGTTCTTTTCTTAATTTTTCACCATATCAGTGGAAATACATCTGTTAATCACTACTTCTCAGCTGAGACCAGTGTTGCCTAAAACATTGCTTCTCTCCCATTTCCCTGGAAAGTTAAACTGCCTTGTTAAATCTCAGGTGAACCAAGCCAAACTCTGTCTTTGCAGCAAACCAGAAAGGAGAAATATTTTCTGAATCAAACTGTTTTAGCTGAAAGGCAACCACCTACACCATCAGCAAACAGTCGTGTTGCTGCAGAGTCAAGACTTAAGACAGACCTAGGAGCAGTACAAGTAACCTCCCAAGCTGACGACTGAGGTGCAAGGTGGCATTAAACCCTGCAAATGAAAGATCTGTTCTGCCTCAGCAGATTCTGGGAGTTTGGTGTTAACACCTTTTGTAAAACAATAACCAGAGAGATTATATTCTTGATGCGCTTTATATGATAAAAAGGCTATAAAAAAAGATTATAAAAAAAGGCTGTGGAGAATCAACATCTTGAATCTGCTTTATTTAAGCAATTGCCAAATAATTAGGCACTTTTGAAACTTCTTTTATTTTTATGAAATAAAATGCAATAAAATAATTCAAAAGATGCTTTAGACTTCAGTTTAATAGGATACAAGATGGCAGGTTGCTACAGTTCATCACAATTCATTATAAATCAGGTTTTGACAGGATTGTAATATTTAAAAACTTTCTTAAGGCTTGTATTATAAATTTAGTACAAGTCTGGGCTATATACATGTGAAAGGGAAAAAAATGAACCAACAGTTTATCACTGACAATAAAAGAAAACCATTATACCAATTAAGGTATGTCTTCTGGGAAGTCCATGATTTTCATATGCATATTTGCACGTTTGCCCGGGGAGGTGATGGAGTCACAATCCCTGAATGTGTTTAAAAAAAGATTGGATGTGGCACTTGGTGCCATGGTTTAGTTGAGGTTGGGTTGAACTCGATGATCTTAAAGGTTTCTTCCAACCTTTTGATTCCGTGATTCTGTGATACCTAAGCAAAGCCTTCATCCTGTAGCTGAATTTTTTAAGCCTGTACAATAACAGACAACTTTGCACTGCACTTTGGGCAGGGGAGGAAATTACTGAGACATAAACTTTATTGTTTACAGATATGTTTTATATGTAAATAAAGTTTCCTCTTATTCCCCATAAAAATTTAACAGAGAACATATGTTTGTGGGCTACCAGTGACTGCATGGTAACTTCACCAGAAAATATAAAACCTAAGAGCTCCTGAATGTGAAAAAAACATCCCCAAACAAACTTAATTCAAAGTGCTGATTCTTAAAAAGTCTTAATTCATCCAGTTTTCTTGGCAGGCTACAGGTTTTCTGTGGCACTTATTCCATGGGTTCTTTTGGTGACTATCTGAGGAAGGCAACCGGTGGAAATATCCAGCACAATTCTCTCATAACCCATAAATAAAACGTTATTAAATATCACCAAATTCCAGTTATTAGCCATGTGAATTTGGCTCTATTATGATTATATTTCCTTGTCAGACCAGATCCTTGACCTAGTATTTGTTTTGATAGAATCTACAGTGAAATTATTTTAATATCCAGATATATTTTAAACCAGATGAGAAAAAGTGTAAAATGCCCTGTAAGTGTAACGAAAAGTCCTCTACTTGTGCAGTTGACTTAAATGGAAGTAAAATAAAATTAAAGAATCGGCATGTATGCCCAATTACCTGTCAGCTAAAGCCTGCCCTTCTAATCAGTTCAGTGCAGATGGGTCTTGGCATTTTTAGGATTCTATTGATTTTGAGGATGCTCAAACAAATGATCAAACACATAATGCACTGAATAAGATATTAAGGTAAATCTGTAAAAATTTCCGTGGTAAGAATATTAGAAAAATAATCAAAAGCATTTAATATATAACTGGTTTATTTATCCTTAAAATTGCTTGTTATAGAGTAGTAGCTAAATATTACTATTATGCACTGCTTAAATTGAAATTATTGTTATTCTTAAAGATCAGCAACTCATGAAGAAATTGCACTGCCTTATATTTATTATTCTTAGTTAACTTCCAACTTTCTGTAGTTTCAAAAGTAAATTTACCTACCTGTTGATAAAAGCCAGTTTTTACAAATTTTTGTTTAACTGTTTCATATTAATTTCCCTTCCTTTGTTTGTGTTTTCTCGCTTTCAAAGCATCTGTACTAATATAATCAGTCCTATTTGACAATGTTTAAAGCAAAATAACTAAAATGATACTTATCCCATAGATTTTTCTGAACAGTAGAGAGAAAATGCAGTGTTTAGAAGACAATTTAGATAATGTCCATTACATCCTCTTACAGTGTCACACTTTACTGAGCATGTAATAATTTCTTCTAATTTCTGTAAGAACATAGCTGAGAAAGGTGCCATTCAAAAGTCCAGCCAAAAGATTCAGAGACACTGAATATCTGAAAAGCAAACTCAGATCTCTTTTATTCACTGTTTGTGTTTTCTGTTTACATCCTTCAGTACTCCTTTGCTATTTTGAATAATGTTGGTAAATTTTCATCATCCATTATTTTGATGGTATGACATTTAGTGTCTTTCCAGATCACCCATAAAGGCTTTAAATGTTAAATATACTAGGGGTGATTAATGACTCTTCTTCTGTACCATTGTGCCTATCTGAAAGCATTACCCTTCATCACAGGCTTCATTTGCAGTTCACAGCTAGTTCTCTATTTACATGAAATTCTAAGTTAACATTTTCTTTATATGCATGAAACTCTGAGTTAATGTTTCCAGCAATAGAGGTTGTCCTTATCAACTGCTCTCTCCTTTCATGAATGTTTAAAATGTTCTTTATTCTTGTAATTAATACACTGAGTGAATTTCTTTGTGGCTGGATGTTGTTCACACACCCCAGTCATCACTTGAAATAACTTCAAAGACTTAAATTATTGGAATGTATCATGATTTTGTTTATTGTAATAAGCATTGTTAATAAAGTTAGGCTGCCTTTTAGTTAGAAATCTATTGTAATATTGAAGGGCATTTTCATTTTCTAGCAGAATCTAGATATCAGCATTTCTATGGGAGAAATAAAAATCTAAATCAATCACAATGTCAGTTGAAATCTGGTCTAGACCATTTAGAGTTTATTTACCCTAAAAACTGCTTATTTGCACATAAAGTTGTAGTTAACTGTAATTATTATGCACTGTTTAACTTTTAATATCTTCGAAGATCAGTAACTCATGAGGAAATTACACTGATTTGTTAATTACATACTTTATGTGATTTATTAATTATGTGCCTTTTGCAACAATTGAGTCAGAAGACAGATTTCCACTCCTGTCATAGAAAAAATCTGACATATATTGGCAGATAATTTTCACGTTTTACCCTTAATTCTAAATTGTCCCATTTGGAGTTATAAAAGAATATGGGACTTGTAACTTTCCAGATGTAAACCATGTGTCTTTGCTCTGGCATTTCCTTGACAGTGTGTTTGTTATCCATTCATGTCCTGATATTTAGCTTTTGGGGAGAGTTAAGTACAAACAGAGCATTTATTTTAATTCTTCTAAATATAAATTATGATCTTGCCATGGGAGGTATCTATCCCACAGTAGCCACAACTGTAAGGCACATCATCTCAAAGCCAAATTATGCTCTTTAATTTTGGATGGGTAAGAGAAATATTGGGTTCTAGAGATATGAACCCCAGGATGGGCCCAATCTGCCAAATAACTGTAAGTTCTCATAAATTACAAAATTTTCCTAATTTATGTACTTCTGTGGATCTTATGTAAACCTTTCCATCATAAATATGTGTTCTGACATGCAATGAGCCATACAACCAAAACTGTATTGCTGATCCATCCAAGTGTAGGTTATGGAAAACCATTAAGTTTTTATTAATAAATAAAAGATTGCATTATCTCATTTATTGTGGAGTTTTGACAGACTTAAATTTCACATGCTAAAGAAAAAATGCAACCATTCATTCTCAATTAATTTGCAAGTGCACAGGTTCCAGCTCCTTAGATACCTTGTCAGTTTTTCACAGTGAAAAAACTAAAGTCAATCATTTTGGACACATGCTTGAATGTTACCATGAATGTTTGACAAATGTTTCACACAACAATAAAACACATTGAGATTTGTTATTGTTTGAGTCCTAAGTATGTCATAGTCCCTTCTTTTAACTCTAGAATAAATAATCATTTAAAAGACGTAAAACGATGAATGTCATGGTTATTATCTCCGCTAGAATACCTATAAATGTTTATATTACATTTAGAATAAACACATTATAGCCTATAGATTAACTTTTACTGAAGTTGTAAAATCACTGAATAAGAAAACAAAATTTTCCTCTAAAGAACTGCTTAAAGAAACTCATGCAAACCATGCAAAGCCTAATTGCTAAACAAAATGTTGGCTTTCTGTGAAAAATAACTGGAAGCATACTGTTATTATACTATAATAATTTTCCTGACATTATGTTTAAAACAATATTTGTTGTGATATAAGAAGCTGAAATCTCCAATAATGTAGTCAAAAAAAACCTATTAGATAAACTTCAAGCCAACAGAACCTTAGGGCAATAAGGTGGTTGTTGTTACACAATAAGGGTGTTTGTTTTTACGCTGTTGTTACAGTGTTATTTCAGAATTCAGGTATTTAACTGACAAAACCAAAAGGATAAATCCCTATTTATGGCTCCACCCCAAAATAAACTTAACCAATCTCCAAGGATGAGATGCAAGAGGTTGGGTTGCAGCATTTCCCTGCACTTTATTGCATTTAGTCCTTGAATTCCCTTCTGACCTTTTTTATTTAACTGCAGAAATATCCATAATATGAGAGAGAGAAGGCAAGTGCTTATTATGCACCTTAAACTCAGCTTGGAAGTGTAAGTACAACACTGTGCCAGAAAATAATTCTGATCTTGTACTTGAATTTGAGAAAGCCATTGGCAAAAGTTCCCTTCAGGATATGAAGTACTGATACTGCACATCTTTGGAAGCACTGTCAGTTTATCTGAACTGAGTCTTGAGGCATATTCTTATCAAAGCCCTTTTGGGATTCAGGTAAAAAAATCAGGTATCCTTGTACCTAGACACCAGAAAGGACTCAACTGGTTAGATACATGCAGAATGCCCCTGCCAGATTACAGCATAGCTGCGGTATCTATCTACTTCAGAATAATGCTCTAATTAGGGCATTTACTCTGAATTTTGGGCATTACTGGACCTAAGGAGATTTCTCTCTACAACACTGCCTTCCAAGAATTCTGTTCTTGGCACCAAAAAAAAAAAAAAAACCAGAGCCCCAAAACACCAAAAACCTCTTCTGTGTCAGAATGCTCTGTTCTCTTGAAATTATACTACACTTCTGCTAGGACTGAAAATGTGTGGATACAGAGTAAGTTAACTTGCCTTGGTATCCTAGTGGATATACAGTGATTTGAAATCCTCCCTTCCTGTATTATGTTTTATTACTTTATTTCCATGAAAATGCAATCCTGTAGGAAAAAAAACAAACAAACTTATGAAATTAGAGAACACAGGTCATCCCAATGCTCTTCTGTTTCAAATTGTTTTCTGGGGCTATGAACAAAAAATTATGAAAATAACAGCTTGGTCTTGAAGATATTTCATATTTTTGAGGTGAATGCAAATGTATACTTTCCTAGATTCCAGTCTGGGAAAGTGTAAGGAAATACACTGTTTTAGTATTTAATATTTGAATGTTCCACAGGCCACTGAATAGATCACACACAAAAAATGCCCAAATAAACTCTGTTCAACAAGTTTTAAAAAGTGTTTTCAATTCGGAGAAAAAAAATTTATCTTAGAAAAATGCCAAGAAAAATCTTTAATAAAAACAGTTAAGAAAGCTCCAGAAGCACATCATAACACTGCTAATTCAGATCTTTAAGGTCACCCTTGCATTCTGATTATCTTTCGGTCTGGTTTGGCTTCTGGTAAAATAGAGCTGCTTTGGGGTTATTTTAGTCAGTATTACCAATTAAGTACCTTCCAATTCTTCCCTTTTTATGGAACTTGTCAGATTATAGCATTGCACCTCCATGAGTACCTCCAGTGACTCATATACAATTCCTGACAAGAGGAAGCTAGGTGTCCCACAGGAAAAGTCATTTTGATTTTACATTTTCACCAAGGGGAAATTCCACAAAAAGTAGGTAAAAGCTACTGCACTAGTCCAAAGGCCTAGAAGAACCCAACAGGTCCTGGATGTGTTTTCTTCAGGAAATCTTTTGGACACATTTGAAGCATGCATGTTTATTAATTTCAAAAAGCTTGGAGCTTTGCCCAAAGACAAGAATGAAGTAAGGACTGAGATTGTCTCATAATCAGACTAAAATAAAAAAAATTACAAGTGTGTTATAGAAATATCAAGCAAAATTGACTACACTTTGCTTTTGAACCAAGGAAAAAAAGTTTTATGCTTTTATCTCTGTCTTGTGTTAAATCTTTCAAAGAGAACAAGTACTAATGATCTGAACTTTATAACCTCTCAGTGATGAGCATGTAGTATGTGAATAGGAAATTACCCAGCTCTAAGAACTCCCAAGTGTGAAAGTGTTTACTTCTCTTCTAGCAAAGATACTTCAGAGACAAGAAGCCTGATCTCAGTAATGTCTGTTTAGGGTTGTAAAACAATATGGCTTGATAGCTACAAATGGGTTGTGCTTTAATTTAAGAAAATATTTTTTTCTTATTCACACAAATTGGGACCTAGCTGACAGATAACATGCAAAGATGTGAAAGTGCATCTGAATAGACATTATTGAAAAGTTGGAGTTAAACCCATCTTACAATGACCAGTGATTTTAATGAAGTCTTTTAATATGATCAAGAGAAGTCTAAAAATGACTTTAGAAATGTCTCATTTCTTATCACAGAAAAAGAACACAAAATTCCAAAGACTGATTCTATAATTAGAGAAACACCACAAAAGAAAAATAGAAAGGCTGACTGAAAAATGAGCTATTGAACTAAAGCACATAAGAGACCTTTGAAAAGAACTTAGTTAGTTTCTAAACACAGCCTGCACTGAGAAGTAATGAAAACATATTCTAACAGACATGATTGAACATAAAAAGATTAATCTTCTGGCTTTTTCTCTAGGGTTTAGGCACCTTAGATCTAATCTTTAATAAAAATTCTTTCTGTATTGAGTTTCATAAATCTCTACCAATTTAACCAATATTTGTCTTCAAAGGAGATTTCAGGTTTTATAACCATCATTGCTCAAGGGTTACCTTTGTTGCATTAACTAAAGGAGAGCCAGAAACTGATGCAAGTGCAATTGAATGACTCAGACCACCTTAGTGCTTGCTCCATCTACACATGATCTTTGTAAGAAATAGCCACTTGAGAGGATCTAAGGCAGTCGTGGATCAGAGGTCTGGTACTCAGTCTCTGTCTCCATCCTATTTTCACTTGACAGTGAATATTTATTCTCAAGTATGCCCAGAAATCTTTCCCAGTGTCTGGGGAAGTGCTCCTGATCCAATAGATTCGACAGAAAATCGTAAAACCCTCATTGTACAGCAGTAGGTAAAAACAGTGCACCTCCAGTACACAACTCCTACACACTGGGCAGGCCATTCCACTGACAGCAGTTTGATGCCAGGGACAGCAAGGGATGCTCAGAGCCTGGAGAGGGATCACAGGTCAGCAGGACAACACCTGGAGAGCTTCACAAAGAAATTCCAGCCACTCCAGCCAGTGAGTTGAGCTTCATTGGGAGCCCAACATAAATGTCTCTATGCAGAGACATGTAGTGTGGGAAATAAAAAAGAGGAGTTACATAATATGCACAGCAAGCTCACTACCCTGGCCTTTGTGAGAGCAAATCTTGGCATCTTCAGGGACCTGCTCTTCTTATTAGAGAACCATGGGATAAAGTCCTGGAGGGAAGGGTGACACCAGAAAGCTGGTTAATATTCAGGGATCACCTCCCCTAAGCTCAGCAGTGATGCATTCCAGTGAAGATATAGTCAGCCAAAGACACCAAGAGGGCTGTGTGAATCAGCAAGGAGCTCCTGGACAAACTCCAACACAAAAGGAAGGAGTGGCAGGTAGCCTTGGAGGAATACAGACTTTTACAAGAGCATGTAATGATAGGACAAGGAGGAAAGGCTTTAAACTGAGAGTGGGTTTAGATGAGATATTAGGAAGAAATTCTTTACTCTGAGGGCAGAGAGGCACAGGTACAGGTTGCCCAGAGAAGTGTGGATACCCCATCCCTGGAAGTGTTCAAGTCCAGGTTGGATGGGGCTCCGAGCAACCTGTTCTAATTGAAGGGATTGGAAAAATATGATCTTTAGGGTTCATTCCAAACCAAACCATTCTATGATTCAATGATCTTTGGAAGAATCCCAAGTACTGGGTTAAAGCATACTTTAGTACATTTGAGTGCTTAAGGTCGTTTAGTGTCAAACAAGTAGGGAATTTATTTAAGAAATATCTTGTCAAAAAGTTTCCCTTTGATGAAGCACAGAGAAAAGAAAAAAGCAACAACTTTCTGATAGTACAGACATGAGCTGAAACACGGAAAACTCCAGTCCAATTTTTGTCCCTGGAGACTCATTTGAACTCAGAGAAAGTCTATTCCCCTCGCAGTCTGATTGCACATGCTAACTACTGAGTTTTAAAAACTCCTTTCTTTCTATTTCTTCCTGGTTCAATGTTTATATTTAATTATATAAAGAATGCTGAGGAGCTTTACTGGAAGAAATGGGCAGATTTCTATTCTGAATAGTGTATGCCCAAAGGTTTCACATCCTTTCTCTAGATTAGTCAGAATAAGAACTTGAAATCAGATTGTATCTTTCCACGGCAAGTGCCTTGCCACCTGGCCCAGCCAGCCACATCCAATCAATGCACACTGGTGGATCATTTTTTCACAGACATTTTCCAGACACATACCATTTGTGTAGTGATATGGAATAAATCCTAGCTTGTTGCTTTTTCTTCTCCCACAAAATTGTAGGTTTGCTGTTAGGCCAGGATTTACTGTGGTAGCCATGACCTGGTTGTGACACCTTCCTAGAGGACAATTATTTACCATCAGTGAGGTTTATCCCATATTAACCTTCAAGGTATTGAGTAGGTTTTCCCTAACTTCAGCAGTGAGGATGGTCCTGAAGATGAAGAGCTCAGAAGTTGTTTCTGTTTGGTCTTCATAGTGAATTTGTTGCCTTTCTGAACACAGACAATCCCTGTAATTACATCCTTCATGAATTCACACAAAAAGTATACCACGAATAGTACATGCCTGTCTTCACCACTCAAGCAAGCAAACCACTTTTGCAGAGTACAAAAGGAAGTTAATTTCCTGAAACCTGTCTAAAATAACCTCAAAAATAGTAATAGTATTTGTACTGGGAAAAAAAGTTATCAGATGTGAATCTCTGCATTGTGAAGCTCTAATCATTCCCATCTGGGGCTCTGTCTCTTGCTACTTCATTATGACAAAGCAGCCCAAAATTAGAGAAAATTTGGCTCTGTTCATAAGCATTTATTTCACAGCTTTCAGTGTCTAGCACAGAATGCTCTTCCAGGGACAAACAACAGGACAGGATTTATCTGACAGACTTAAGGTTAATTTAATTCATGATAGGTCATAGCTGGCTGGGGTATTTACAACTCAGAAAAGCATGAAAGGATTTCAAAGTCTCATTAGCCCATACTGTTCTTTACATGCTGCTTTGTAACTCAGCATAGCTGGAACAGATGACCAAGGTTGTCTTCTTAATAATCTGGGTGGTGGAAACAAAAACAAAAGCAATACCTGTGCAAAGCAGCAGCTTTGGTTTTCCTCATCTGACTGAAATGCTACACATCTATTAGCTGTATTCAGATATTAAAAATCTGCTCATGAGGATGTCTTAAAAGGCTTATTAGTTTGGGTGGTTGACTCAGCTGAAAACATAGTGATTCACATCCTTGTAATTATCTTTTGCAGACAAAACTAAGCAAGCTGAACTGCAGACTCCTGAATGAGCTGAAGACGAATATTAAATGAGGGCTTATTTAAAATAGTGCTTCTTTTGGAACTGAAGAGAGTGAGTGAGATTTATTGCAGCTAATATTAAGCATCTACAGTGCAAAAGATATCAAGGTTACTTCTGAAAAGAATTCTGAGTCAATATTTCTGTTCTATTTCTGAAATACTGCAATTCACTTTTCTCCTTAAATGGGACATACTTCCTGAATTTATGAATGGGCCATAGGTCTTGAGAATTTTATAGTGAATTTCCCTCCTCACTCTCCTACTTTTGTTCATACATGCCTGAATAACTCAATCAGTTCCTCCCTGTATTAGCTTTAAGATTTTCTCAACATTACCTGGCACTCTGCACCTGCAGCCCAGAAATCCAACCATGTCTTGGGCTGCCTCCAAAAGCGCTGTGGCCAAAAGGGCCTCTCTGCCCTGCTGAGACCCCACCTGAGCATTCTGCTCAGCTCTGGGGCTCTCCAGCTAACAAGAACATGGTCCTGTTGAAGTGAGCCTGGAGGAGGGCCATGAAGACAATTCTCTAGAGAGCTGGAGCAGCTCTGCTTACAAAGACAGACTGAGAGAGTTGGAGCTGTTCAGCCTGGGGAAGAGAAGGCTCCACGGAGACCTTACAGCACCTTCCAGTGCCTGAAAGGGGCTGCTACAAGATAGATGGAAAGGGACTTTTTACAAGTACATGCAGTGATAGAACAAGGGAGAATGGCTTTAATGTGAAAGAATAGATTTAGATCAGATATTAGGATGAGATTTTTTACTGTGAGGATGGTGAAAAACTGGCACAGGATGCCCAGAGAAGCTGTGGATTCCCCATCCCTGGAAGTGTTCAAGGACAGTTTGGATGGTGCTTTGAACAGCCTGGTCTGGTGGAAGGTGTCCCTACTCATGGCAGGGGGCTTGGAGCTAGATTATCTATAAGGTCCCTTCAATCCATAGCATTCTGCCATTCTATGATTTTACGAATTATACTTAACCTTTTGCAAATAAAAGCATGAGTTACTATAGCAAAAAAAAAATCGGTCAATGTCTATAAAAAGTTGCCAATATGATGGGAGAATTTTATGACACAAAAATTTTTTTAAAAAAAGGAAAAAATATTTTGTTTAGATTTTTCCCAACCTAAATAAAGATGCTTCAATGCAAACAAAATAAAGATAACCAAGATAAACAAACAAGATAAAGAGCTACTATTCACTTACTAAGAAAGTGAAGTTTGACACTGAAAGAAGAAACAAAAAAGGATTTAACTCAATAAACCAAGAAAAACTGGATATGTTCCTAAGTGCATGCTTATAAGTCCTTAGCAGACTTTTTCACATCTGGAAATGTGTCATGTCACCCTATGGTCCTGTTTGGCTGTACAGAAGAGAAAAGGGCAGAGATACATTTATGCTGAACCCACTTACCTGCAGTTAAACATCTGCTGTAGGATGAGATTAACTCCAGTCTATGTCAATGTTTTTACTGTTGAATAAAAGTCAGGGCACTAATCCTAAATGACATCAAGCAGTCCACATCAATACTTCTTAGGGTTTACTCCTTACATAGCAGAGCTGTGCAGTAGAGATATAGGTTCAAGGCAAAGACAGAAAGCTATTTAAAATTTTAGAGCTGATCAGTACTCAGTCTTCCTCCTTGAACTTCTTTAATTCAGCTGTAAGGAAAAAAATGTTCAATAGGTGCCTGTTTCTCTCCATTGACTGCTATAAAAGGAATGAGGGACACAGATATCCAGAAACAGTTATTTTCAATGTATGGGTTTAGTGGAATGAGGAGAGATGAATTTCTGTTTCACACTGCTACCACTTGTGTATCAGCTCATGGAGGCACCAGAAACATCTCTACTGTGTGTAGTATTCGGTGAAGTAGGAGATAGTCTCATTGTTTTCTTTTTGAGATACAAGAAT
Organism: Loriotus luctuosus; assembly: GCA_035582745.1. Classification (NCBI taxonomy): domain Eukaryota; kingdom Metazoa; phylum Chordata; class Aves; order Passeriformes; family Thraupidae; genus Loriotus; species Loriotus luctuosus. The sequence continues at coordinate 59,550,636 of JAWWEY010000001.1, read as the reverse complement.
AGGCCTGAGAGTAGAGATTTAATTGCCAATGCACTGTCTTTCAGTTGTAAGGGAGTCTGACTTTTATATAATCATCTCTTGAGTAATTCTAGGTCTAAAGAAATTAGCTGCTAATGAAACGCTAACATTACTTCAAAAGAAGTCACAACAGATGATTAAGTAGGTATATGTCTTCACAAATGAGCAGAAATTGTCTCAGGGCTCTTTTAGAAAGGATTAATGTGAATTAAAAGTGTACTGATAGTACATTTAAAAGGCTGGGAATGCATAAATTGTTTATAACAGATTCATCTTTCTTTTCATAGTAATTTAATACTGAATTCATTAGTACTGTGGAATAAAAACTGCTAAAAATTTTGTAAAGCACAGTGCAAAAAGCAGTATTTTAACACAATTGCATAGGAAAGAAACTTTAATCTCTGGCTATATGTTTCTTCTTCTACTAGTTATAGTTACAAACTGGGAATTCAGCAAAACTGTAAATGTTTGTTGTTCAGCTGCCAATATATTTGCTCAGGAATTTGTTGGCAAGGTATGTCCTGCATCAGAATACTGTGAATCACAGAAATTGGGTGTTGTTCAGCTGCATAAATGATATAACTGCCTTCTCTTGCATAAGTCTTGACTGTGCCACTGCACACTCCTCACAGTGCAGCCTATATAAAGCTGAGTTCAGTTCTTTCCTGTTCTTATTGTTTAACTCTGGTAGGCAGCTCAGTTTTATACAACACACTCACCTCCTGCCAGTGTCTTGGAGAAGATAATCAGAAGGGTAAAACTGCATGAGTTGAAATAAAGGTGCTTTAATAGGTAAGACAATATCCAGTACATCCTCGTAACCCCCACCACCCTTCACGCTCAGTTTGGGTCATTACTGCACTTGTCCTGCTTCCTGTGATACTCATCCTCTACTTGTTCAGATGGTTCTTCCCGTAGTGCTTCCTGTAAAATGCATCTCAAATCATGGCTTACAACAATTTAAAGCTATATCCACTATAGTCTTCAACGCTGATCCCTTTGGGTCAGCAGTGAACTCTTCCCCTCGCTCCTGCTCCAGCATGGCCTCCTCTGTAAGCCATCACCTCTCAGGGGTGTACCTGCTCCAGTGCGGCTTTATCCAAGGACCACAGTATCTTCAGTACCTGCTGTGCAGTGAATTAATCCATGGCCACTGATAGACACTTCAGGATGTACCTGCTGTGGCATGGACTTATCTAGAGCAACCAGATGCTTTGAGATGTACCTTCTCTAACCTTTTCCAACCGTGGCTGTGTCACCATTTCCTCCTGCTCTTCACTGGATCTCACGATTGCAGCTTGGACTTGGTTCATCACTTACCATGTTGGGGGCTGCCTCGGGACACCCTAACCAGCCCTGTGCTCTGCCCACCATGCTCAGACCCCACAGGACAGTCTCAACTTATACTCCCTTGCCATGGAGCCACTTCTGCAGATGCCTCTCAAATTCACAGGGACAAGGGAAGAGTGTGTAAGTAAGGTTATTCAGTAATTCACTGTTTTTTGCTATTGTTATTAATTTTTTTTCCAGTGCTGCATAAAAATGCAAGTTTCTGAAGCAACTGAAGTAATTCTGATCAAGACTCAGTTTTACACTTCCTGGACCATGATACTTTTTACATAAAATACAATTTGTTAGGGCTTGAAATCTACTCTGCCAGAGTCTGCAGTGAGTACCCAGTGGGACCAGACAGAGACAGGGACTCATGTAGAGGATAAGGAGAGACCAGAATCCAGGCAGGAATGTTGGAGTAGGGTAGACAGAGGGGCTGTGCTGGTGCTTGAGGAATCTGAGTGTGTGCTGGTGAACCTGGGAGTATGGTCTGTGTGCTGCACTTGTGACCTTTTGCCTCTGCCAGCCCGAGAGCTTGGTTCCCTCTTTGCCTCTTCCCATAAGTATCCCGTGAGTCTTCCAGAAGTTCCTATATTGATAGCACCTGTGGCAGTGGTCTGTGAGCATATCTCCATCCCTAATTCACATCCCTTCATAAGTCCCTTTTCTACAATGTATATTATAAAGTCATCCATAAAACCTAATAAAAATTCATCAAGAATTTTTCATACAAAAAAAAATTATAACACCTTTATGTCAACCTTTCTGATCAAGCAGTCTTCCCCTACATAGCCCAATATGAGGATAATCTCTACTTTGATAGCTGCAAAAAAATCTAACCACATTTTAAGTCCTCTCAGAGTTTAATAAACAGCAATGAATAACATCAATCACACTTGTCACATTTATCCAACAGTACAATGAAGGTCTCAGTTTCAGATCACTTAAATTGCTTTCTAAACTAAAAGAAATGCAAACTATTAAATGGCAGTGTTGAAAGAACCTTTAAAACAGTGCAGCGGGGAGACAGAGAAAATTCTCTTAAGAAATGAAAGTGTTTTGATTCAAACCTCAAGAATCAAAATGACTGTATTAAAACTGAATGTTTGAGTAAATAATCGACAGATATCCCTAGAAACCTTAAAATTATGTGAAGTCACCTACGAGAGTGACTACCTACTTTATAGAATTAGGCAGATAATTATTTGTCTGCCTAAATTTGCACATCAAGACCTTATTTGTCTAATCTGATAATCCCCATATGCTCCCTCAGTGAAAAGTAAAATGCTCTTATCTTGGGTAGGAATTGTTATTTTTTCCTCAATAATTTAGATAAATGAACTTCACCTGTTAATTGCTTGAATATTCATGTCTGAAGAGTACTTGTTTACATTTATATACACTGCAGGCAGGATTTGATAGTAAACCGCAAGTGAATCAAGAACCTGTATAAATGAAGGCCAATATTCTTATTTTCTATTGAAACAAGAAGTGCTTTCTAACCAGTACCTAGGCAATGCCTATGGTACATGACATAAATGAAAATCTTGGTCTCATATTTGTTATACGCTTTTCCTAACTTATAGCAGGATTTTTAAAAAAGAATAAAGCTAGAAAGAGCTCAGCTTTCCCTAGGAGAGAAAACTTTTTTCCATTTGAATAGTAATAGGAGACACTATAAATTTCTTTCTTCAATATTTGATTGCTTCTGCTCGACTTTTGAAACTGTGATTTTTATTTGTCAGTTATATACATCAATACATAATGATGTGCAGAATAAATTCTATTTGGTTAGCAATTCCTAGTAGCTTTGATTTATTACTGTATGTATTAACTGTATAGACTCACATTAGTAATACAATAAACTTGAAAAGACACCTTCAAAATTCCTTCTACCCTCCAGTTTTTACAGGCAACATCAAAGTATGCAGTTTATATCAGACATCCTCCACTTCTCCAAATTTCTGATCATTTTACAGTAAGACATAGTGTAATTGGTTGGGCCAAAATTGTTTTATTTTGTAACTGGGACAGTAGTAAACAAAATAATTCTTGAAGCAACATGCATAGATATAGTTTTCCATAGATATACCAATGATGGCAAAGATCAGGCACTGATGAACAGAAAAATACTAAATTCACATTGCTTGCTTGAATATGAAGCCCTTGATCCTCTGCCTAAACCTGCAGAATCAAGAACATCTACTGTAAGCCTCAGCAGGAAGTTTAGGAGAGAAAGAAAACAAGGGTGTTCAGAAATCTAGAAAAGACCTTGCGGGCCTAATGCAGAAATCTTCTTTAGACAATGTCTATTACAAAAGTTCTTGTTTATTTCCACCAACTATACAAGAAGTACAGAAAAATTGCTCAAAAAGAGGTATTTATATTGCAGAAATCTAAAGGGTGCAGTCAACCTGATCTCAGGCACACAAGCAACATACTGGCCTCTGGACATTTAAAGATTTCAAATTATCAGACTATCACTATATAAATGGATTAACAGAAACCCTCATCCATAATGACTTTTTCACTCTTTCAGGAGTCACATCACCTCAGAGTCACTGTAGAATGACTCCATAATATGAACTGTAGAATTTAAAAGAGGGAGTAGTCTCATCCTCAAAGATCTGGAGCCTTCATTTGATAAACTGCTGGTTGTTTAAGGAAAAGTTCTTCTGCATAGACAACAATAATTCTCAGACTTTTTTAACTGATTAAATAAAATTGTATAAATGTAAATTATTAAGTGAAGTTTCCATTCATTATGAGTACCAGTGATGATCTAGTTAGAGTTTACACTCAATTTTGCAGCTAAACCTGTCTGAACATTTTTCTTTTGAATTTCTTTAAAAATAATCTTTTCTTGAGGCATGCATAACAATGCAAGTGTATATGGATATACATTTGTTATGTGCACAAATAAATATGAATGTTATTTGCACCTGTCTTTCCAACTGAACAATTTTGGCTGTTTAGGAAATTAGAAAATATTAATCCTATCAACTGTTTAAGTTATTAAGAAAAAAATACAATTCCTACCCAGGACAAGAGAATCTTTTTCACTCAGAATTGAATATCTGCATGCAGAAAAGATATGAATATGCTGTGCATATATCAAATCCCTTAGAGGTTTATAAATATCATCAGCAAAGATAAATTGTGATTTTGTGATTCAGAAAATGAGAGGCAGTGTGGAAAAGATGTTTGAAAAGCATTAATGACATAGTCAGTAAATCAGAGACAAAATGCTGGGAGTGCTTAAAACTGATGGTGCAGGAAAATAAGCATTGATGGAAAAGGTCTACAACTAAAACACTTTCTCCCACAGTAGTTTGTAGATTGTTGGCCTTTTCTATTGATTTTTCTGTTTCTTTGCTGTTAAACAGGGACTGAAAATTTTGCACATCCCATTAGATACTATCTCCAGGTGCCTTTCAAATCAGTGTGCCTTCAGAAACACATTATTCCAAGTTTTCAAGCGTACTGGGGTTTTAAAATCTGAACAAAACTCCCTTGAAAGTGACATAAGAATACTAATAAGAATACTTGAAAGGGACATAGTACTTGTAAATTTGTGATTCTGATAATTGCTGATTATAATTCAGGAGAATTATAAATCTGTAAAGGTAGACTGTGGTCTCAACAGTTAATACATATATTCAGTACAGCATAGATTGGGAATGGTGATGAGAGAAAAACATAAATTTTTCTTTATCTATCTATCTATCTATCTATCTATCTATCTCCTGGATTTTTCACTTTAACTTCAGCTAATAGAAGCAATAAACTCTGACTTTTCAGAAAGCTTTACCTAGAAAATTCCATCTTAAATGAATCACTCAGGTGCTCACAGGATGTGAGTCTTATCATCAGGCTGGAAATTTCAATCCATGATTCATGTTGAACTGTTCAAGTAAGTGGAATACAATGCATAATGTTTCCAGGTATTCAAAGCAGCTGTGCTTCTTCACATGAGACAGCTACAAATGAATTCTTATGAGCAAAAACTAGGCCAGCTGTTATTCATGCTAATTGCTAACATCATTCCAAACAACAAATATATTTGAGTAAATCATAATGGTTTTCTGGAAAAATCACTTATGTAAGAACAGGTGAAGTTTCCCTCATGATAATATTTCAGTCCAGTTTCTCAAGGCTGTACAGTGTACCAGAAAAGTACTAAGATTGTTTTTTTCATCCTGGCCCCTTGAATGTCAGTAACAGTCTACACCTCCAAAAAAAAAAAAGAAAAAGACACTAGTTGCCAACATTGCACAGATCATAAGATCGTACACACTTCAGGAATACTGTATTCATATATATATAAAATAATGTTAAAAACAAATATAGAAATCACCAACCCCCCCC
>JAWWEY010000001.1:59456219-59544818 GCA_035582745.1 Loriotus luctuosus | reverse complement strand
TCATAATATCGTACACACTTCAGGAATACTGTATTAATTTATATATAAAATAAGGTTAAAAAAAAATATAGAAATCCCCAACCCCCCCCCCCCCAAATACCAAAGTACTTTTACTATAATTTTGAGCTAATTTTATCATTCATCTGGAAAAGATTTCCCTTTCCTACAATTTGTGTATTCAGAGTTTATCTTAGGGGACAGTGCATGGAATCAATGTGCTGTGCACTAACTAGCTGACTGCATGATCTAATTAACACTAACTTGTTATTTCTTTCCTTCTATTTTTGTTGTGGCTTTTCCTAGTATTTCCACTTACTGCAGATAAACTCCTCAGAGCAGCATCTGTGGCATCTTCAGTGTTCATGATTCATCTATTACATACAGCTACCAAACTTTATAGGACTTAGCTGTCATTGATTTGAGTAGTGAAAATCAAAAAGAAGTCCATCTAAGTATCAAATTAAAATAATCAGACATGAGAAAGGAGTAAAAATGGGAGAAAGAGAGGCATTCATCCACTTTTACCTTGAATGCACAAAGTCTTCTTATAAACAGATGGAACTGATGCTATAGATACAGTGTAAAGCTTTGTTGCTTTTTTTCTTTTTCTGGAAAATGATGCATTTGTTCCTACTATGTTTAGTCCATCAGAGAACCTATATCAGAAGAAACCAAATATAAATGCTTCAATGCTGAAAGAGCTCTGTTAATTCATTGATAACCAAATATGGAAGACAGAAAACATTAAGTATTATAATTTAAAATGTTCCAATGTGCCTTTTTATAGAAAAAGTAATTGCATGGATGTTAAATATTCACACTGCAAAGTAGTTTTGAAAAATTGCCCATCCTAAATTTGTCCCCCACCAAATTTCTATTTTCTAACATTACAACACAATCCAAGAAATACTTAAGTTTGACTTGTTCTTTTGATATTAATGCAGGCTATAAGAAAACCATGTCAAAGAATCATCAGGTTTATTTTTCAGTCTTGCTACAAGATGACCACTCTATTGAGACTGTGGTGACCTCACTGTGACTATTCAATGAGTCTGTCATGCTTCACAGTGAAGCTTTTTACTTTATGCTAATCAGCATTCATTATTTGCAATTAAAAACATGTGCTTTTATCATTTCACAAACATTTGATTGTGACAGCTAATTTAATGCTGGCTTTGTCTTCAGTTTCAAAGAAGTATAGACCAATTGAATCAGAGATATTGTGATAACATAAAATTACTATTGCAGATATAGACAACTATCCTGTTGCAATGTTAAGGGAGCCATGTGGGTCACACTTTTAAGAGGGTTTAGATCTTGGCACAGTAATGTCACATAGCTCTGCTATTCTACAAACTCTGGTATCTTTTATCTAAGCGGTCTCTGTAGTGATCCATCATGCCAATGTTAAACTTTTTATAGTTTTTCAAAGGAAAGCACTTATTCATCTAACAAATGACATCATTACACTTTGAGAGCATGAAAAAGCTTTATTAAATAATTTCTATATTTTATTTAAAGAAATCATTAGGAAACAAAAAAATATTAGACATATTTAAAATATTTCTTTGCTGGGACAATTTATACATGTGATCCTATTTTCTTTGTAGACATTTATGAATTATTTTCTGTGTTTCCATTTCATTTATAAAACTAAATCTTAGGTAGAAAATGTCATTTTCCGATGTCCTTATCTTCTTCACTGTCAATGGGTGATGCCAGAAAGTTTCTAAAATGTTCAACATTGACACAAGCTCTATTATATTCCTCTTCATCTCTTCGTATTCGCATGAATGCATGCAAATGCAATAATGAATGCATATGAATGCAATAATGCCTACAAGGTATTTTAAATTTCACGATTTTCTGTCAGCTAGTTCAAGTAACTAGTTAGTTTTCCAAAGATTACCTTCTGCTTCATTGGATTTGAAGTCTACAATCTCCCTTCTTTCTGCTGTTTTGCAAGGATACTAGCATGGCTGAAAATCAGTGAAATAGCCAATATAATTTATTCCAAGCACAGGAAGAGGCTGCAGGTGGGCATATTTTACAGACCAAGGAAATTGCCTGTTTCTATATTCAGTGTTCATGTAGTCAATATCACACCAGTCTGTACTTAGCTGAATAAAAATCAGCACAAATCAAACATTTGCTTTTATTTGTGAATAATTCTAATGTTGAAACTGGTATATATCACTGGAAATAAAATGCCTATCATTTTGAAAAGGTGGATGCTTATACACATCTTTCTTGTCAGATATGCCAGAAAAGCAAAAGCATGTCCTTTGCTAATGAGTCTTTCATTTTTGTTTTAAAGACCCACAGAGACCTGGTGGGACAATCCTCTGCAGGCTATAACAAGCTGTTAGTGAATACCTGCCTGAAACCAAAATTCCAGAATCTTAGTAAAAATATTCTGCTGCAGCAGCACTGAAAGGCATTTTCTCACTTCAAAACAAAAAATTCAGAACTCCTTTGTTCTTTTTCACTTTAATGTAACAAATTGGTTTTTTCCTAAGGCAAAAAACATTAACAACTAAAGTCACCTAATGAGACCTTGCAAAGTGGTTGTTTTGAGATGGACATAAACTGCTACCCACAAGCCTTTTTTAAACTTCAGCCAATATTTGAGAATAAGTGCCAACTGGTAATTATCCAGTTTCATCAGTCCAAATGTTCTTTCAATTAGTTTCTTAAATACTACTAATATTGGCTTCATGCAATCTAATATAGTTTCAATGATTCTCTGAAAACACTGTGTCCAACAAGATACTTCATGAATCCTAACAGCAGTGGAAAAATGTGCCATCTTTTTTCATTGATATATGTATTGCACAAGTGAGCTTACAAGATCTTTAATAATATTGAATTTGTACATAGAACATACACTAATAATTTTTTGTTAAATTGTTTTCTTAAGAAGAAAATATGGCAAAAGAATAATGTAAGAATAGATGAAATCATTGGAAAGGGTTAATATATTGGTATAGGAATATATGAGTCACAGCATGGTTACCCAGACAAAATCATGGAATGAAATAATTTGAGACAAGCACAATCCAGGAAAGACATGGGTTTATGCACTAGGTTCTACTGATTAAAAAAGCATTTTCTGACAAAAAAAGATCTCATAAATATTATTTAATTAACCAAAAATGTTTGCATTTTTGCCATTTTTCCCAAATTTCTCTCAGTTAGTAGCTAATCAAATGCAAAAATTACCCCGATGGCTGTCCAGAAGATTTTGTTCCATCATTTCAGTTGATGATTCATGCTTTAATGACCCCCACGCTGCATGAATGGGCTTCAGAACTAGCATGGGTCTCTCATCATAACAGAGTGAAATGGCTTTCTTCATCATCAGTGTTGTGTGTGGCAAATAATCACAGGAGTCTTCTACTCAGTTCTCTTCTTCCACAGAACCCTGAGTCAAATTAAAAGTCTTACTATCATTGTCTAAGGAAGTTCATGTAATCTCTCTTTCATCACATTAATTCTCCTTTAGATTCTAAAAAAATCTAAATACTGTATTTACTTTAATGTAATATTCTATAGTCATGACAGATATTATAGCCATGAGGAAAAAAGAAAAAGATAGGAAAGAAGAACCAAATAATCCATGCCCTACTTCAGAGTAAAGAAAAATCAAATTACACCATAAGGAATAATTTGAAACTTAGATAGCAACAAGGAGCTAATGTGAAAAAAAATCTGAGGATCCTGTGAGAGGAAGAAATACATATTACCAGCAGCTTTTCTATAGAAACAGTGCAATCATAGTGGCACTGCAGATGACTGCTGCTTGGAGACTTCTTCAAGCCTGAAAAACGTCACTGGTAGTAGATTTTCTAACTGCATTGTGTGGACATGATTGTATCTATTTTATTTTGCTACTAGTTGATCTGGGAGGAAGGGGTTTGATTTTAAAAGGGCAAATTTTAATAAATTAAGGATATTGGTTAGGATATTGTTATGAGATTTCAGGTGGGTTTCTTGGGCCTTGTACCCTCTCTCTTGGGCTGTTTCTGAGTAGAGTGAAGAGTAGACAGCATAAGGATCTATATACATGAACTGTACCCCACAATTAAAGGAGCTGGCCTTTTCTAATCTTTTCTATATCACATATCAGAAAGTATTTTCAGTTATTGGGCATGCTTGCATACCTGTGACACTCCCAGAGCACAAAGTTTGCTCTGGGAGTGTCACAGGTATGCAATTTAGTCTGACTACTGAGTCTTCAGGAGTCTGTATGAAGCAAGAAGCAGCCTTCCTATGAAGTTATGAATAGTGGTTGGGAAGGCTCTTAACACATGGTCTCCTTTCTGGCCTGATTTTCCAGGAAAAATATTATTGACTGCCAGATGCTCACTTTGCAGTGCCTGATGTTAAACACATTACTTTTGTCCTTAAAATAAATGTGAGGAAGGGAATTCTACTCAAATACAGGTGGGAGTGAACAGAACATTGTACACAGAAAAGGTAAAGGCGATGGTGAGAAGTCAAGAGCAGGAATGAAATGAGATCATTTTATCAGCCCACAGCTATCCACCCAGGCTAGGCAAGTTAAAAGGCAACACTCAGGCAGACCATCAGCTCATCCAAACATAGTCCCTCAAGCGTAAAGAATAATTTTACATTTGGCCTGTGGGAAGTAAGCTGTACGAAAAAGGCAAGCAATTATTTTGAAAATCTATGTAAATGCACTTTAGGTAACTAACTTAGGAAAGAGGAGTCTGGGTCTAAAAATTACCTGCTGTCCTCTTTAGAAGGTGGTGTCTCTAAGGTAAAAAAATACTTCCAGTGTTTTCCTGTGAACTTGGATGCTGTTTTAAAAGAACAACAGACACATATTTACCCATGTCCTTGTCACTAAAAAAACAACAATGATTTGGGTTGGTTATTTTTTTTAACTAAATGATGGCAGAATGGAAAGGGCTATCAGCCTAATGTCATCTGTCCATTTCAACTGAATTTTATAGTAGAAAACATTTTTCACTCCCAGTGAAACCCCTTCCTTATCACTGTCGGTTCATAGTTGATAGACTGATAGTGCAAAATTTATTAATCCTGTAATCATTTGGGGGAAAAAATAAAAAAGCCTAATGTAAGGGTTTCTTACAGTATATAAAATATACTATTTGTGGTGTGTGGGGATTGGAATCAAGAGTCCCTTATGTGTCTTCCAAACCTTTCTTCTTGAGGAATCACTTTGCTAGCACACAAAGACCCCAAACATAAATGACCTGGTATGTTCCCATTCCCTAGCCATACCTTAGCTTCCCTCATGATGTGCATTCTTTCCAGATAAGCCAAAACTATGCCTGCTGTTCAGAATAGAGTTTTATATTATGAATACATGTTGTCTTGCTTGTTGTTTTCATCTGTGGCAACAACGGCTCACGTAAAAGAAATTCACTAGACTATCCTATATATTCTCTGTTCTCAAGGTGAAAAAATATTGAAGTTAATGCAACCCACAGTATGCTTGGAAAAGGAACATATTTGACATTAAATAAATTCAGAAACAGACATTTCCTTTTTTTTTTTTCCCTCACAAATAAACTCCAAATTTGGTTTACTGGGTGAGTGAAAAACAGATAGGATATTTACTGTCACCACTAAAAAGTGTCTCTTCCACTGATTTTGTTTTTATTGCTGTTAGCAAGATCAGGGGATTTTGTAGGCTTTTTGGAATTATCTTAATCACATCTGTGAAACCAACAGAAATATTTACTTTTGGGTCTGATTTGTTAGTTACTCTTTCTTTACTTTCTGGGAATCAAGTACTACATATCTTTCTTCTATTTGACAAAATTAAAAAAAATCTCTTAATCAATTATCTCTTTTTTAAAGTCATAATCAAAGCTGCATGAATTCTCCTGCCTGGAAGAATTAAATCTCAGACCACAAAGAATAATTAGCTCAATTTTGTCACACATACGTGAGATCCCAAAGCATCAATTATCTTCTATGTCCTGAAATATGCTGAAACATCACACATAGAAGTTGTCATTAACACCTCCTGCTGTTGCTGTGAATTGCTTCAGCCCCACCATATGCAGTATGGTAAAGTTTTGAATTAAGATCTACATGAGCAGTACAAGCTTTGAAGACAGCTCCAGAACTCTTGTCTTCAGGCAGCACCCTCATTTAACATTGTTGTATACCATTTGCCTTAGAGTATGAACTTCAGTGATTACATTTCTTGGATACTGATAGAGATGGCCTATTATCTATACAAAAATATATAGGTTTCTCCTTAGACTATGATAAGCTTTCACTTGCAGAGGAAGAAAGTCTGTTTATTTCTGGAAATATAAAAGAACAAAAATTCCCCTTTTAATACAAATCAACATGTTTCTATCACAAAATTTGTTAATAAGAATAAAAACTATAAATAAAAGTCAAGAGCAAATAACCACCAAAAAATCCTGATTACATGAATATGAAAATATACATATACATATGCATATGCCTGCACACTATCAATCATTCCAGCACTGCCACAGAATACTGGAAGCTAGGCTCAGAATTTCCTGCAAAATGCAAGGCAAGTATTCACTGATACCACTTGCATCAGCCACACTGTTTACAGGAGTGGATTTTTTTACTTCAACAGCAATCACACAATACATAACAGATATATTAGATATATAAGATTGCACGAGTGAAGAGCACATGCCTGTTCCTGCTGTATTATGCACCATGTGAAGTGACCTAAGTATAAAAGTAACTTTCATCTCTTTATTTAGAAACAAAGAAAACTTTTCTTGTTTGTGCTGGTGCATAGAAAAATGATGTTGGAAGTTGTGCAGAATTAGCCATCTTTGCACAAAATGTTGATGCTGAAAGTCATGCAGTTCTAAACTTCCAAACAAATCCCATATGTTTTCTGATCCTTTCCTTGTCGTGTTTTCCTCTTCCAAACATTGCTGAAACTGTTTTAGCTCTTGACTGTCTCAAAACAGCTGATGGTAATATAAAAATAGGACTCTCTTCCTGTGTCTGACACTATATTAAAAGTTGCTTCAGGAAAGTCAACAGGGAAAAAGAGATTCCTACTAGGTGATTCACAAGACTCAACTCTGTCCTGAAGAAACAGATGGTTCCAATTAACTCTTTGCATGTATGATTAAATACACAAGGGCTCTCAGTCTCATAATTTTCTAAATCTGGAAGACATAGTAGGGTTTTCCACGCAATCAAGAGGCCTGAAGCAGGTCTAGATACTTTTAGAATGGGGAAAAATGCTGGTGTAGGATACGCCTTTCACTTTTCTCCTTGAAAATATCTCAGGGATATATATTGATGTGGAGTACATTTTCACACAATGCAACCAATAACGAGTGAAATACCTCTGAAAGGGTCATGCATTGCAAAATTGTCTCCAACTTAGACACAAGTATTTCCAGAGTGACATTTGCCAAAAATACTGAACATCAGAGTCTGAAAGGTATCTAGGCTCTTAGCTAGCACTTAGGAGGGATTTAAAAGCCTTCATAATTGTAAGCATCTGGGCATTAATGAATTAGAGATTAAATTTTCAAAAGTAACTTAGATAACTAAAAGCCCAGTTTGAACTGAATTGTAATTAGTCTGAGGTTCCAAAGCGCCATATTTTTGAAGCTATTAAAATATTTTGTATTGTGGCTTATTGGTCAGTGTGATTTCTAAGTGAATAGAGGTGTAAATGTATGTGAATGTAGTGTAATACCAATCTAATTTTCACTTCTGAAAATGGACCTGTGTCCTATATTAATAAAACACTTTTGAAAATATTATTAGCAAGCTAGTCAGAAGTTGTTCAGCAATAAATGCCTGTCCTCTGCAGCTTTAGAATACTGGTTCTTTAACCTTTATATTCAAATATTCTGCTTGTGTTTTTCTTATGACACAAAATGTTTTAAAATTCTAAATGTAAAGATCACAAATTTAAAAGAAAAATGTATGGGACTGGTAAAGTGCACATTTTTATAGAGGGAGTTGATGAAGTGTAATTGCAATTATTTGTAAAATTCTTTGTGATCTCATTTGAAAGAGGCTACAGAATTGAACATCGTGATGATGTTGTTGACAACGATGACTATTGATTTAGAGAACTACTTTTGTTTTCATATAAATTGCACTGTTTACAAGGTCTATAAAGTGGGCCTCCTAATAAATTTCTTCTCTTGTATTCAGGCAAATTTTTTGGTGAAAGCTACATGTGACATAGTCCTCCAAACTTACTCAGCTACTGTCTCCAGTAAAAAGCATGCAGTCCCTGGAGAAGTGAGAAACTAAACTAAATGTGCTATTTTATTTAAGATGATAAAGACCAGAAAACATTCTTTTTGTTCCCCACAGAATTTATGCCATTTTCACGACAAGACAACACCTGCTTTTTCATCCTACAAATGACTGAATCATTTAAATGTTCATTAGTCAATGAAGAGAATGCTCATAGAAGAGAAATGCTCTAGTCCCTTAATCATCTCCGTAGCCCTCTAGTGTACCTGTTCCAGGAGCTCCGTGTCTCTCCTGTACTGAGGAGCCCAGAACTGGACACAGCACGCAAGATGTGGTCTTGCCAGGACTGAGTAGAGAGGCACCCTCAACCTGCTGGCAATGATTTTCAAAATGCAGCCCAGCACACCACCAATCTTGGATCAAAGAAAAATACAGTTTAACATATTTTTACACTGCTTTTCACAGGAACTATCTGTCATCTTACTCTAAGGTTTAAAAAACACTATGTTGCAACAGCAAAAGTAGGTATGCATTAAAGAATCAAAGCTTCTTTATAGCTCACAAGTACTTTAGATTTCAACTGTAGTTTCATTTATGTAATTATACATATTGCTTCAGGTACAATATTGCTTCAGTTTTCTGGAAAACGAGAAGACAGGCTTGTATATCAAGAAAAATACCCAAAACATTTGCCTTTGAAACTTCATAGAAAAATGTTAGATGAAGATACATTCAGTAGGCTGTGGTCCACAGCTTCAAGGAAAATGTGAGAAGTGTCCATAGACAGCTGAAGTAACTTCTAAAAAAAAAATTAGAGAAAGGGCTAATACTGCAAAGAGATTAAGCATCCTCCTCCTTTACTCAATTTCCTGCAACATTTACTAATTTTTGAAGCAGAGTAAGGCATATGTGTCACAACCACAAAGTGTCCAAAGACTAGGAAAAGCAAAGCAAGGGCAAATCCCCCCCTGACTAAAATCTCACATGTAAGCTTTGCAAGCTAAGAGTGCCTCATTCTCTGTTGCTGGTCCACCTGTTCTGGTACTCTGCAAGATTAGTACCTGCAGGTGAAAAATAGATAGAAGGCAAACATCTTTATATAAAGAATCAAGGGTTTGACTAATTGCCTGAAAAAGAGGATATATACATTAAATTTTTCCTCCTGCTTCTAGGAATTTGTGTACTACTGCAACCAGAAGGCAATATGTATTTAGCATAAGGCTGAGCTTTTTTATGATCTAATCAAACAGTCATCAAACAGAAAATTATGTACAATCTCATGGTTTGGGCATTGAGTTGATCAAGCATGAAGTTTACAATTATTTATTCTATCCCATAGTTTCATTTTCAGAAAAAAATGAAAAAATTTCCTCCGTTTTTCCCCTGTTTCTCCTTTCTCTCCTTCATTATGCTGTCCAGTGAGGGTAAGCTTTCAGAGGAGAAACAGAAAATATCTTAATATCAAATAACATTTTAAGTCTCTATCTCAATTGCATAAAGCAAGAAATGAGTAAAAAGGTGTAATGGGACTGATCTTCCTCAAATACCTCTTCTGTCTCAATACTAAATTTTAAACTATGTGGAAAAGTAAAAAACTAACTTAGAAATAAATATATTAGTCCCTTGCAACATTCTGAAAGAAAAGGGCAGAAAGGAGGCCAAGGATGAATGAAAAATTGTCTTTTGAGAGTGCAAAAAGCTAGGTACTTTTTAAATCGACATTGAATTGTGCAATTATTCTAGGGAAAATGTAAGTATTTTCCTAGCACTTCTCACTGGATAATGCAACTGGAACCCCTGAAAACCTTTCAAAGCCTAGACAGCTCAGAGGTCAAGCTTTAGAACTCACCTGGTCATGAAATGCATGAACCACATCTTTTCAACGGTACCATGGCACTCAGCACTAATCCAGTCCTATATTGTCAACACTGCATTTTTCTTTGAGAAGGAAAGCAGACATGAAAATCATAGAATAAAGATAATGTATTATGTATTTAAAGTAAATTGAAATAATGTAGATGACTGAAATTCAGCTTTTGCCTAAGAAAAGAGTCATCAGCCTATAAATCATGAGTTCTCCAGGGCAAAATGAGAAACTGCCTTTGATTGCCTGTGATCAAGAGCTATTTAATGTGAACTGCAGGAAACAGTCCACATTGCAGTACATTGGAATGGAAGAGATACATAAAGACAAGCCCCTTGTCACGGAAGGAAAAAAGAACAAAGGTAATTATTATTAAGTTACTCTGATACTATGATAAAGATTGGGTTCTGCAAATAAGAAAGAGACTGGAAAATGAAAAATACAGGACAACACAGAACTCTCAACAAATTACCTGCTATTGGGAATTAATCAAGTAAGAGAAAACATTTTGTAAAACCCAATGTTTAAATACAATAAAACTTTGTCCACAAATATACCCAGCAATCACATTTTTTCTAACTCACGTATCTTTATCAAACAGGGTTGTTACAACTCATATGGTATTCATAACTATTATTATGAGCTGTAATGGCCACAAAAACCAAAGTATTACATGCACTGGAATTTTCTATTCAGTGATCCAGTTAAAAGTACCTGGAGTCCTGAGGGATTCAGTAAATTATATATGATACTGTTCACTATTGAACATGGCTTTGCAAGTAGCATCTACCATGGAAGGCAAAATTTTCAGTATTATCTGCATGTAGACCTCTCCCATCTGAAGTGTTGATACTGCAAATGGCTGGAGAAAACTCCCAAAGGAAATAAAAGAATTGTTGCTGTAGCAAATGCTAATAATAACTATAAAACTACTGCTAAAGTAAAAATACTTTCAGAAAATAATGAAATCAATGTAAACAAAAACTGTAGACAATTTTTTTTATTCCCAAAATATACATAAATATTAAAATGTTTTATCACTGCCTCAGTTAAACTGACTCTGACATAAACAAAAATATAATTCTTAGCAAAAATTAATTTAAAAACTTTTCAGGACAGGAGAATAATATGAACTAGAATGACTATCTGTGCTGGTTTTGGCCAGTGTAGAATTGCCTTTCTACACAGTGACTGGTGTGGAGATTTCTGCTAAACATAAGGCTGACAATATAAATTTGTTTTTGTTATTCCTGAGCAGGGCTTGTCCAGACCCAAGGCCTTTTCCGCTTTTCCTGCTGGCAAGGAAGTTGGGGTTTGCCTGGAAGGCTGAGAGGGAACAAAGCCAGGGCAGGTGACCCAAACTGACCAAAGGAAGAAGAGGGGAACACTTGGAGTAATAGCTGCTGTCTTTCCAAGTCACCATTACGTGAGATGGTGACTGCTCTCCCGGAGATGGCTGAACACCTGTCTGCCCATGGGAAGAACTGAACCAATTCCTTGTTTTATTTTGCTTGTGTATGCTGCTTTTGGCTTTCTTATTAAACTGTCTTCATCTCAAACCGTGATTTTTCCAGCTTTTGCACTTGTGATTCTCTCTCCAGTTCTGCTGGTGGGGCAGTGAGCGAGTGGCTGTATTGAGCTTGATAGTTGCTTGCAGTTAAACCACAACACCAGCCAAAACAATCTTTCAGAAGCAAAGAATAAAAATACAAGAACAAAAGTGTGAAATTTTCTATAACTAACCTAAAAAAAGGCTGAAAATCAAAATAAACCATATTTAGGAGAAGGAAAAATAGAAATATATAGGCATCCCGTTGAAGAATCAAAGTATATTAATGTAAAACATTATTCTTGTTAGGAACTGGTACAGTAAAAATCAGTATCCTTAAATCACACGCAGAAAAAAAAAAGGAGGGGAAAAATTATAGAAGAGAGAATAAAGAAGCAAAAAGTAGAAAGAAAGGAAAAAAAAAAGGCAAATAGACTAGATAGCAAAACCACCCCTGACAGCAAAAGTAACTGCTACTAATTTAAATTACATTTATGTCCGCATGATTATTAAATATCACCCATATACCCTCTCATGAAAAACAAGCATGGTGTCAGATCATCTCACTGGAGAGGAATATTTGCACCCCATAGATACCTCTCTGGTATAACTTGATATGTGCAGAATGTGCTCAGGAAGAGCCTTAACCTCATGCTTCTACGTGGATTAGAGCAAATTTTCAATTGATATTTAGCAAGAAGAAGAGTTCAGTGACAGAGATTATCACTATAGTCACCAAAATAGCCAATACTACAGCAAGAAAAATCTGTAAATCCAACTACTTTGCCACAGCTGGGATCATTCTGCAGTATAAACTGAGATATTATGCTGAAGATTTATGAGGGAAACATTACACACTGCATTTCTGGACCTTTTAAAAATATTATACAAAAATTAGAAATGTAAAAGAGGAAGAGTGTGAATTTCAATCTCTGTATTGAAATATGACTTGACATTTGGGAAAATAAAAAGAAATAAAATACTGTTTCAAGCTAAATCTATGCTACTATAACCAAACATTGTTAACTGTAGTAAATTGGAATGACATCCTTACCTTTATTCTTGCTCTTCCTTTCTGAGAACATTGGTAGAAGGAATGTCTGGAGCACTGAATATTGATAGAAATCAAACTTCAAAGTCCTGTTTCTGTATATTTAAACATGTAAACTATCACATATCTGGCTTCATATTTGATGTATTTATCCCTTAGCATGGTTCAATAAAAAGCAATTCTGATAAATTCTTTGTGTTTTTTAAAAGCTTACCTACACATTTGAGTTCAGTATTTTAGCACATGTTAAAATTAGGTATTTTACAGAGGTAGCTGAGGGAGTTATAAGTATTTCCACCAAAGTAATTATGAAGTTTTCATGGTCTTCTTGTCACAAACAGTCCCCAAAGTGCATGTAGAAGAGTACTAATGAAAATAACAAACAAATAACTTTAATTAAGAGAAAAGAGGCATCATGGGACAGTAGCTCATTCTTTTAACTCAGTTTAATGTCGGGGAAGAAAAGTAATTTTATGGATATATATGTTCTGATTTAATAGTCAGTGCATTGCTAGTTATGCCACTGAATCCTCAGTGTTCAAATGGGTGGCACTGGCATCAATTCTCTTATCACTTATGGACTCATGAACTTGACTAAACTCACAGGGACCTATTTGGAAATAGTGTTCTTATCTTGAAACCTCCATGTTTTTTCATGTGAAACATTTTGCAAAGTTTGAAAATAGCTGGGAGATAAGCCATAGGCAATACTGTTTAAAGGGCAAATGGAGATGTCAAGACTCTGTATCAGCCCAAATGCAAAGTGAAGGAGGTGAAGAGAGAAGAACTTTGATTATGTGTAAATTGTCACATCTTTGAGTAGATTTCAGGCTTTAGGTAAGGGAGGTTATTACTTGGGTTTTGGTTTCTGCTGCAGCATCCTGAATAAAAAATAACTTTTCATTTTGAACAAGCTGTTCTCTACCATTGAAATCTGCGGCTGTCATAATGTGTCTAAAGGAAGACTAAACAGGTGCAAAAATACCAAGCCAAAATTGCAATGAATAATCATGAGTATGGTAACCTGATAAGCCAGAGTGAGGATAATGAATATAATCCCTTTATAACAGTGTACAGCCATGGATTCATCACTTAGAAGAAACACATACAAAGTTAGGGGAAGAAGTGCAGCTCACAAAAAGAAAGGGTGGAGAAAAATATACTGATTGATAGTCAAAATATTTGCCTTCTAACTTGTTTCCAGACACCAACACCACATTACCACAAATGCTTAGAGTTGGGAAAATCATCTTTATGGTCAAACCAGAGATACAGACACAAATGTGTAGGTAGGTCTGTTTCTAGATGGTTCCTAAGGTTCAAATGGATCATACTTCAGAACGGAAAAGTTCTGAGAGGAATCCTACCCCTTAGACATCTTGGTAAAATTTCAGAACAATGCTGTGCCACAGTTTCCCATTATTTAAAGCAGAATAAAATATCATTGTTGGAATAATTCATGCACTAAAGCTCTTCCAGCATAAAGATGTTGTAAACAGTAGAATATTATTAATTGTCTTTATAAATATTAAAAACTGTGTATCTTTCTTTGACCTATCAAGCTCTTAGCCTTTTAGCTGCCTTACATCCACTGCACAAATACCATAAGAAAGCATATGTGGAATGCAATCAAAAAATAATAGGATGCTAGGTGAGTCAAAATATCAGTACTGAGCCACTGACTCATCATCTCATTAAGTACACTGTTAAACACCTGTTGCATGTCAGTAAAAAGATTTAAAATTAACTCATTTGTTGGAATTTCTGCTATGGTTTACGCTGATATTTGAGACATTAAATTTACTGATTTTGATGAACATGCAGAATACAAATGTAAGAAAAATTATAAGCATTTTCAGATAAGGACTGACAAAAATACGCTGGATATTAAAAATTATCTTCTACTTTAAGAAACTGAATGAATCATAGAACAGTCTTGTTACATAAATATAAATCATATTTGTTCAATTTTTTACAAGTGAAAACTGAGGTCAGGAATCATGTGAACAATTTCTGTACCCTTTTTTAAGCAAAATAAGGTGAACCCTAGAGACACATGAAAAATGTAAATGTAATGTATTATTACATTAGAGTCATCACAGATATGATCACTTTAACTTAGAGATGCTTTTTTTTTTAATGGATAGATCCTCTGCTCCAAGCTGTCTGAGTAAAGTGCAAGCAGTCAAACCATTTTTGAATCATAACCTCCAAAGCTATTTTTGTCTTGGATGCCTATAAATAAACACATCAGTACAGTAAGAAGTCAAGATCTTTCTCTGAAAATCACATTTTTCCTACATATAACTCAAAGTTTTCAAAGAAATTTAATTTACTAGTGTATGCAGGCAGTATAAGTTTATCCACCAGAATCCTTTCCCTCAGTGCAAAGAGGAATAGATTTCTCCTTCTGCTGTACAGCATGAGTGGAACAGATAAATATGTTGTTTATCTTCATATTTATTTTCAAGAAACATTGTATATGAGGCTTTACATTATCTGGAAAATGAATTATGCATGTGACAATATGGCACATTCCTCAGTCAGACAATTTCTAATGTCTACTCTGCCTCTTCTGACATCACATGCTGTGATCAAAAATAATCCTGTTTTTGTGCAGTTGCTTTGTTTTGGGTTTTTTCTATTATCCCTGTGAAGGAATTACTTTAACTTTCTCCCTAACAAATACTCTTTCCAAACACAATGAACTTATATTTTAATCACAAAAGATTAAATGAAACAGCAGGAGTCCAAGGGAAGGTGCTATCTCTTCAGAAAGCAAGATAACAACTTGAGAAAGATGAAGAATTTGCAGGCTTTGGATTTCTGATTTTTTTTTAATTTTTGTTTAAGTCTACCAAAGGTCAGAAATTAGTAATGTAAAGATATTTTTAGTGCCTGTCTTTCTCTGCTTGACTCCTGTTTTACTTATGGTGTTTATTTCATACTGGCAATTGTCTTTATGGATGAGGTAATATTGAAGCTGGTCAGCTTCAGCCAACTCACACTACAGCAGGACATTAAGGTGGCTCTTTTCAGATCAGGTATTTTAAAACTATAGCAAATTCTTTAGCTCACCTGGCACCAAACCCCATTCTTTATCCTGAAGCTTTCTAGATAGAGCCAGAGCACTTTGTAACACAGCATGGAATACTGGCAAAGATGGTAGCCTTTTTAGTTGAAGTTAATTGGTCTCCTCTTGCTTCTAATGAGGGAAGTTTCTCTGCCTGTTTCCCAACATATGAAGTTTCCATCTCTGTATATGGAGGTCTGTGGAATAGCACATATGCTGCTTTGAGTCAGCTTAGAACCACTCCTCCTACCACACGCCCAGTCTTTTGAAGAGGAAGTGAACTGAGTGCCTCCATCTGTGCTCATAAATACAGAAAGACAAGGGAACAATCAAAGTCCTATTCCCCATCATGTAGCACCAACTTTATATTAATTAGCCCCAGCAACATCAGAGCTATCTTTCTGGTTCCAGTAGTTCAAATCAGAGCCAACGTGTTGATTTTAGGGTGCAGTGTTGAGTTCACCCACTGAACCTCTGTGAGGTGCTGTGTTGGGTTTGCATGGCAATATTTTGGCAGTGGCATCTACAGCAGTAACTTCCACTAAAATCTGCCAGAAGCTTCCTCCATGTGCAGCAGAGACAATGCCAGGTCCAAGATGGACCCACTGCTGGCCATTGGTGATGGTATAGGACCTCTGGGATAACAGATTTAACAAGAAGGGAAAAAACCTGCCCAACAGCAACTTCAGCCAATAGAAAAGAGTGAGAATGTGCAGGAGAAACAGCCCTGAAGAAACCAAGGTTGTTGCAGAAGGGGGAGGAGGTTCTCCAGGCTCTGGAGCAGAGATTCTTCTGCAACCCACGCTGCAGACCATGGTGAGCCAGGCTGTGACCCTGCAGCCCATGGAAGGGACCCACTCTGGAGCAGTTCATGCAGCCTGTGAGAGGGAGTCACACTGAAGAAGTTCAAGGAGAACTGTCTCCTCTGGAAGGGATTCCACAATGGAGCAGGGGAAGGGTGTGAGGAGTCCTCCTACTAAGAAGGAAGGTGTGGCACAAACAACATGTGATGAACTGACTGCAGCCCCCATTTTCCATGCTCTGGGCTGCTGGAGGGGAACAGGTAGAGAATTCAGGAATGAAGTTGAACCCAGGAAGAAGAAAGGGGTGCGGGAATATGTTTTAACATTAAGCTCTTATTTTTCATTACCTTAGTCTGAATTGATTAGTAATATATTAAATTAATTTTCCCCAGGTTGAATCTGTTTAGCATACAATGGCAATTGGCGAGTGACCTCTGCCTGTCTTCATCTTGATGCACAAACCTTTTGTTACATTCATTTTCCCTTGTCCAGCTGAGGAGGGGAAAGGTAGAGCAGTTTTGGTAGGCACCTGGCATCTAGACAAGATAAATTCACCAAAGTTGCTTAGGTCTTGATCAAGAAATATAATAATTAGGTGTTTGCTCAGACTCTGTGTGAAAAATACATGGTCTACAAGTAGAAAGTTAGGAAACTCAGAAACGAATCTAATCTGACAAGCGCACTGAGAAGCAAAATTCTACATAATTCTACCTAAATTCTACATATAATGTGGAAATAGCCGAATATAACTAAATAATAACAGTTAAGGTTTTTCTAACTCTAACTCCTTGGCACTCTGCCTCATCATCCTCATTACACTCCTATGAAATTTCTCTTCATTTACGTCACTGTCTCAGAAGAAAGTCCTGAAAGCATATCCTCAGTAAAGCTCTAACATCAGCCTATTTTACAAAAATGGATTGGCAGCTCATCTGCCATTACTGGAGTCTTAAAAAATAAAGATATTTCTTATTCCTTGATCCCTCAGGTAAATTTGAGGCCTCCTTGCTGAGTCAAAGGCTCTTTGGATACTTCAATGTCCCGTCATGGCAATCTGTGGCTTTAAGCAAACAAAGCCAGTTGTAAGACATATTTGGTGAGTAAAATTGTGTGATATTTCTCTCAAGGGAGCTTTGGATACTTCACAGAGACTATGATAATTTTGACTCTCTGATCAATTAAGAAGCTATTTTGAACCCTATCCTATAGCATGAACTTCTTCTCAAGTGCATTAAAGGGAGAAAAAGCATCCATTCTAAGTTGGTGGGAGGTCTTGATGCTGTAGGGTTCTCCCTGCAGCTTTCACTTTAAAATGACAACAACCTTGAAACCTGCAACGGGTAAAAATTACTGAAGAAAACAGTTCATGAACTTGAACCCCTTTTATAAATTCTAAAAATAGCTTGTGAACAGTGCAAAGCCACTGATGTTACAAAGTTCAGTGACCTGTAATAACTGCTATTATTTCCATTGACCCATAGTAATGATTGACCCGCAGTGGAACTAGCAACACTCAATAGAACATTTTCAATTTTTTCTTTTATGTTCCATTTTCCAAGACACACACACACACACAAACACACACACACACAAATATCAGTCTACGTCAGACAGCTCAGGTTTTAATCTGCTTATGCTTTTGGTGACAACAAAGCTATAATCATAAAACAATAAAGTAATGGATGAATGTCTAATAGCTAAATACAAATCAATAGACCACTGTGAAATAAAAACAAAGATAATTTTATGTCTTTTAAAAAAACCCCAAAAAATCAATATTCATTACATTATTTTATGCAGAAACAACTGTGTGTACATTTACAAAAACTAGTATCAGGTTGTGCTGAAAGGTGAGAGATGGATGTTACTGTTGCAGAAGGTCAACCATGGCAATCCAGGTCTGAGGAGGAAATTTGCTCACTAAAAATTAGTAACATATATGCTGGATATATATATAGCATACATATCAGACATTTTAACACTTAAGGGTCTTAATACATTTACACAATGGTTTCAACATTAAAGAATTTGTATTTAACACAGTAGTGACCAGGTTTTTTCAGAAGCTGATCTTTCTACTTTCACTCATTAAACGAGTATACATATACCTTAAAATTTCAGACTGATCAGAACAAGACATGAGTTAATATTGGATAGAGGAAAAAAATGTTTCTCTTCAATAGTTCACTTTGCAACTATTTCCTCCTGCATTGCTTAATATTTTAAAAAGGTATATAAATCATTTACTATCAAATGAAGGATTAATTCAGGAAAAATATTTTATTTTCAATGACCCTATGTAAACAAATACCTTGAATAACATGCAGATAATGCAGCAGAGACATTTTAATTTTTCTGTCTTTGCATCACAATGCACACAATTCAAATCACGATGTATTCCGTTCCCATTACTGTCGGATTCCTTGGATTGTTAATTTTTTCTCTGCTTTAAGATCTTCTCAGTCAATTTACTTACAATCCATATTCTATACATAGGTGTTCTATTTATGCACATATCAATTTTTGAAGAGATGTACCAGAAAAGCAATCTCCCATGTAAAAGCTATTCCAGCTAGCAGTTCTGTTCCCTTGTTCATTGGGTAGACAATTGAAATTGAGCTTTTTATATCCCTAAGGAATAGGGAAACACTAACATGCTGGTTATGTTGTTGACACTGTAACATTAGACAGTATATTACTACAATAAAATTTGAAATAGAAATTTGCATGAATTGGTGTTTCCTTCACAATCCCATATTACCATAAACAAAGAGAAAAAGGTTTTACCCTTGCATAGAGGCTGCACATTTTCCCACAAATTATGCACTTTCATTTTTCAACAAAACAAATAAATTCTTTTTTCTTTTTCCCTGAAGAAAGTCAGTGTATGAAGAAGTAAAACACTAGATCATTTTATTATATGCTGAAGGAAATTCCTTTTGACTTTTATTGAACTTCTTGTTGAGTTTTTGATTTCTTGAACCAAATGTTTTTACATGGAGTAGCAGACATGTGCAGAACTAGGAACAGAGAAGTTGCCAAACATTCGATATTTCAGTGCTGCTTAAAGAAATATAATCTCAAATTTGTAAAATGATAGTGCTATCTTATTGTGGATAAAAACTACAAACATCTACTTCCTACAAATAATACTCTTCACTATCAGAGCTACACTGTATAAGTGTGAAGAAAAAGTGATGTCTGGCGAATAAAGCAAGTACTTAAAAAAATAATGTATATAATGAATTTTACTTTCTGAAACTCTGTTAGGTATAGATCACCTTTTTTTTTTCTCTGTCAGGTGTAATTATTGTGTGAGACGTAGCATCTGTAAATATGTCTTGATTGATAATTTGTGAGAAGTGAGATGCTGGTGTCCTACATTTAGACTTTTTAGACTTAACAGTAGTCTCAAAGAATATAGCTGATTATTTTAAGAGTATGGTTTAAAGTCACATCTGCAATATAACTACTGTGCCTGTGCACTCAGCCTTCTCTTTCTCCATAATCTACTTTTAAACAGATAAAATTTAAGCATCTATAATAAAGCTTTTCACTCTAGCCTGCATTTTTATTTGAGAGAGAAGCAAAAAACAATTTGTCTCACTTGTTTTAACACCTCTGCTTTTCACTTACATACCCTGGAAATTTCTATATCTCAGGAAGAAAAAAATGCCCTAGACCGGATACCTGATTTTGAGGCAGCAAAGTTAGAGCAAGAAAATCCCACTCTTTCTAATGAATACTCTCTCTTCACTACATACAAAATTTGAGCAAGACAGAAGTACGATTTTGATCTGACTGAAGACTTTTACAAACTCAAGAAAATCCATATTTGGATGAAACTCAGAACAAGTCTGGCTCCTACTATTTGGTTCAGCTCTGCCAAGGGAAACCAGGGCCTCTGCAGAGAAAACATTATTGTCTCTTATCTCAGTATGGGACCTGAGTGGTCAGAGTGACAACATGAATAATAAAGCTTCTATCAGCTGCAAGATTTCTGAAGCTTACAGTCAGAACATTTTCCTATTATCTAAAAAGTAGCTTAGGCATTAAGTTGTTTGGCTTTACTATCTTCATTTCATCAAAGATATAAAAACATGTTAAATCCCACTGGGAGTTGGTCAATCCACTTGCTGAAATAAAAGATGCAATTTGGGCCAAATCCCAGAACATATAGTAATTATCCTGCATTCAATAAAAATATTTTTGAGTTATTTTTGAATTTTGCAAGCAATGAATAAGCTAACATTAGGGAATTACAGCTAACAGCTAATTAAGAATTTTTACCTGAATATAGACTGAGGCAAGACAACAGAATCTGGCCTTTGGAAAATTCATGTAATAATTTATTGTCAAGGAAGAAAACGTCCATCCCCTATTGCCAAGGAGCTCAGGTTAAGCTAAAACATATGGTATGTTTTTCAGAGCGGGGCTAAGCAGTTCAGGAAAAAAATGCATACTGACAAGGAAAAATATGCATACTGGCAAGGAAAAATACACATACAAGGAAACATACAACTACCTGTTTCATAGGAACAAAGAAAGGCTGAAATATCATTGGAGCTGCTACAATCAGAGGAAAAATGCTCTGCACTATATCCACTGTCTAACCATTTCCACCACAGAAAACTGAATGGGATTGCAGACTGTTGGTAGCTGGCTTAGAAGAACTGTCTTATACTCATGTCTTGATGTCTTGGCAACCTGGCATAGCACAGAGCTTCTTCAGTGCATTGTTCACTGCTGTCAGCAGTGTTCTGCCCTCAGAGGTGGTTTCTGGCACTAAAAGGTTGCCACTTCAGCTCAGAAGCCATGGCTTAATGTCAATGAGAAGTCAATTAAGGAACATCTACATATTCATGACACTGTTATAACTTGCAGACATTATGTACACAGTGAGTTGGCAGAAGCTGAAATGCTGTCCCTGAACTAATGTGATAAGGACTTCAATGAAACACTTATGGTATTAATAATTTTTAAGAGTGTCATATTAGTACTATAGCTCAGCTTGTGCTTTGGTTTTTACTAAACAAGAGTTGTTTCATTATTATTTTAAGCCTTATACAAGAAGTCAGTGAAAGCAAATGTTCATATGCTGTGTAACACAGTATAAAAAACTCTGGTAAAAAGATGTGCTGGAATATAACCTGAGTTAAAGTCTTCCTTCCTCTTATATTTTAGAAAACTATACTTAGTTAATAAATTTTAAATTAGGTTTTCTTTTGAAAATAAAGTTGTGATCAGACTAAAAATACACTGAATATATATATATATATCTTTCTCACTGCTGGATTATACGGATGTTTTTCCAGATAAAAAGAAAGGCACAAAATGCATGGAGACATATACAAAACATCGTAACCAAAGAATCATACTTCTATGAAATCTCGAATCTGAGGAAGAAGTTGGTCAAATGTGTCAAGTACTTGGTTTAGAGACTGTAGGAGGCTTTTTTTCCCTCAAGTCTCTTTTCTCTGCCTTGGTTTATCAGCTCTGATTTGTGATACTTCAACATAGCAGTCCCCAACAGGCACAAAGCTAACCAGACGGGAGAATCTCATCCACCTTTGTCAGCTTTCCTATCAAACACCACTTTGCCTCATGGGCTATTCCTCCATAAAGTTTAGAAACTGCTTTCACACTTTAGCTACTTTCTTGTAAGGTTGTCATGACTGCAGCAGAGTTTTGTTCATGAAAAGCTGTTGAGCAGAACCTTGCAGGCTCACCTTGCAGGAGCTTTTGAGAACCAGCCCTTTGAAAGGGTGACTGGAGATTTGAGCAATACAAACCCCAAAGAGTCATCCACTTTCCAGCTCGACTGTTGCTTTATTCAAGGTGGACGCAGAGTTTCTGCTGCCTTACAGTGACACAAGGGAAAGCAGTGCCAGGGTCCCTCTCCTGCTCTGTGCCGAGAACGGAATGATCATGCTAGGTCTGATCTACAGTGACACAGAATGAACACAGCTTTCAGTAAGGCGCAAGTGCCAGATGCTCAGTACTTCTGTGAGAAAGGTCACTATCTAATATTCATAAGAGTCTTTCACACTGTAATCCACCACCCTGCACAGGAAACTCAGCATGCAAGGCATTTTTCTTACTGTGCAACAAAACAATAAAAAGTGTATATTGCTAAAAGTTTAAAAGATCTCTTTTACTTTCCCTGTATCTCCTGCAGTTTAAAATCTTCAGTGAAGTGGTAGTCTGTTAGTCGTGTGCCTTTCTTAGATTTCCTATGACTAGAAATCAATACACACATCAGGGCTTTCACTGCAAAATGGGACTGTTTCCCCACTGAAGCGCACCTGTCTCAAAGTATCACATTGACTGGAATCTAAAAAAATTTTTCATCTGAATCAGTTAAATTTCACTGATGGGGAAATCTCGTGCCACAATCTTTCTCTGTACAACCACAGGTTGTAGCAGAGAGCTTTTTGCTAGATTCAGGGGGCAAAATGTCCCTGCATCCCTGTCTCTTGTAAAAGTTGGCCACAGTTGCCAGCCATGCCAAAAGATACTATTTGATATTCTCTTTCGGAAGTGATGGTCCTGAATGAACCGCCTGGGAAGGCTCCCATCTGCCACTGGAACTCTGCCCACAAACACAAAACATTTCAACACCTATGTTCTTTATTCAGGATAAAATAAAATAAATACTCTATTTTTACCGTAACAATAATGTACTTTTTCTGTCTGATCTATTTATCAATAACTATGACACTTCTCGGAGGCCTTGTCACTAGATCTCAGACTTGCAGTTTGTGACACACTTGAGGAAATCAGAAATCCCACAGAAATGCTCTCACATGCTCTTTCTCAATCACTAATTGCAATATGAATCTTGGATGAAGTGATAACCAGATTTTATGTAGTAATATGCAAGTTAAAAAGATATGTTTAACTACATGTGGTTGAATGGAATTTGGCTCATAAATTGCTGGCATCTTTGTCCCAGAAAACAAAACTCAGTATATAATTAAATCAGTTCAATGTTTTCCTGAAACTTTGGAAGGGGTTCTTCCCCCAAAATAATGAGTGAAGGAGCCAGTTTGGTATCTTTTCTATACTGCTGTCTCTTTCACACCCCTCATTTCATATCCCACCCACAGCTGGAGTACTTCTCCTTAAACAGGCTGGAGTACTTCTTAACCAGGAGATTTATTAGACACATTAGCCTTTAAGGAGCCTTTAAGACTTACTAGATGATTCTGATGCCTAACAAAATAAAATATTATAGAGGTACCAGATGCTCCACAAAACCTTTAATTCTGCTGTTACACCTGTGCTTTAATAAAGCCAAAACCATCAAGTACAATGAAAACCTGAATACTATAAGAGTAAAGTCATCATTTACTCTATCAGCGGCCCAAGGGAACTGCAACGACTGTAATAGTATGAAAAATGGTGTAGGAATAGGTCAGTAATTCCAAAAGTATAAGAGGAAGAAATAACAGAAGAGGAAACTGTGACATCAGAGAAGCAAAAACCAAAACTTAACAGTAGAATTTTGCAGGGACTTCAGACTCATTCATGAGTAGACTACCAATTCACTAAAACTAAAATTATAGTGTCTATGAATTCTAACTCCACATAAATCAGTGTCAAAATCTGACTGAAATCCAAATGAGTCAATATTTCTGTTGAAATGAATAAAATTAGAGCAGATGTGAGTCAACTAAAAGCATCTGCCAGGCATGTCCAGTCAAACTACCTTAAACAGGATTGAGTTTATGGGTACCTTTAACACCAAGCAATGTTCAGAACAGTGCATTTGGATGAGAATTTAGTAAAGGGCTTGAGTAGTTTGATTTCTTTCTTGAATTATACATGTTCACTCTGAACTGTATACACTGCATTGTCTGTTCTATTTGTGCTAGAAATGAATGGCAAAGATATAAACAATTTATAAGGGAGGTACATACTGAGTGGTTTCAAAACCCTAGAGATTAATGAATAATAAATAAACCCAAATCCAAACCTTTTTTTAGTATCATAATGCTTTACTGTTTAGCTCATGTATGATTATTGTGTTAATGTCATTTTGGGATGAAATGGTTATTAAAATATTAGCATATTTCCAAGAGTTTCACTGAATAAAGGAGAGCCTGATTCCACTGCCATTTACTTTAGCCAGAAAGGGGTAAAGCTCTAATTCAGACAAACAGTATTGCACTATTTATATTTCAAGGATGGAGGATATGGGACAAAGGAATAAATATGATTTGTTTACAGTCCCAGAGAAAGTCAGTCTTGGAAGTTTTTGTTTCTATTCTGTTCTGTTCTGTTCTATTCTATTCTATGCTATGAAGTTTGTGCCACAGCTGTCATCCTCACAACACCCGAGAGCATCCCAAGAGTTGCTAGACAATATGTTTTGTATCTTTCACTTATTATTTGCTTTTGAAAGATGCAGTTTTACAAAAAACTCAGGCATTAAGTTGGTTTTGGACTGGGATTCCAATTACACTGGGTTTTGCTTCTTTGCTTTGGAATGGGCATGGAGTTTGTCTCATGGAATTGGAAAAGGGAAGAGTAATTTTTCTTTTAACTGAAGGAAAATGTTTTGCTGTGCTCTGTGTTTTTAGTGCCTAGCTGAGAAGAAATGCCTGCATACTGTGCTTGCTACAAAGCATGGAGACACTTAAGGTGGTCTTCAGGCCCTGTGATTTAGTGAGTTTCAACTCCCACACAAACATTACCTCTGCAAAGGGCAGCTTCACTGTGCTAGAGAGTCCCAGTACTCAAGCTTTCAGCAGTAGCCTGGATTCAGACCATTGAGCACTTTCAGGCTAAAGATGGATATGTAAAATTCTATTTGAGATGTTTCAGACAGAGAGTGTAAGTAATGCTAGGGAGGTTAGCAATCCTTTTGATAGTCCAACATGTTAAATGAATGTGTAGTTGTTCTTGCGCTACCTAAAGCTTCCTGAGTTCTGATAATTTCACATCTAGTTCTATGGTAGGCTTTATAGTCAAGCCAATAGTGACTAGAGACTATAAAATGAAAACACATAATTTTCTGCCGCAGAGGACCTTTGAGCACTTAGCCAGCAGCAAATCGTGGTTGCTGCTCTAATTCAGCAGGACACTCTTTCCACCAATCAAATGCTTACAATCTCTTCAAAAACATGACTTTCATTTCGTGCAGGAACAAGCTGCTCAATTCACCAAGGCTCCGCAATGCCAGTGCAGCTGTTAATTCTCGATTCGCCTGCTGACACTCATGCCACAACACAGAATCTTAGAATGGTTTGGGTTGGAAGCAAATTTAAAGATCATCTTAGTTCCAACCCCCCCTGGTCAAGAGCAGGGATGCCACCCCCTAGATCGGGTTGCTCAGGGCCCCATCCAATCTGGCCTTGAACATGTCCAGGGATAGGGCACCCACAAGTTCTCTGGGCAACTTATTCCAGTGCCTCACCACCATCAGAGTAAACAATTTCTTCCTTAACACCTAATTTAGATCTGTCCTCTTTTAGTTCACAACTGCTCCCCTTGTCCGACGACCATCAGCCCGTGTAAAAAGTCGCTCTCCTTCCGCTTTCTACAGACGAAGAACAAGCCGAGTTTATTTTCATTTTTAATATCTTTTTCCCGCCCTAGTTTCAAGACAGGTCTACCTTTTTTCCCTGGTCCCAGAGCTGCCCGGGCGAGCACACACAAACCCAGTATCCCCGCTCTTCGCTGTGGCCGCGCCGCTGGGCTCGGCACAGCGGCCGCTTCCCTCCCTGCCCACCGTGCTCCCTGCCCGATTCCCTCCCTGCCCGCCGCGCTCCCTGCCCGCTGCCCGCGGCGCTGCCGCAGCCTCCGCGGACGCGCCCCCGCGTCTCGCCCGCCCGCCCCCCTCCCGGCCGAGCCCGTGACTGGTCCCCCGCTCCGGCCCTTCCCGCGGCGGAGGGGGAGTGTCCTGGGCGGCGCGCACATCCCAGCCCAGCCCAGCGCGGCGGCGGCGGCGGCGGCAGCGGCGGGGGAATGGGCAGCCGCGGGGAGCAGGAGCGCCGGGCGGGCGGCGGAGCGGGCGGGCTGCCGGGGCGCAGCCGGCGGCGGCAGCGGTGGCCGGGCATGGGGCCCCCGGGCGGTCGCGGCAGCTCCGGCGCCCGCGGCAGCCTGCAGGTGAGGGCCGGGCGGCGGGAGGGGGGGACGCGCCGCGTCCGGCCACCCGAGCCCGACTTCGCACGCAGCAGCGAAATTGGGAACAAACTGGCAGAAAAAGCGCCAAAAAAACAACCAAACAATTTAGATCGTGTATGCGTGGATATGTTTGTTGGGTCTTTTTCTCTCCAAAGATCGGGGCAGCCGCGAAAAGTTTATATTTGTTGCTGCTGCCGGCGCGGGTTGTGGCAGAGAGCCGCGGGAAAGCGAATGGGTGATTAGAAAGAGGGGAAGGAGGAAAAATTTCCTCCGTGGAGACGATGCCTGAAGTTACTTTCGGGGTGCTCCTTTCCATCTGTGGGTAGCGGGCGACACGCTCGCCAGCGCGGGCAACTTGCTCCGCGCAGCCCCTCCGCTCCGCGGCTCCTCTGCGCAGCTTGCGGTGTCCACCGGCATCAGAGGGACCCTGCGGGGGTGGCCGGGGACCCGTCACGGCGGGGCTGGAGCCTCCGCGGCCGCGGAAGGCAGGGACCCCCCCTCCCGGAGCGCGGCACCTCCGCCAGGACCCCCGCGGGCTCCGCGGAATGGGCCGCCTCCCCGCTGCACCGCGGGACCCGTGAACATGCGGGAAAAGCAGCTTTCGGGACGGGCATGGGGGTAGGAGCTGCGAGGGACGCGATCCGCATTTCTGCTGTGGAAGGGGAAGGGGGCGAGCAAATGTTTGGGGATGTGCAAGGGGATGCCCCGGGCTGGGATGCGCTTGTTTTTGGGAGAAAAGGGGCCGCTGGTGAAACGGGCGAGCTTGGGGCGGGGGCAAGAGGGAAATGGCACGTCGGGGCGCAAGTGCTGCTGGGGGGCGGGGGGAGGCAGGGTGCCCCCGGGCCATCCTGGCGCTGGGTATTTGCTGTGGGGGATGCAGCTGGTGTTGCCTGGAGGGTACAGATGGTGATGTCCTGGAAGTAGCTGCTGCACTGGGAGGATGGTGGGGAGAGGGAGGATAGCTTCATGTTGCAGATGCAGCACTCGCTGCTCGAAGTGGCAGTGGGGGAGGCAGTGGGCGGGGGGAAGCGCCAGCCCTTCCTCACACCCCTGTACTTCTCTGTTCTCAGCACTTGCTCCTCTTCCTGCTCTTCGTTGGGCCTTTCAACTGCTTTGCCAGTTACAGCCGCGCCACTGAGCTCTTCTACAGCCTCAACGAGGGGCTGCCTGCTGGCGTGCTCATCGGCAGCCTGGCCCGTGACCTGCGGCTCCCAACGGCTGACAGCCAGCAAGCTGCATCTCTGCAGCCCCCACTCTCCTTCACCCTGGCCTCCCATGGCTTGGGGGGACAGTATGTGCAGCTGGACAACCGCTCCGGAGAGCTGCACACCTCAGCGGTGGAGATAGACCGGGAAGCTCTATGCGTGGAAAGCAATGGGGCCACCATCTTCGGGGGATTGGCTGCTGTCTCCTCTTCCTCCCCCTCACCAGAGTCATGCCTACTGCTGCTGGATGTGCTG
Source organism: Loriotus luctuosus (assembly GCA_035582745.1). Classification (NCBI taxonomy): domain Eukaryota; kingdom Metazoa; phylum Chordata; class Aves; order Passeriformes; family Thraupidae; genus Loriotus; species Loriotus luctuosus. Next base: position 59,516,658 of record JAWWEY010000001.1, on the reverse strand, counting down.
GTACTGCCACAGGAGTACTTTCGCCTGGTGAAGGTAAAAATTGCTATCCGTGATGTCAATGACAATGCTCCCCACTTCCCTGTGCCCCACATCCGCCTCTTGGTGCCTGAGAATGCACCTGTGAACACCCGCCTGGCCATCGAGCACCCCGCCCTGGACCCTGACATGGGCACCAATGGTGTCCAGACCTACTGCCTGCGAGATAACTATGGTGTCTTCACCCTGGATGTGGAGGAGAATGAGAACGGGGAGAGGACTCCCTACCTGATTGTTATGGGGGCACTGGACAGGGAGACACAGGATGAGTATGTGACAGTCATCATCGCTGAGGATGGGGGGACTCCTCCGCTCGTGGGCAGTGCCACCCTCACTATTGGCATCAGTGACATCAATGACAACTGCCCCCAGTTCAATGACTCGCAGCTCAACGTCACTCTCTATGGGAATTCCAGCCTAGGGACACACGTGGCTACTGTCCACGCAGTGGACATGGACCTTGGATCCAATGCCCAGATCACCTACTCCTACAGCCAGAAGGTCCCCCAGCCATCCAGAGACTTGTTCCATCTGAATGAAAGCACAGGAACCATCACACTCTCCACTAAAGTTGATGGGGACACTCCAAGGCTACACAGGCTGATCATACTGGGCAACGGTCCTGGCTGTATTCCCGCCGTGATTACAGTGCTGGTGACCATCATCAAAGTCATGATGAGGCCCCCTGAAGTCGTTCCTCGTTTCATAGCCAATGAAGTGGAAGGGGTGGTCTACTTAAAGGAACTTGAGCCTATCAACACACCAATAGCATTTTTTACCATCAAAGACCCCGATGAAAAATACAAAGTCAGTTGCTCTTTGGATGGTGATGGGCCCTTCAGGCTTTCACCGTACAAGCCATACAACAATGAGTACCTGTTGGAGACCACGAAGCCTTTGGACTTTGAGACACAGCAGCTGTATGAAATCTCCATAGTTGCATGGAACTCTGAAGGATTTCATGTCAAGAAAGTTGTCAAAGTACAGGTTCTGGATGACAATGACAATTCACCAGTTTTCTCTGAACAGCTGATAGAATTGTCCATTGAGGAGAACAATGTCCCCAATGCTTTTTTGACCAAACTGCATGCTACTGATGCTGACAGCGGAGAAAGAGGGCAAGTGTCCTATTTCTTAGGTCCTGATGCCCCTTCTTATTTTGCTTTAGATAAAACCACAGGCGTTCTTACAGTTTCCACCCAACTGGACAGAGAAGAAAAAGAGAAATACAGATACACTGTCAAAGCAGTAGATTCTGGATTCCCTCCAAGAGAATCAATAGCAACTGTCTCCATCACTGTATTGGATAAAAATGATAACAGTCCAAGATTCATCAATAAGGATTTCAGCTTTTTTGTGCCAGAAAACTTTCCAGGTTTTGGTGAAATTGGAGTTATAAGTGTCACAGATGCTGATGCAGGGCAAAATGGATGGGTTGCCCTTTCAGTTCTGAATGGAAGTGATATTTTTGTTATAGATACTGGAAAAGGAGTTTTGAGAGCTAAAGTCTCACTGGACAGGGAGCAGCAAAGCTCCTACGTTCTGTGGATTGAAGCAGTTGATGGCGGTGATCCTGCCCTGTCTTCTACAGCAAAAATAACTATCCTTCTTCTGGACATAAATGACAATCCTCCTTTGGTCTTGTTCCCTCAGTCTAATATGTCTTACTTGTTAGTCCTTCCCTCTACCCTTCCTGGCTCTCCCATCACTGAGGTCTATGCTGTCGATAAGGACACTGGCATGAATGCAGTCATAGCTTACAGCATCATAGGAAGGAGAGGCCCTCGACCCGAGTCGTTTAGGATTTACCCCAAAACTGGTAATATCACCTTGGAAGAGTCCCTGATGCAGAATGACTATGGCCTCTATCGGCTGCTTGTAAAAGTCAGTGATCACGGCTACCCGGAGCCTCTCCATTCCACAGTCATGGTGAACCTTTTTGTCAATGACACCGTCAGCAACGAGAGCTACATTGAGAGCTTGTTAAGGAAGGAGCCTGATATCAGCGTAGAAGAAAAGCAGCCACAAATATCCATAGAGCCTACACATAAAAAAATGGAGTCAGCATCCTGCATGCCTACCTTGGTAGCTCTTTCAATAATAAGCTTGGGTTCAATTGCTTTAGTAACAGGGATGGGAATTTACATTTGTCTAAGAAAAGGGAAAAAGCATCACAGAGCAGATGAAAACTTGGAAGTACAAATCCCATTAAATGGAAGAATTAACCTGCACATGTTGGAGAAGAAACCAGTGGAGATTTCTAACATTTGATGTTTCTTTGTGTTTAAGTCCAACATTTGAAAAACCCTGGAGGACACTAAAACACCTAGCTGTAGGTTGTATTGACAGAGGTTGCAATGAAGGACTGCTAATTTATAACTTAATATTATAATTGTAAATAGCTGTTTACAGTTTTTTAAATTCTATTTCAGTGTACAGCTTTTTTATGAAACGTTAGTAACTAACAGCTAGCACCCTGACTATAAAAACATGGACATCATTTCCAGCTTCCATAAATCAATAAGATCAGTGAACATAAAAAGGGTGAAGGTAAGATGATTCTTTTAAACTCAAGTTTTAAAAGTATTTTTAACCACGAGAGGGCATCAGATGCTCCCAAGCAGGGAACTGTTCAAGGTACTGTCCATGAGATAAGCAGAATATATTTTAAATATATTGATTTTAATATAAAATACCTATTGGCATACAGACATTTGACCATTACAAAAAAAAAAAAAAGAGAGAAATGTCTGTCCTGGTCTATGTATAATAAAAAGAATAAATATGTTAAAATGCACTAGTAATGAAAACCAGAATGTTTATTACCTCACAAGTAAAGCTTATACAGTAGGGTAGAAGAGGCATTAACAAGAAGTGCAATTCCTGTTGAGCAAGAATGCAAGATATTGTATTGAGAATCTGAACTGCTGTGACATATCATTCATTTTTCTCCAGATTCCACTCTCATTATCATTTGCTCCAGCAATCTGCTGGTCATTTTTATGGAAAAAATTATATTTAATATTTCCTAAAGCAAATAATGACAGAGCCCCATCCTCATCCTCATAAACATGCCAGATGCAAGGAAGCAAGGGAATGGGTAAATCCTCAGTTGTCACAAAAGTGGTGGTATTTTTTTGTACTCTGAGCAATCTGTCAATAGCACTCCATCAGTTGGGTTGTGCAGTAGATTTTTGTTGTGTGTTACTTCTGAATCTGATCTACCAGATGAAAACAAAAATCACTTCACATTCTAAGGAATTGTAGGACTTTTCTTATTCTGACTGTTGCTCCTTTCTGGATTGGTATTTCATGTGAAAGATCTTGTTTCTGACTTTTGGCGACCATTCCTGGCTCCTTTTCATTGGCTTTGATTTTGGATTAGATCCAGAATCTAACTTGTAAGACTGGTGGCATATTTTCTTGATAATTTATTCTTTGCTGTATCCTCTGCAACAAAGCAGCAATTTTATCAGTGATGTATTACTTTCACTTCATTTTAAGAGCTAAGAACTATCTTTTGTATGATGATTGCATCAAATTTCTCTGTGTGAACAAGATAAACTAGTGTTATGCTTAAAAATTATTATTTTGATTTCTCGCATCATATGTCTGTAATGTACCAAAAGTGTTTATATGTCTGCAAATTAAAGCTATATATTTTCATAATAACTTATTCTCTCTCTCCTAGAATTTTAATTATAAAGCCAAATATTATTTCAGTTATAAGAAATGCATTTTTCACAAGTTCTTAGGTGCTGGCTATCTTGTGTGACATAACACTTTCACAAATTAGTACATTTCAAAATCATTAATGACAGTTTATGCTGTGCTTCTTGAAATTACCAGCAAAGACAACTGTATGTCGGCTGATGTAAGTGGTGAGGCAGCTCATACCTGTTTTGAAAGCAGGTAATGCAATTTGAGGCAGTTTTGAATTTTTCTCTCTGTGGGTGGCACGTTACTTTACCTTGAACCTACTGAAATATTAGGGTTTCTAATAGATACTGCTTGTACTTAGTCAAAGTAAAAATATTAGCATGATACCCATAATTTTGCCATCCTGGCTATAGGAATTTTTTTTTTCAGTTTAGAATATTTTCTGTTTGGGCATGATTTGAAAGCTGTGTTTCATAAAATTTAATTCAGCCTGCCAGAGCTTTGTGGTCAATCACCTCTTTTCCTTTATTTTCATATTATCAAAATATAAAAATGGTATGTATCCCTGAAATGCATTTGGCACAAAAAGACTTTGTTTCTTATCTCTGAAGAAAAATTACATTATATCTTTGGAAACAGCTTCAGTATTACAGATACTGTGTATTGCTGTGGTGATGAAGCTAGATCCTCTGCATTTTTCTCTTCAGTAAGGAGGCAAGGTAGCTGAAAGAGAGGATTCTTTTCATCACTCTTCTCCTATTTCAATTAGCAGTCCAATATATTCTCAAGACAGTTTAAACAGGAGCAAACCCAAGACTTAAGAAACACAATTAAAAAATATTCCTGATCCTTCAGTGTGTGTTCATATAACACTGGGCAGATGCTTTTATTCAGGTTTGACAAAGACATAGTCTTGACCCTGTTTGATTAAGCTTTGGTTAAACATGCTGTTCTTGTTGCCTTTTCTTTTTTTGTTTGTTTGTTTAGATGCATCATGTTCCTAATGCACAATAAAATGCAATGTTACGAGCCTGTTAAAGTCAAAGTACTGCTCGTGAAGCATTTCACTCATGATTTTCTACACATTTAAACAAAATGGGTTTAAAATCACACCTTCAGCCATACCAACACTTACTTGTGCAAATTAATTTGTACTGAATAAGACCTTGTAGAGCAAATTTTTTGCCTCCTGTGAGTAGTTTTTCTATGGGTGATGTCACTGAAAATGGCAAAATACACAGTGAACTGGATTTTTTACTCTATATTTTGTGTTACTTAAAGAAACATACAGCTATTAACATCAAGTATAATAGTTAAACCTGCAATGTTGAGCCTAAAAATGATTAAAAAACCAACAAAACAGGAGTCTTACATTTGTAGAACCTGGGAATTTCTTCCTAAAAAATACTCTTTCTCAGCTGTAAAATTCTTGATACTGTCTGTATAGCAAATATTTCTGTGTTGTTCCTGTTTCCAAACTATCCCTTACTGAAATTCCTTTCACATGAAAGCACATTTTTAATGAGTACAACTGAAGTAAATTAGACTCAGATATAAAAGGCCTATTTTATTACCACCTTGTGCAGTGCACTTGCCAAAATATATGCAAATCTTGTTGAGACTGGTAGTTGAGCTGGCACAAAAATAAATGTCTCATTCATTTACAGTATCCACTGATCAATCTTAGAGTGGGCGCCCTTTGTTCATTTTTATAAAAAATGAGATTGTCCTAAGTTTTGTGTTGCCAAAGTCTCCTGAACTTGCTATGCAAACACTTTTTCATTAGAATTAACAAATTAAAAAATGAAAGACAAGAAATGGGCAGTGAGCCCAGTGGCAGTGGACAGAGAAAATCAGTCTTCTCTTTCTCCTTCATTTTATTCTTTTTAAAGAACTCTTTGAAGTTACTGTTTTGATGCAAAATTAACCTAACACCTGGCTAAATATCAATAAAGGATGAGATGTAAAAGTGTGGAAAGGGAATTACAGCTATTTGCTTTGTCTTGTGTAAAGACTCAGGAAACAATCTTATGGTCATTTTTTTCCATTTTTCAGTATCAGGGTTCAAACATGCAACTATGCCACAGTCCACTGAAAAGAATGCAAAAAATTGTCACTCTCTTAGCAGGACATCCAAGGAGAGGTACAGTATCAGCAAAACCTGGCCTCCCTGACAGCAGTGACAAACCTTTGATTTCTGGCTGGGGTTTCATTGCAAATTTTCTGCCCCTAACTGCTTCTTTGGGAAGATTGCATTAAAATACTCAAACACATGAATTTGAGGGGTAGTCCATGACTAATATTTCATCTCCTGGTTCAAAGCAATGAACTTTCTGTGAGCAGTGGCCTACATCACAAAAACACCATGCAGTTAGGCATAAGTAGAGTTACAAGGCACCTCTGCCACAAATAAATCATCAGCTTAATATGCAGAGTGTTTATTTTCATATTTAATGTGCCTTATCAGAGCCATGCTCAAAGCTGACTGCCACCTTCCCTATAGTGTGCTTCTCACCCTCTTCTTGCAGATATTAGTTTCTTTGTACATTCCTCTCATCTGTGTAATTTAGGGAGAAAAACAATGCAAAACAATCTTTAAATTAATTAGCCAGCTGAAACTAACTTTATTTAGACCACTCTTCTTCAGAGCTGGAGTTTGAGGAGCTAAGCATGTTTAGCTCCATTACTGAAATAATTTGAGTTCAAAGGAGATGTCTAGTGAAACTTAGAGTGGAAATAAACATACTTGGCACCCTTGTTTCCTATAGAGTAGGTTCATATAGTTTTTATACAGGTAGTAGTTGCCCAGTGAGATTAAAGTTGCAGAAATTAGTTTTATGTTTTATTTTAATAGTGTGAGAAATATTTTTTGGAAACTATTTGGAAGTTATTTGCAACATGTCATAATTTACAGTTTTCTGAGTTAAAACATGCAAAAGTACTTGTGCAGCCAGCATTGCTATTTCCTTTTCATTCTCTGTACCAGACTGAACCAGCAGGTAAGATAAAACTGTCATGTGCATTCTGAGATGGTGAGATTCAAAAATTTCAGCTCACAAACAAATGTTATACAGCTCTGTTTTTCACATTATGGATGAGAAAAATACTTTTATTCCTATACACAGATTGCTAACTTACATAATCTTTCTGATATGTTCTATCTGAATGTTTCAGTGATTTCTGCTATATTTGCATTTTAGTTTCATTACAGAGTGATTTTAAATGCCAAATCTCAACTCAGGTTTTTTTCTGACGAGACTACTTTGAACAGGTGCTTAGAAAACATTGTTCTGAATGAAGAAATGTTGAATCATTTATAATGCATTCAGTCATTTATTCCGATGCTTGTAAAAACAAGTACAGGCTTACGGGTTGAAGTTGCAGGTTTGCATATTGCTAGCTAACACTGCTGCTAAGTAGCAAACACTTTAACTGAAATACATTGTAAGGAATTATTTCAACTGTTCAATAAAGAGGACTTGCATTTTAAGCACCAAGTTAGAAGTTTGTCTATTCCCAGCAGCCCTGGCAGCATTGATTTAATGTAGTGTACTATTTTGTCCTATTTTCCATCTTCAAAGTCTGGGTGAAGTATTCATCCTCAGAGCAAGGCAGTGAGATGAGAACTCATCTCTTTGAGCATAACAGGAGTGACAGCTTGATTTCTGTATCTGTGTGCCAGCATCTAGTGCTACCTGAGATGCCTTAAGCTATCCCCCCTGGCCTCGAGCTGCTCCTCAGAGGAGTGCAGGCTTTCTCTCAATGAACTATCATATATGCCAGCTCAGTGAAGATGCTTTGGCTATTTTAGAAGGTGTTCAGTAAATGCTAATGTCTTTTGAATTGAGTCTTTGATGTGATTCATCTCCATATTTACACATCTGTCTAGGCATGACTACAGACAGGTATTGATCACTGAGCTCAGAGTCTGAGCTTCCACTATAATCTGTGAGTTTCATCAGCACAGGCAATACAACTACAGAGTGCTTCAGTTTGTGCTAAAGTGGGATTTCAGGCAAGGTTAGGCTGTTCTGAAAATTAGTATCAAGTGCTATCTAGATTGCCCTTGAGCATCTCAAGATTCTGCACAGTGCTGTCAGGGAGTCTTGTGCCTTTCTAGAGTAGTAGCTAGGTGCCAGGAGAGCAAAGCAGCTAAAGATGATGTGAGAAAACTATGGATAGGCATGCATGTCCCACAGATGGTGGTGACACAGTGAGGGTATCACCCTTTCAATTCCACTGAGCAGAGCTTGACAGACTGTAACAGGAACATAAAACATAGATCAGAGACATCTGATACTTAGTATCAGAGCCAAAAAAAGAGACCTGCAAGCCTAAAATGTATCTACTATCATAAATGACTGATAACTTCTGAAACCTAAATTCATCCCATTAGTATTGCATACAAGTCACTCCTACAGGACACAGTAAAAGGTGTACCTTTGATTTATATGATGGCAGAGCACTCAGTGCTGAGGAAGTAAGAAAATTTTATTTTTCAAATGTTTTCAGTTGTGTATTTGGAGCTGATGCTAGCAAGAACACTCTTTAGCCTTCTTTTGGAAACTGAGCTATTGTTTTTAATACAAAGACTCAAATGTCAAAATCTTCCAAGGATGAAGAGACACAATCATGCTTTGTCAACTAGATGAGCATTCCATGGAAATGGAGATACTTGGCCTTGAAACACTTTCAAAACTTTAAACAATCAGTGACAGTTGAGGGGTGAGAAAACCAGGGAAAACACAGTTCTGTGCTTTTTCCTCCTTGATGAGCAGACTCTGGTATGCACACAGACACACAGAAAATTGAAAATGTTACCTTAGATATTTTTCAGATGTAATAGTCTCCTCAATGTTCAGAATTTTTCAAACCTATTACCTTTATTTGTGCTGCAATGGAATGAAAATTACAACCTCAAGACATTTATGGGATAAAGGTTGGTCATCTTCTGTCTAAGGTTCTATTTTCTGAGGAATGTATTTCTCAAGACATTTATGGAGTAAAGGCTGGTCATCCTCTGTCTAAGGTTCTATTTTCTGAGGAATGTGTTTATAAAAGGTCTGGCTGACAGAGTACAAAGCAGAACTGCTTCTCAGGATGTGTTCAGGACAGATGAAAATAGAAAAGAACAGAAGACAGCAAGAATAAATAAATGCAGTCAAAATGAAAGGATCCTTTTCTAAGATCACACGAGAAACAAAAATAAGTGGTCAGAAACAATAAAAAGAATGTTTCTGGATGTACTGGATTTACTGTGTATCATCAGCAGTGTTAAGCATCTCCTTTCAGCAATTGCTCATCCTTTTTCTTAATCTCTAAGGATGAGAGCTTGTTGCAGAGCTTTAGTACCTCCTGACACAATCTACTAACACAAAATATATTAAAAACTGATTCACATTGTCAGCAGGTCACAACTGTATAGAGAAATCAAGGCTTTGAGTAGAATATTTTTAAAGTGTCTGTTTTATTATGATAACAGCATTCCCTTTTCCTGGTGCTTTTCTCTAGTCTTGTTATATTGGGTGCATTCATTTTTTGCCAACTCAGGACTAAGCCTTATTATTACAAACATTTGCATCTTCTCAGCCAATATAGAAGCTGATACTGTGACACTATTTTTCCTGTGAATGCTGTTAAAGTAATGAGAACTTTTTTTGCAACAATACACAAATAGCAGATGTGCTTCTGTCCTCACTTTCCTAAAGTGCATAATTATAGGGTAACCTTCTTCTTTATGAATAGAATAAACATTTCATTACAGTGGGACAAGAGGGTTCTGATATAACCCTGTGTTAACATGGTGTACATCCTGCAGATGTTTTCTCAAATGGTTCCCTTGCATATCTCTGTAGAAATTGTAGAAGTCATCTACTCATTTTAAGAGTGTCTTATTTTTTTGTTATAAGTCATAAGAGAAAAGCAAAGGCCACACAATTATACTGGTGGTCTCTTTTATTTGTTTCTGTTTACCTAGGTAAGTTTAGCTGGACTAAAACCACAAGGATGCTTAACTGGCTTATCTTTGAATTTTGAAACATCATATATAAAGTTAAGCACCTAAAAAGTAGTTATGCAAATATCTGAGAAAGCAGTAAAGGAAGGAAGCATGCAGGAAAAAGTAATGTTTTGGAGTAACATTCAACCTTGAAATTTCAACATAAGGTAATTAATGTATTAATCTCCTCAAGGATATTTTTCAGTTTTCTCAGACACAATGAAAACAATTCAGTCCCTTCAGCTGTGTGTACATGGGGCACACCCTCAGAGCCTTTGCTGCAGTCCTTTTCAGGAGATGAGTAGCCTGATCTCTCACTAAGGTAAATCCAGCTTAAAAGGGTTCAAGTATTCATATTAAACCATAGTTTAACATGGAAAAAATCAAACCAACTGATACTGTCCATTCCCATTACAACTACTTTGAAGGCACCAAAAATTAAATATTTCAGGGTCGGAATATTTGTATTGGTTGTAAGTTCCATTTGCTGTTGTCTCTGATATTGACTATCAGCATCCATCCACTAGTAATTTTATTTGAATCAATATATTTGACAAATAGTTTAATCAACAATATTTTTATCACTTACAAAATATTGAAACAGAATCCAAAATTTTTTTCTTTTCCCTATTTTATCTTCTGGAATAAAAATTACATTTTTAAAAAGCGATACCTATTTTTGTGTTATTATCAGGTATAATATGGAATTGTAAGACCATTACAGAGCATTCAAAGATTTTTCTCTTATTATTTTTTTAGAGTCTGGTAGCATTTTGTCATTTTCCAAATAAGCTTTTAGACTTGGGCTTGTAATATAATGAAATTAAAAACTGCTAAAGGCTGGGATTTCAGTATTAACAGCATCCAGAAATGCCAAGTCATGAGTGATTCCCAACACAGATTCATGTAATCCAAACTTAATAGATCTGTATAGGCAATTTGGAAGTACACACATCTCAGATTGCTTCTCTAATCAAGACAACTCTACAAGTCTCTTGTTGCAATGTGGGTGGCTTATGACATATCTCTGCTCTTGGTTCACAGTAGAAAGACATTAGAGCAGAGCCCTCTCAAAGGCATCTTGCTTAAATATCTGAAATTAAACAGAATGAACCTAGATTATGTACTAGAACAAGAGAGAACCAAGTGTCATATGTCCCTTTCCTGGTTACAGGGGATGGGAAACACTCCTAAAGTGGTGCCACATATAAAATCTCTATGCTGAGACACCTTCCTTTTCCGAGTATGGAAATTTTTGTGTTAGCATTTGCTTGTGCTTTTTATTCAATTTTTGTGGAAGTAAATTTCTTTGAAGTGATAGGGACAGCTGCATTTGATGCAACTGGCAGGTGTTTGCCATGTCTTTTTTTTTAAAAATGAAAACCCATAAATCATAAAAAGAATGAAATATAGCCGGCATAGAGGCAAGGAGGAAAGGAGTCTCTTTCCTACTCTGTCTTCTCCAGTCTGTGGGTGATAGATGGCAGTGTGCTGAGTATGCAGTTCTTCAGTGGAAGGTGTACCTGTGATAAGAAATACCGTGTGGGAATTACAAAACCAATATGTGTAAATCTGCTCAAGGGGAGTAAAAAAAAATAATTCTAGCCTAATAAAGATGAACAGATTACTGGTAAGATTTTGAGCTCTTGCATGGGTCAAACAGAGCACAACAGCTTATACATCATTGCCTCTTCAGAGTGTATCAGAAAGCAACAGACAAAACTATTTTTGAGCCATTTTACTTTTATAGCAAAACAGTGTTCAGGAATAATTTATTTGAGTTCAGGCTACTTTTGAATTGAGTGTTTTGCAAGGTGAGCTGGGTGAAAAAACCCAACTTGATATGTGCAACCAGTCTGCAAAAGACATGCAATTTCTACAGATTCTTTTGAGATAATGATTAACAATAAGCTACTGTAAAATTGAAAAATTTTTACACTGTTATGGGGTTTTAGGCACTTTCAATCAACTTTCATGAACTAAAAAATTTTTTAAAATGGGAATAGTAAACAATTCAAACTATCTGAAATTTATTAAAAACAATGAGAGGAAGGGCCCTTTCAAGCAGTTCCACTAAGGGTCAAACTGGAATTGCTTATTAGAAATAATAATATGCATTAGGCCATACTTAATTGAAATTTGGATGCAGAAGTACTTTGCAGATGTTTTGAAGGAGCTGTCAATAATTTTTATTGAGCCAGATACACCTCCCGCCATCATCCTCTCCTCACCCCCCCCCAACCCCCAAAAAAAGGGGGAAAAAAGGAAAATATATAAAAGAATACCAAGAAATTAGATCTACCTGAGAGCAATGAAACACGTTGCTGTAGTGGTCAAAAAAAAAAGAGGAAAAAGTATAAGCACAAATTAATGAAATTAATGTAGAGAAGGTACCAAACCCGATCAGATGAACAATTGTGGGTGAAATGAAACACAAAAACAAAAAACTTAAGTTTTTAAGAATTCATATCTAAGTAAAAGAGAAAAAAGTAAAAGAGAAAAAAGCCCAAACATTATACAACCAGATGTGCATGGATTTGTTCCTTTTTCTTTAGTTTATCGAATTGCTACCTATGACTCTGAGTGAATATCACCTCAGTTCCAAGTGTTCTATATATTAGTTCATTAATATGTTCACCTTCCTTTGATTTCACAAAAAGGTGTTTTTTCTTTGATATACAGAGGTGTGATTGCTCATCATTTCTTAATGAGATGATTGTGACCTTTTGCCAGCAATAAACAGAGGGGAAGATTGAAAGATAAATATGTGTAGAGTGGAACTTCTGGCATATGCTTAAGAGCTGAAGATCCCAGGAGAAGAGAAGGTAACATATGGGAGAGTTAACACAGGTAGAGGTGAGCCATATAACTAGAACAGAATAAAGATACTAGTGTAAGAATTCAATTAATTATTATTAATTTTGGGCAATTAATAAAATTGCAGTAGACCATGAAATTAAAACAAACCAACAAAATGATGGTAGAAAATTCCTGGGTCCAGCAAGATGCATTTTCCTTTGAGAATACAGCTACTAAATAGTGAGTTTGAACACCCAACTATTAGTTCAAACTTGGTAACTTCAATTTAGCTCAAATTCGTAAAACAAATTAGTCTGAAAAGTAGTTTTTAAGGTACAGATACAAAAAGACTTCTGGAGGACAAACTGGTTCTCCTTTCCACCTAAGAGCACAGAGATACTCCAGGGTACTCTTGTACCTTTTTAATAATGTGTCTCAAATGCATCTGCTGTCTTTGAACACAGTCTCTGTACCAGGGATTTGAACCACTGCTTTTCCATAAAAGAATACTTTATCTATTGAAGTGTATTGAAGTGGTGAGAGAAATCCTCATTCACCTGGTAATGAGTAAGTAGGAAAGAAATTATATTCTTTATTTCATAAGGATTAGACTTAATTTCCCATACCAAACAGAATACTGAACAACAGTCACCAGAGCTGAACCTTTTTTCCTAGATTCATTGGTGGTTAACTTGTTTAAAATTAGAAGAATTCAGATGTTATACCAATATTTAGAAAGGTTAGATGTGAGGACCCAAATATTTACAAGTAAAATAATACACAAAACTTAGGTAAAATAAAGAAAAAGCTGTTGTGCAACTAACATGATAGCAAACTGGGGTGTCTAGTGTAAGAACACAGACTTATTAGAGCGAGTCCAGAGGAGAACCACTAAGTTGGTCACAGGGCTGGAGCACCTCTCCTATGAAGCAGGCTGAGACAGCTGAGGTTGTTCAGCCCAGAGAAGAGGAGCCTTTGGGCAGACCTAAAACCACCTTTCAGTACCTTAATGGGGCCTACAAGAGAGTTGGAGAGGGATGTTTTACAATGAAATGAAGTCACAGGACAAGAAGGAATGGCTTTAACCTAAAAGAGGGTAGGGTTAGATTTGAAATTAGGAAGAAATTCTTCAGTGTGAGGCTGGTGAGGCACTGGAACAGGCTGCCCAACAAAGTTGAGGATTCTTCATCCCCAGAAGTACTCAAGGCCAGGTAGGATGGGGCTTTAGCAGCATGGTTTAGTGACATTTGTCCCTGCCTGTTTTAGAGGGGGTAGGAGCTAGGTAATCTTTAGGGTCCTTTGCAACCTAAACCATTCTAGAATTCTGTGAATTAAAAGATAAGAATGTATAGCAATCAATCAAAGTAGAAATGATCCCGTGCAAAGATCATCTTTTCAACAAAGTGAACCTGAATTTGCTCTTTGATTAAATTATAAGTTTTGCAAAGTCAAGGTGTAAGTCAAACTAGTATATTTGACTTCTAAATAAATTACATAATTCGAAGGTTAGCATTATGTGATTTCAATAGAACAAGTTTAACAATTTCTAAAGTTAATGCAGTTACTACCCCTTAATGAGAGATGTCAGGTAAAAAGTCTTCAGTGGGAAAATGTCCTTTAATTTAGGGTTTATGGGCAGACTCTGTGGATATATGTTTTAATGTTATATTCCTTAATAAAGCTTGATTGAATAAACAAGTCCACTTGTACTCCAATGTAATGCCATAAAGATATGAAATAGAAAAAAGAAAAGCAAGGAAAAACCCTAGGTTTTGGGGTTTTTTTTCTGTTCTTGCTCTACAAACAGAAAAGTAAAAACAGAAATAGAGAAATAATATTATTCTCTACAAGGTATTAGTCAGAATAGTGCTTAAACATTGCATCAGTTTTTTTTGTTTTATTTTAAAAGGTCATTTAAAAATGGGGGATATGTATAAGTCACAAATTTATTTTGAAATTAAGAGAAAATTAATTACTTTAAGAGACTGGAGAGTTAGTCTATGTTATTTTTCTTAAAGGAAATAATGAACTGATTCTATTGAAAATAAGTTCTAAACACAAAACACACTTTCTATTGTAGAAAAAATAAAAGAGTAAAAGTAGGCATTTGGTATCTCTAGATCAAAGCTAAATGACATTCTGAAATGTAACCTGAAACAGTCAGGCACAATTAACTGGGATTAAAAAATACTGAGTGCATTAAATATTGTCTGTTTGTAACTACTGATGAACAAGGAGCAGACTGATGTGGCACTAGATCTTTTGAAATTATGATACAGATTGATTTTATATTACTGTGATTCACCTCTTTTCCTCTCTTCCCCTCCCCATGTTAATGGAATGGTTAGATGACCAAACTAAAGTTATCTGTTAATGTATCTGAAATCAAATACAAGTGATATTTTTAAAGAATTTCAAAGAAAACCACTTTTTTTTACAAAGTGCCTGATAGGAACTTGAGCCATAGCAGTCACAATAAAGCCTATGGTTGTCTTGACTATAGGGACAGACTTTAAAAAGTGAATACCCTTTCTTTATACATTCACTCATTGATATGACTACTAGCTAAACAATCCTCAATCACTGTAATTATTGAATACTTAGAGTGAAAAAGTAGGCAGTGAGGAAAAAA
Source organism: Loriotus luctuosus (assembly GCA_035582745.1). Classification (NCBI taxonomy): domain Eukaryota; kingdom Metazoa; phylum Chordata; class Aves; order Passeriformes; family Thraupidae; genus Loriotus; species Loriotus luctuosus. The sequence continues at coordinate 59,501,533 of JAWWEY010000001.1, read as the reverse complement.
AAGATCAGTCACTGAGAATGCTCCTTGGGATAAGATAAAAAAATAGTGAAGGACATGGTTTGTCATGGATGTATAAAATGATCTTTTCCCATAATCAATCTCCTTATGTAGAACTACTTCTAGAGAAGTAAACCGAATACAAATATGTCTATCTAATTTTGCACATTATTAAAGTTTTCAATTTCTTTAATTTTTTTAAACAAATAATCTCTTTCTCTTCTCACACCGCAGAATTAGCCAATGGAAAGTACAATCACAGGTGTCTAGTGAGCATTAATGTTCATGCATGTTTAGTTGTGCAGACATACATGCATACAGATGTGGGACACACATGAAAATCATATGGAATGAAGCCTAAATTGTAGACATACATTTCAACCCTGCATCTAAATTGCAAAACTTTGTTCTGGTCTTCTGGAAGCCTCCTACTGCTAACCCATAGTTTAATCACTTTTTCTGAGCAGCCTGGCTATCTGGTAGTTTCATCTACCTTAGTTAAGCTGAGGGGAACCAGCTTAACTAAGGTTGTCCATGGCCTCTTTGAAATTCAAAAACAGAGGCCATGGACAACCCCATACAGAGGAGGGAGGATCAGAACAAGGATTTTTGCCTGTCATTCATGTGGAAGCACCTCATACAGAGCTTTTCTTTCTCAACTCTGTAGGTGAAGTAAACTGGTGTATTAGGTGGGAAAACAAGGCAGGATAGATTGGAAATAAATTTCTACTCAGCTGCATCTAATTGGACGGTGGATAGCACTGAAAATTTCAGTGGAATCTTAACACTCAGTAATTATTGGGCAGATGACTACAATGAATGGGTATATTAGGCAAGAAAAAAAGCGGTTCTCTGTAATTGACCCAGTTGGCTTGAACTAACTCAGAAGTGATAGGTCCAATATCCAACTATTGCACCTGTGGGACTGTCATTTTTCCAACAAGCAGTACTGTCACTGGTTATATACTGATCTTACCATTGTCCCTTTAGCTGTTCTGAAATACTCTGACAATCCTCAAGAGTTTCAAATGAAACAAATGGCTGCAGTTATAAAATAAAATTTTGCTCCTACTAACCTACTATCCACTGCAGGAAAATCATAGTTTTAAATTTACCTCAAATATAGCCAGGTCTTCTTTTTATTCAGCTATTATAACAATGATTTAAAATTTAATAAATTCCTTGTAAAAGGCCAGTTTTTAATTATTTTCATTTTAGTCTGTGCCACCCTCACGGCTGATCTCCATAACAGGCAATTTGCTTCCCTTCGTGTTGTAGGTGAACAGTGGGGCTTTAATTTTCCTAGCAGATGTGCTGAGAACCAGAGGAAGTAAGGTGATAAGCACTTTCAAATGGAAGTGTGTATCTTGGTTTATCTTGGGTCTGTGAAGGACATCAGGCAGTTCTGTGATTTACAATAATTGCTATGCATCCTATAAATTGCTCAGATTGTGGCAGGGTTTACTCACTGCATTATTACTTTGGTTTAATAAAAATGTGGATGTTGCAAAAAAAAAAAATCCAAGAACCCAAAAAAAAACTAATAAAAATCAGCAAACCAACCAGTCAGAAAGTTGTCTCTCTTCTCCCACACACCCTGTCTGGAATAACTGTATATCTATTAAGAATGCCTGAAAAACGTTGTCAGCAGAACCTTGGAGGGAGGAATGGGTACATCCCCATGTAAATGCCAAGAATTTCTCAGTTCCCATAACAATAATGAAACCTCTAAATATAGAGTTTCAATAGATTTTAATAATCTTTTTGTGTTAGTCAAGCTTTTTTACCCTGAAAATGAAACAATACAAATTTGTTTGAGGGTATTGCTTCACTCTAGTTATCAGTAATCACAGGCTTACTAAGACAAGCCTTTGCATTGCTGAAAGCAGTCATACTGTAAAGTTAGTGTATCCACAACACATCATAGACAAAGACTTTGTCTTTCAAAGGAAAAAAATCACGTCCTCAAAGAACACATTAGCTGGGGAAAATGCTAGAAACCAGAAAAGATATATTGAGAGAAAGAAGAAAAGGGATGATCAGCTGCATGTCTGTGGTGGTAACAGTTGTGCATCTGCCTGACTTGAAGTCTTACAAGGCAAGCTGAGAAAAATATTAAAAAATTATAAAATTTGGTTTGCATTGACCTAGAATTAAAAGGCAATTTTCCACACAGACTTATATTAAATAAAATAACAATTATTTCATAGTTCATGAAAGACTGAAGATTTGGTTTCTTTCAAAACAGTAAGGAAGCAAGGGAATACTAATGGAAGAGAAGATGTTATAACATTCTCTTTTATTATTTATCCTATTTACCTATTTTTCTCCTTCTCTGTGGAAGACAGATATTCACATTCTTTCTTTGCAGGAAGACATTTAAATCCATATCTAAAGAAAATACCCTAATGCCCACTTTATTTAGTATAGCTGGGTGTTCTTAATCTCTTCTACTGATACTGTACTTTGAATAAACTATTAAATATTAAATAGAGTTTAGATGTCTTATCTGCTGGGAAAGAATAGTAACAATGAGGTGCTTTATTTGCCTTTCCATCCCTTTTCCTTTGTTTGATGACAGTGAAAGCTCCTAATTTGCTGCTGATTTTCGTATCAAATTAAGATTCTTCCTTTGTGGTTGGATAAATAAAGGAATATATTTATAGTTGCTATATTACAGACTGGAATATTAAGTGATTTTTCTAAATGAAGGAATAATGAAAACATTAATTAAAAGGTTAAGATAAAGAGAGAAGGATAAAAGGAAATGAATAATTAAGGCCTAAATAACAGTAATAACTAGCTTTTACATCAAAAAAAATATCTTGTGCAATCAGTAAACCCCGCACATGGTGAAAAGTCAGGAGGAAGCAATCCCACAATCTCACACGTTTGTCCTCAGATACTGTGAGTGCTTCATCTATTGCTCTACATGTATGAGTTCTTTGTCAGACACTGTAAGATCATACGTGGGTAGAGAAAAATAAGTAGAGAACTACTGAGGATCTGCCATAGTTTCTGCGCCCCATTATCCTCTACAGTATTGGGTGAGCTGTAGCTTGGTTCTGCATTTATTTTCCTTTAAGTAGTTAACAAGAAGTGTACCTTTTCTCCAGCTGGTAGATAGACTTATCAAAAGTTTTTACTCCCTTAGTCTCTGTTTAGCTACAAAAATCTAAAATGTATGCCTCAAATGTGCAGCCCAAAATTTGGTGATTCCTTATATCCCTCCATTAGATTTGAAAATAAACTGGTTTAGAATGTAGATTTTCAATCATCTTAAAGTGACTGATCTGGCCAATCTCTCTCATTTTCTCTTTCATATATTATTTCATAGAAAATGCTGATTTGGGAAGGACCCACAAAAATCATTAAGTCCAAATCCTCGTCCTGTGCAGGACATCACAAGAATCACACTATGTGCTGCAGAGCATTGTCCAAATGTTTCTTGAACTCTGTCAAGCACAGTGCTGTGACTGCTTCCCTGGGGAGCCCATGCCAGTGCCCAAACACCCTCTGAGTTAAAAACATTTTCCTAATATCCAACAAAAACCTCCCCTGACAGCTTCATGCCATTTTCTTGAGTCCTGTCACTGGTCATGAGAGTGAAGATAGTGGTACCTGCCCCTCCATTTCTTCTCAGAAAGATGCTGAACACCACAATAAGGTCTCCCTCAGTTTCCTCTTCTCCAGGCTGAACAGACCAAGTGACCTCAGGTGCTCCTCACAAGGCTTCCCCTCGCAGTCCTTCACCATTCTCATGGCCCTACTTCCAGGGATGAATGAAGACAAGGGGAGGATTTTTTTTTTTAAACTTATCATTCTGATGAGATGATGGAAACAATGGTATGCTGGCTTTAGATTTATGCTCTACTATTGAGATCCTGGTTTTCCAGCGCGTTCTAGAAACCTAGAGCAACATTCTAGTTTCAAGGAATTGAGTAGACTGGCTAAAGAATGGATTGTCCCATGTGAAAATAATGGATTTAAATGTCCTTCTGTGGATTTATTTCATATTTCCTCCCAAATAGATCATGGACTAGAGGACAAGTGAAGAATACAAGAGAAACAGATATTTTCCTTTTCTTCTATAATTTTCTAGTCATAAAGTCAGAGGTAATCTCTTTTTATGAGTTCTTCCTTCCTTTCCTACAGGGAATTTGGATCAAAGAAGTATGGCACTCTGTTTTATCAAATTCAGAAATTAGAGATACTAACAGAATTTTCCATTACTCATATGAGGAAAAAAAAGTGAGATTTCTTCTTTAAAAGATCTTTTTTATTTAAAGGATCTTTTTTCCTCTCTTGTATTTATAGCGTATAAACCTGATGCCACTTAATCATTGCCCCATGACATCACTGTCATCATCTACAAGCTGTGCACATAATCCAAGTTATATCACAGTGTTTTCATACATTTTTTCAGTTGATTAAAATGGACCATTTTGCTTAATGAACCACCATATTTCACCTAATTGTAATTCAAGTCAATATTTTCCACATAACTCGTAGTTGCTAAAGTATCAGGTAGTTATGTATTTACTATTTTACATACGTTAAAAGTTATCAATTAATTATTTTAAAATGCAGACAATTTTTGAAGAAAAGGACAGATGTAAACTGTGAAATAATTTCATTAGGCAAAATGTCTAGTCTTGTTAATCGTGAGATTTTTCACTAATATTATGTTAATCTTTAAAAAGGAAAAGAAAAAAAAAGGGGGGGGGATATTCCCAAGTATGCCCATTTTCAATCTTGAAAAGAGTGCAAAAATGCTTTAAAATCACATTTTCTTTGTAATTTTTTTGTTTGGTAATGAACTTTTATCAACCAATCAATTTGAGATTAACAATCTCAATGTATTGTCAATATAATAATAGAATCATAGAATATGCTGAGTTGGAGAGACCCACTGGGATCATGAAGTCCAACTCCTAGCACTACACAAGACACACCAAGAACCACACCATGTGCCTGAGAGCATTTTGCAACACTCCTTGAACTCAGACAGGTTTAGCCTGTTCCAGTGTTCAGCCACCCGCTGGATGAGTGGCATAGACCGGAAGGGACCTTAAAAATCCTCTTGTTCCAACGCCTATGGCATGGGATAACGACACTCTTCAATTACTGAATCAGCAGAGGCAGGAATCCAATGGAGAAAAATGAAGGTGCAAGATCAGGCATTACAATGAGGAGGTAATATTATAAAAGCTTTAGAGGAAATTAAGTTTTGAATCTTACCCTTAACAGTACTTTTCTTCTGTAAGCCATTAAGAGCCAGATGACTTACAGCCAGTCCATTCACTCTAACCTCCATTTAAGACTAATTAGAAGTGAATGAATCTAAAAGTTGGACAGGACTAAGGGTGATAGAAAAATCCATTCCTGTCTAGCCATACTCTAGTTCTAAATCATCTGCTCAGAAATTCTGAGTTAGGCAAAATTCTAACAGGAGTTTCATTCGGGTGAGGCACATGATACTAACCAGATTTAGAGATTTACACCTCTAAATCCAAACTTGCAAGTTAAAACATTGCTGTTCAATGACTATCTCCACAAGCAACCAGGTAGTTCTCTTCTGATTGGAGAGCTCTCTAAAATGTTTTCCCAATGGCAGCATCTACAGCAGTCTAGATTTCAGTATAGTTAAAATGAAGGGGATTAGGCACATATAGGGTGCAGTTCACCTGATGGAGAACACACCAAGAATAGGTCATTTAAATCACTTGTTCAAGTTGTCTGTGTTTTTCTATTTGCTATAGAGGGAACTCAGCAACTAACTCAGATGAGATTTCTACACTTAGAGAGTCTGAATCCTATTCCCAAATCCCTTTGTTTTTTTCTACATGTTTAGAGTATTTTTTTTCTTATTTTTTGCTTGTTGAATGTTTTGCAAGTGCAATGACAGAGAAGCCCAAACAAAGTCTCCTTTGTTAAATACCCTTGAACAATGAAATTCCTACTGACTTTAATTAAATCAGTATGGAACTGACATACAGAACTAGGATAATCCAAAGCCTTCCATTTCCAATAAACTAATCTTATACAGAGGGAATGAAGCCTTCTACTCAGTGGATTAAAATTTCAGAAATCCAGGTAAATTCTTCATCTTTAAAGGTTTTATCCTGTGGTTATTATTCAAGGTGATTGTTTTTATTTTGGGTGGGGTCGTTAGTAAATCTTGCTACTTGTCTGAGAATTAAAATTTTAATTTCTCTCTAAGGGATCAATTTACAACTGAACTTTATTGCTTAGTCCATTTGGAAAGTTTGCATCTATCATCCATCAATTCTATTTTTACTCACTGGTAGAACCAGAAGTTTCAAAGGAAACAGTATATCCATGTAAAATTAATTAAGTTCAACCGTGACCTCATTACATTGATGGAGTGTAGTGCTGCTACCTGCAACCAAAACAAATTTATTTTGATTAAATATACTTCAGGTTATTAAAACAACATATCTCACCCAAGTCATAGGATTTCAGGAACATACAAGTTTTATTCTAAAGTTATCTACTATTCACAACAAGATGAAATGAGATTTCTTCTTTCTCTTGATTTTAAGGCTAAGGCACAAATATGTGATTTGCACAAAAAAACATTGCATGATCAGTTCCTTAGCAGAAGTTTCATATGATCAGATTTAATTCTAAAATTCCTTTGTGTTTTAAAATACATACTAAATCCATCAGAATATGGTCTACTGTCACTTTTAATCTTCTAGGAAAATTTACCTTCATTCCTCACAGGGAGGAATGAGAAGAAAATACTGTTTCCAATTCACCAGAGCGTTTTGAATTTTAGAAAAATTCCTGGGTGGTAAAGATACATTGCACTGTGGCTCTCACCTCTGAATAACTAAATTGATAGGACACATAAAGTATGAAAGTATTAAATCCCTCAGGGAAGGAATTTAATTCTACATCAGTTAAATATCCTTACTACCTGTTCACTTATTATTCTGGGGTATTACTTGTCTCTTCCTCAAAATATATTCTACCCAAGATTTGCAAAACCTTTTCTAGAGTGTTTCATTAAAACCAATTCATCACAGCAAAAAGCCTGGTTTGGGGAAAATGGTATTTTCTGAGAAAAAAAATCTCATTACTAAAATTTTCCTAGTGGATATTTGTCACCATCTTCTGAGACTTATTTTGATTATTAGATGATTAAATTTATTATTAACTTTCCATACACACAAATACAACCAAACCAAACCAAACCAAAAAAAAAAAAAAAAAAACAAAACCCCAAACACCAAAGTGAAAAAAAATCCACAGGGAAATCAGTGGTTCTAGCAATACTTTGTTCATGAACAAAACTTGCTGAAATAAATGTTGGCTCTGGTTTACACTGCATGCCTCAAGTTATTTTTTATAATTTTAAAAACATTTAACTTGATATTGAATGAGGCAGCATGATACGCACACAAATTCATTTTAAAATCTGGTTTCTGACTAGATCTTCTGAAGAACAAGAGCAAAAAACCACAGACTGATGTTTCAAGAAAAGATAAGGGAAGATTTAATTGCAATCCTAATTCTGCTCGTAATTTCTGCTGTGTCCTGAATAAATTACTGATAACTTACCTTATCCTTATGAGAGAAGAAGATGATAATTTAAAACACAGAAAGGTTGTGAGATGGTTCATTCACTGATGTGTGTTTGTGCAGGAAAATATTTCCCTGCACAGCTCTGCCTATATGTAAAATATTATTCTAAAATAATTGTATCAATTATCAAAGAGGAGTAACATGGATTTTTTTCTGTCTTTATATTTTAGTAACACAATTGCATTCACCTCAAAAATTTAATTCTTTTTAACTAGGCCTTAGATTTATATAGGAGGCAATGCAATTATGGAAGGTGTTCCATCACACACAAAATCTGTCATCTTGTCTCTTATCACAAAGAGACATTAAAGTCATTATTATTGCATTATACAACTAGTGCTGAAGAGCTTGCTGAAAGAAGTGCTTCTCAAATCGAATAATTATTATCATTTGCATCAGTGTACTTCCAGCAATCATACTATATATTTATAGAAGCAGTGAAAATAAATGGAGTACTCTTGTTACTTCTCCCATCAAAAACTTTCACAATGGCAATGACAAGAACATTACATTCCTCTCACTAGCAGAAAATAAAATGTACACCTTGGGACAGATATATGTTCCTTACTGTATTTTACTGTGTAATTCTAGCACTCACCATACTTCAGCTTTTCTGTAACACTTGCAAATTACTCCAGGACAAACCAGTATTCATGTCTAATTTGCTGCTTATTTGCAAGACGTCTAAAAAGACAGCTTTTATTAAGAAGTGCACTATTAATTTTAGAGCAAATATAATATATCTGACAGCTGAACAATGGTTTGGGGATTTTTTTAGTTTTTTGGTGCTTCTTTGAAAGTACAGTAAGTGTAAAAAGAGTTAAAGCAACTTTGTCTATTATTGCTCCAAAGTGGAAAATTTTCTTCTCTTCTTCTGATTTTGTAGAGCAGTTAATATTGTCTTACCTCTGACCAAACCATTTGGAAACTAGAGTATCTGAAATTACATTTAATTATTTAATTGTGAGGACAGCAAGTAGTTAGCATTGCTTCTAGGCTGCTCACATTTCTAGCTGGGCATTATTGTTCTCTCTGTGGCATGAACAGAAACAATTACCACGTCAATAAAGTAAGAGGTAGTGTTACATGGGATTGAAATCATGATCAGAACAGTGACCTGGCTATGACACAAATTAGCTTACCCTCTTCCTTTTCTTCTTTTTAATAATTCAGGAATCCTTTCTCTGTGTATGCTGTGTATGGTCTGGCTTTGCACTCTTTGCAGTCTTTATTTGCTATTGTTAATATGCTCTGACATGTAAACAATTCGGTCAAAAAGAGCTTTTAAATACTAAATTGAACCATATAATGTAAAACAAAATTCTCTAAGCATATATGTTGTATAACTGAAAATATTTCTTCTTTCTTTTTTTTTCTTTCTTTGCCTGATTACCCTCAAGTCTTTGATAATATGATTATTTACATAAAAAGGAAATGAAGTTAATTGAACTGCTTTGTTTTTTTTTATTAGGAAAATACTGACATTCACGAGTATTCACAACAATACTTTCCATATTGATAATCAATATATATTAACCAGGAATGTAAAATTGCAGGAAACAATGAAAAGGTACAGAAATGGGGAAGGAAGTGGGAAGAAAGGGAAGACAGAAAGGCAGATGGGGTGAGAGGTAAATTATCTGAACAGAAAGGGATTTTTAATTATACTGTAACCTACATAGAAAAAAGTGTTACAGAAATCTCCAGTAAGGACATATTCTAGATGTATGTGTTGTTAAATATAGTATACTATATAGGAGTCATTACATTCCTTAAAAATTGGAAAAAAAGTGTTTTCCTTAATCCTATGAATTCTGTTCTACTTCAAACTTCCTTTCTGGTTTCCCTGTCTTCTTTATAATTATATTTTTTGCCACTCTTAAAGTCTTGGTAGAATTTACTCCCCTCTTTTTTCTTTTTTTTTTTTTTTTTTTACTTTGAGCTTTGTGTTTATACAATCCCTTTCTTTACAGATTTCTTAATTGTCCTTTACTTATAATGTTCAAAGTAGGTTTAAACATTATCTCTAGCCCATATCCATCACCTCTCTGTCATCTTTAAGCAGTTTATTACCATTTTCTAAATAAGTTTTATAAACTAAGGTTTCATATTATCTTAAAGCTCTAGCTTGTGGTAAAATCTGAAAGGTCATATAGAGATCTTACTTTTTCTTCTCCATATACATTCTCAGACTTGGGTGACCATAAATTAAACAGAAAGGGCAGAAAAGAAAGTGTTGTATTCTGCATTTCTAGAGCGTGAGCTTATGAAAACAATGATTAAACTTAAATACTGCAGGTTAATATTACTGTTAAATAAACAAGTATCATAGGGTAAGTGTGATTCTTTCAACCAGAACCCTGAACAAGATGAAAGTCTGTTCACCTGAAATCCAAAGCAGTGAGTATTAAGACTACAGAATGTTAGAAGCACAGAACTTCCAACTCATATATAAATATATATCTATACATTTAAAGGATTTTGGCAAGGTCAATTCTCATCTTACTGAACTTAGGTTTCAGGGAGCTGCATGAGTGGGGCTTGTTATGAATGTGAACAAGGCCGAACTTTCTCTGGAGAAAGAGGTTCTCGTTTATTAAAATGGCTGCAAGGAACGGAGTGCCCAGGATAAGCCCAGGCACCCACACAGCAAGCCAAAAACAAAACAGCGCGCTAATCCCCAGTGCACTGGCTTCTCCCCAGAAAACAAGTATCCAAAAAGAAGCTCCCCAACCCAACCGAACTTCCCCCCTTTATGGCCCCCTTTGAGTCCAGGATTGGTCCATTTTGGATCCGTATGACGATTGGTCCATTTCCAGGCTTCTCATTGGTCTTTAACGCCATTCATTCTGGGCCAATTGTTTCTGCAGGGCTTCGAATGATTGTCAGGTCTTCCGTCCAATCCCTCTTCGACCTCGCCTTGCCCCGCCAGACCACTGTTCCGCCAAACACTGCGCCCTTCTCCTTAACATAATACAATTAATATAACGTAATTAATACAATATAATTGAACTACACCCTAATTTAACATAACTTAACTTGAGTTTTACCTATAAACAGGCTGATCTCCAAGGCAGGATGAGCTGAGAACCCAGGGTTCCCCGGTTTCCCCAGGACAGGCTGCATGCTGCCTACACTGAAAGGTGCAGAACTGCAGGATTTGGTCAGGGCATCACTGGGGACAGTGACAGGGGCCATCCACACAGGCAGACGATCAGTGTCGGCATTCACATCTAGGGTCCACCCAGGGTGACTAATCTGGACAGCTGGATACAGGGCCGGAGATGGGATTAGAGAAAAGGCTACCTGTTAACAGTTCTGTGCCTCATCTGTGGGACAGCAGCGCTGGGTGCTAAGGTACCTGTAAGGTAACCCCAGGGCCCAAGAGGTCTTTCTCATTCCTCTGTCCCTTTGAAATAAATGTATATAAACTTCAGCGTATCAGCCTGTAGGAAAAGAAAAAATGGCTCTTAAAGGCCTGTAGGAAAAGAAGAAATGGCATCATTAAAGGCCATGTAAGGTACTTCTTGTATATTAAAATTGTGAGTTTGTCCATAATATAAAGAGGGCCAGAAACTATAATGGAAAATCTTATAAGCTCAAAATAAACAGAGATCTAGGGAAGATTTATATTTCAAAATCATGTCAGGATACTGAGGGTAGATGGAAGGAAGCAGAGGATATAAGAAAACAAATGTTTTTTTCTAAGCCATGAAAAAATGAATTAACCTCTTTCTGCAAACTCTGTATGCCTCACAAAGCCTTTACTCTGTAGTCATAGAGCTATACATTTCATTTTTGAAGAGACTATATACAGATACCACTCCAAAAACACTGAGTCACCGAGAGACAGATTTGTCATGCAGGCAGTGCCAGAAAGAATTGAGAGAGCATTTAAGACTATAAAATATGGGGATGTATGTACTGATTAAGCCAAATAGCCTTGTAATCACCTTTGTCTCACAGTGGAAACATGGCAGATATCAGTGGAAAAAAACATGAGATTAGGATAAATATAGATTGTCGGGTTTATTTTTGGTCTGATATATTATCTCTGCTTACAATGTAGGTTTTTGCAAGCAAGGGATTCCTAAGATTAATGTGTTTCTGTCTCCTTGTGCAGAATAACTCTTTATTGCGTTAGTTTTTCTGACACTGCTTTTGGTCTCCCTTGAGGGTTTTGGCATCCACATTTTGTATCAATTACTTCAACAGTGTAATTATTTATTATACGGAAAAGTAATTCCTGTTCTTTTTTCAAAACCTGTCAGTTAACTTCATGTGATGAAACAGTAATTGCCCCCAATCCATGTGCTATTCACTGCTTTCATACCATTCATGATTTTACAAATCTTCATCACAAAAGTCTGTTCAGTCTTCTATTTTCTGGGCTACACACTCCCTGCCTCTTTAATTGTTTGTCATTTAAAATTTTTCCATATCTCCTATCATCCTTGCCAAACAATCTTCCCAGGTTTAATGTATTTTGAAGTTAAGAAAGTAGAAGCCTGAATGGACCTTCACAGAAAGTTGTAGATGTGTACTCATCATGGGATTATCCACTGATATAATGCTGTTTTCTCTTGTGTTCTTTAATCTTTTCATAATAATTCTTAGCATGCCTTACTGAGTGCCAACGAGCACTGAGCTAACATTTACAAAGAACTATTCACCATGACAGCAAGAGCTCTTTCCTGAATCATAATAGATAATTCAGGTCTCAGTTTTTTGTATAAAATAATTTATTTTTTACCCACATATTCATTACTTTGTAGTTATTGACGCTGAATTTCCACTCATATTTTATCTTCCAGCCATTCAATATTGCTTTACTACTTCTCCCTTTTCCAGATAATTTATGAATAGACTGAATAGGACCAGGAAAAATTATTTGTGGTGTTGCTTTTTGTTTCTTTTTCCTTGTGCCTCTTTCTTATTTTTTATCTAGCTAGTTATCCATGAGAGGATAAAACATTTTAAACCATGACAGCTTCATTTCTTTCAACATTTCATATGAGCCATTGTCATTATAGAATCTTACAATCATAAAATACCAGGTTGGAAAGGACTTCAAGGACCACCTGGTTTAAATTTCCTTGGGAAAAGCACAGTCTAGACAAGACGGCCCAGAAACCTGTCCAGCTGAATTGTAAAAGTATACAACATTTGGGAACCCACCACTTACATGGGAAATTGTTACAATGGCTGGGCATTGCAATGTGAAAAAAATTTCTCTCCTGTCCAATCAGAATCTCCCCACAAATAATCTCCCCCTTACTTCCATTATTCCTTGCCTATTCTTTGTGACTTCTTGTGAAAAAGGGAGTCTCTGTCTTCTTTGGAGTCATCCTGAGAAATACTGGAACATGGTGAGAAGCTCTCCACTAAGCCTTCTTTCGTCAAGTCTGAACGAACCCAGTTCTCTCAGCTCTTCTTACATAAGATTTCTGTGGCCTTTCATCATCTTTGTGGACTTTATCTGGACCCCTTCCAGTCTGTCTGAAGTTTTTTTATGTAGCAGGGATCAAATGTGAAGTAAGGATTTCAGATGCAGCTTGAAAAATGCTGAGTAGGGTAGGATGATGACTTCTTTATCTCTGCTGCTGACGCTCTTTTTGACAAAATCTAGCATCCTGTTGGTTTTGACACCTCTGGTCAATTTCAATTCTAACTGAGCATTAATGTTTCTAACTGCATCTCTGGACATCCTGGTAATGTCCTTGTAGCTTTCAGTGGATATTTATCTGCTTTTCCATCTCCAGAACCCTTCTCTTATAAAACACTTCAATGCAATAAACTCTGAAACAGTCTAGCAGTCTAAATATAAATTCTATCTACTAAAAAGGAAGTAACTTGAGAAAAAACTATGACATTTCACACTGTAAGAGTATTCCTTGAGACAATCATCTCTCTATACTTAGTAATATGTTACAGGAAATCTGTGCAGAATAAGAGAGAACCTCCCTGCTCCCCTTCACTGTCATGACTCATAAATTTGCAGATAGTATTCCAACCTGGGTAAGGTGATTTGCTCTGTTACTTCCTTTCTGAGTAATGAGGATTGCTCAAAAGATCAGGTTAGCCAATCCATCCTATGCAGAAACAGAAAATGTATGACCTCAGAGGGGATAAAGATAGGCAAGAAATTGTTACTATACTATACGTCTTGCTCTAGTCAAGAATTTACCGCAGCATCCTCCAGATACTGTAACATGGTGTTAGATCTAAGCCCTCCAGGTCTTAAAGAAAAGAAGAGAATTAAATAAAATCAACACACATCCTCCATAGAAGAATAGGAGAGGTGATCCAAGTCCTGGAAGAGTTTGATCACATGCTGCTGTCGTTTCTACTGATGCAAATAAGAAAAGATCTGACCTGCCAGAGATCCATGGCATAGATCTTCTGACAGTAGGAATCAAAGTTACAACCACTAAGAAACAGGTGAGAAACTGAACTGTTTTCAACACATACTGAAGAGCAAACCAGGAAAATGTTAAGCCACCACAGCAAAGAGTACTTCATGACTAGACAGCCTAAGGAAACCCAAACAATTTGCAACTTTGTTTTTTTCAATCCAGCGCTTTAACTGCTACAGTTCACTCTGCCCTTCACATAACCAGTAGCAGTTTGGAGACTGCAAGGATGTGCAAATTTTCGGTTTAGTAGAATATCTCCTAATATATTCCATGATCACAGACAACAATCTATTTGTTCAGGGGGATATCTTTAGCTTTGCCCCCAGCCAGTCTCTCAAATGGTACTGAGAGCAGGAGTCAGAGAGCAAGATCAAAGAATATTTAAATGTGGTTAATAAAAAAATCCTCGTTTAGGTGGCTTGCATTATTTATCTCATTCTTTATTCAGTCTGATGCAGCTCCTGGGTCATGGCAAAGTGGTGTTACTTTTCATCTTCATGTAAAGTGAGACTAAATTCTTACTTACCCATTGGCGACAAAGTACTGCTATTTAGCCTCACTAATGAGGGGGAAAAGCCGAAGTGATAATTTGTTACTTGATGATAAGAAACACTAAGGGATTCCTTCTTGGTTTTCTTTTCTGTGCCGGTTGTTTTGGGTTTGACTTAAATTCTTTATGTTCCTTTCTTTCTTTGTGCAGAGTATGAACAATGTAGACATATGACACTGGATATGGCAAGACACAAAAATAAATGCCAGGCACTTACATTGATAGTACCAGAAAGAATTTACAAGACAGGATGCATGAAAAATAGTGTCACCCTGGATAAAAATGTCTATAAAGACACATGTTCAGATCTGACATTTTATTCCATTGTATGACTCAATATAATCCTCCAACAATGAATGCCCTTCCGTTTAAAAAATGATCAAAACATTCAGAGCTGAATTCTGATATGCTTATTCTGACTTAGTTGAAGTCTTCTTTGAAGAGAAATCCATTAACTTAGAATATCTTGAGGAGTTAGTAGCTCTTCAAAATAAATGGAAGCATCGTTCTACCAGCTAATTGCACAGAAACCTCTCTCTGATTTTTTTATTCTTTCTCTGGTTTAACACTATGTTTCTACCTGCTTCAGAATAAAATATTAGCATATCTATGTCTCCACATATCTG
Organism: Loriotus luctuosus; assembly: GCA_035582745.1. Classification (NCBI taxonomy): domain Eukaryota; kingdom Metazoa; phylum Chordata; class Aves; order Passeriformes; family Thraupidae; genus Loriotus; species Loriotus luctuosus. The sequence goes on along the minus strand of JAWWEY010000001.1, from coordinate 59,486,330 downwards.
CTAGAATGGATGCATCTTTGAAAAACAATCTTTATTGAAAATATATGAAAGAAAAAAATATGCAACTTTCAGTTCTGACTAAAGGGCTTCTAGATCTTGCATAAAATAATTTTTACAGGTTTTTATTTATGTGTATTGTGCAAATTTTGATTAGTATTTGGATGGGTTTTAAACAACATCTCAAAGAGATGTTAAATGTGATTCAGTATGACAAAACAGGTGGAGCATAAAATGAGTCAGAACAGAGCAGATGACAGGTCTATCAAAACCAGGATACTTTCTCCAACAACTTCTTACACCAGATGTTTCAGAGGGCTAAAAAAATAATAAAATCTCTAGCAAAATGTGTGAAATTTGAGAGGTGAAGAGAGTGTTCTTTTTAGAGCTAGCATATTCTGTTATATCCTGACCAAAATGGGTTGGTGACCTTTGGGATATCATCTGAAGCAGGTTATTCACAAATACTATTCTTCAGATATTCTTCAGATGACTGCTTTTCCCTTTTCTAATTTTTTGTTTTGAAAGCCTTTGGAAACAAAAAATAAATATTTTAAATATTGTCTTACCCATTGAATCTTTCATATAGGGTAGTTTCATCCATTACTGAATTACTGGCTGTTTTGTGCTCCAGGCACAGAGTCAACATCTCTGAATTCCACAGTTCAGTTAGTATACTCAGACATTTATCAAAAATAGAAGCAGAAGAAAAAATGCAATTACAGGAATTACACATGCTTATAAAAAATTAAAATTAACTTGTAGTAGAGAATTAGAAATACATTTACATTTATTAATAATTTCATTTGCAAATGACTCAATAAAAATACTTATAGCTTTCTCATAGTGTGGACTAGAATGGCCTATATTTACATTTAACATCTCAGTATTTTGTTTATCATCCTACAATGCAATATTTGGAATAAGAGACGACCACCATACCAATACAAGGCTTCACTTAAAGAACTCAGCAAATTTCATGAACTAGAAGCCAGAAAGTTGAGTGGTTCCTGAAGTGCTGCAGAACGCAGAGGTTGAAGTATAGCTCTGCATATGATGGAAGTCTCTATAGCCATTTATAATATATAGAAAATTCTTGTCCAATTCTGTAAGATTTTTCTGAAGGTAAACATCACTATATCCCATTTCTATCCAGCAGAACAGTATAATATAGTCAAACAAGGGTACTGACGGCTTCTTTACAAAACTGCATTAACGACACAGAGTACAACATGGCAAGTGAGCATAGTAGATGTATAAGGGGGTTTATTTCCTCAGAACTGGATCCCTTTGCATATGCCAAGAGAGGGTAAGACAGGTCTGAATGTGCAATCATTTAATTTTCCATGTTGGAAAATTAAATTGACATTTTAAAACCTTGGAAAACCCCTGAACATTACTCACTTTTGGACTTTGCTCTTATGGGTTCCAATTAAGTTCAAGCCTAATATATTTGCATATTGTGGCCGTAAGACTCAAAATTTACATCTCTGATGAGCTACTGCCTGTAGCTGGGGAATAGCTGAAGGCAGAGACTCCTGCAAAATATGGCTTCTATCACTGAAAACAATTTTCATTTGTTTTGGTTACAAAACATTCTCAGTCTTCTAGCTGTATTTTAATACTTTGTTGTTTTTTTCTTTTCCCTTTTCTACAGTCTTTCAACTTAGCAGTCCACATACAGCAGTCCACTTTCAATCCAGGCTTTTATTTACATAGCTGAAGTTAGACCAAGGTCCAAGATTTCTGTGATTTCTTTACCCCACTCAAAAAAAGGAGTAACTTTAAGTCAAGTTAAAAAGGCTTGAAGTGCAAGTTTTTAAGCATATGTGACACCTATTCAACCTGGGAGGCAGAAAAGACACATGTGGCCAAGGCTTTTGAAGAATCTGCAGGTTTCAATATGTGCACAACTGCTCTGTCCCAGCTGTCTCCAAAGATAGAAAAACTGGACATGCTTCAGAAAATCCCTTTGAATTTTAGACTTTAGAGAAAACAAGTAAGTGTACTTTCTTTCTTACTATTTCTTATTGTTTCTAAATTATCTTTCTTTCTTATTTTGCACAAGTTCTTCTGACTCTAATTGTCCAGTTCCATTTTGAGGATGTTGCTTGTTCTGAGGGAGCATCAAAAGTAGTAAACAGAGAGAAAGGAAAAATAGTTCCTATCCCACAGGCCCTCAAGAATGGCAGAAGTCAATTCTATTTGTAATGTTTCAGTGTAATACTTAATATTCATAAAAAGAGTAGGGTAGTTCTGTGGGGGAATAGTTTCCTCAGAACAATTCTACAGATATCCAAACTTTTGGAATTTCTTTTAAAGAACATCCAAGCAGTGAAAACTTTTGGACTTCGGAAAATTGAAGCAATCATGGATTTGCTTTTTTAATTTGTCTTTCTGTGAGAATTTTTTCTGCTACTATTTTCTACATACTATCTTAATTTTATAAGGGGGTTGTTGATGGTTTCTGAAATTAAATACTCTTAATATCAACAAATTCGGTGAAAAACAGCAGTGTTTCTTCCTCTAGAAGTTTAGGATTTCAGAAGAATAATCCATTGCTACACATTACAGAAAAAAATAATGGCCACTGTTTTATTATTTGGTCACCCTTTTATGCACAGTATGTATGATATTGAATGACATATTCCTTGAAATGTAGAGGTGAGATGTTTAAAGAACTTCTATATGCATGAAAAAGTATTAAATACTTACGCTGACTTTTAAAGGTTTTTATGCAAAGCAAATTAATGATGTTTACTCTTCATATTTCATATGAAATGGGCATTAATTACCCATGCATGCTTTGCTGATTTGCAGTTCACATGGCAATACTTATAATAAATCTTCTGAAAATGCTTGGGGAGATTCATTCATTTGACAGAATGCATCAAAAACTCTGCTCTCAGCTGATAACTTAGGCAAGAAGTGCATCTGGGAAAAAAAATGTCAAAGGCTGGAAAGAAGGAAAAAATGAGCATTAAAAATGATTCACAAGCTGGAGAGCTATTCTATAAGGGGAAAAGTTAAGGAAATTATTCTTTTTAGGTGATCAAATACAAGAAAAATGTTTTGATTATAGTAAGTGGAGTATCTCTGGAGAGGAAAAATACTGAATACAGAAGTAGTCATTATAATGGCATTAGAAAAATCCTAAAATGACCCAAGAACTAGATATTGAAGTAAAACAGATTGTGTAATTTTTTCTTTTTTTTAACATTAAGAGTGATTAACAACTGGAAGAAATTGAAGTAGTGCCTTTGTCATCTCTTAATGGCACCAAGTCATGAAAAAATTAATTTCTGGAGTGTATGCTTTTGTGAGAAACAGCTAGGAGAAAAGCGAATAATGAGACAGCTGGTATATTAGGATCAAATCAGATAATTTAACAGTCAACTGTGATGTTAACATTTAAACATCTAAATTAGTACCTTGATGAGTTTTGTGAATATCTTGAGTGTGATGGGTGTTTCATCAGAACAGTCATTCCTTCTCTTCAGAAGGCTATGTTCATATAAGAGTCTGCTTTAGAATTGTCTTCCATAACCTATCACATCTCAGGGCCTCCCTGCTTTCCAAGGTATTACATTTGCAAGCACGTCAAAATAAATGTGGTTTAATCACCAAAAACACTTGAGGGTAAATAAATATTGAATTGAGTATTTCCAGTTAGGTGTCTGGGAGAGACTGCACCATTAATGACTAATAACTCCAAATATTTGTTCATTTTTTGATGTTCCAGGGTGCTTTGCTGAGCTAGGTTTGCATCCCTCCAGGGAGAAGGGGAGTTTTTGGATGTCTAAGGACTAGCTTGCCCTCAACAGAGAGGGGAACCATCTTCACCTGGAGGCCACAGTGAAGAGGCAAATCCTGCAAGGCAGGATGGTGACTCTTATGCTAATGGCCCTCCCCTACACAACTCAGTTTTGTACAACTTCTGTCCACGTGCCACCGGGGAAGGTCTGATGGGGCATAACTGGCTTAACTACGCTGACTGAAGGGCAGCTGTCATGTTTTAGAAGATGTCATAAATCATTAAAGACCCCTGAAGTGTCCCCAGGCAAATTTCTGAGGTCTTCCACCCAAGGACTGAAAGCTCCTCCCCAAGGGAGGTACCTGGGCATTCCCACCGAGGCTGAGTGTATTTTAACACATTTAACACATCACAGGCTCCTTCCTCACACCCAATGGATCACAACAGGTCAAGACCATCACTTGGATCAACAGACAAACTGCAACAATCAAGACTTGTCATAGATATGTGGGTGATTCTATGTCTTTTCCTTCCTTCCTTCCTTCCTTCCTTCCTTCCTTCCTTCCTTCCTTCCTCCCTCCCTTCCTCCCTTCCTTCCTTCCGCCACTTCCTTCCGCCACTTCCTTCTGCCACTTCCTTCCTTCTGCCACTTCCTTCCTTCCGCCACTTCCTTCCTTCCTTCCCCTTGTACATTTTCTTAAATTATATTTTTATTATTTCATATTGCCATATCACTATAGATAATAACAACCAAAATGGCTACATGCCTGCTTTTCATTACAATCAGATTGTTCTAAAATAAACCCTACACATACATTTTTACAAGCAAAGACCATTCAGTGTCATTTCACTCTAAGCTGGCCCAAGGGATATACTAACAAAAATCTGGGTTACTCTTGCCTTCTGGGGCAGGTCGCAAGAGTGTTATATCACCTTTATAGTGAGGGTTACATTTATTTCTCCAAAGTTGTCCCCTGTATCAAGATTATACCATGGATATAAATTTGTAATACAAGTTAAGTAGTTTTTTGAAAAATTAAGTAATTTCATCCTAATACCTATTTATAAAGACAAGGAAATTAGAGAATCTGAAGGAATACTGGAAACTACATTAATCCCACTCAAATTTAACCAGCTAGAAGCTAAGAACTTTGTACATTCTCATTAGGTTCTTTCTTTAGCTAGTGCAAGCAGGCAATTCCAGAGAACATTTTCTTCCTGTCTTTTAATAGCATTGGATAGGATGACAGCCTCTGGAGTATGCCCTTGTTTCCCTCTGTCAACTGTGAAACCTTTGTATTAGACTAGATACCTGATTTAAGCAGCTTAAGTTAGGCAAGATAAGCAGCATCCCAGCACTTTTTACTCACTCTTTCCCTTGTATTCCAGTTTTGACAGGGCATGTTTTAGGTGTCTCTTAGAAAAACACACCCTGAGGCAGAAACTTTAAGAGCTGCCCAATTACTTTTTCTCACTAGGAGAGGAGAAGCCTCAACTTCACCACACTGTTATCTCAGGCCACCTATCTACTTACTTCTCTGCTCAGATGTTGGGGTTTTTGGACAAGACAGTGCACAGAGTTGAGTGGGAAAGAAAAAAAAAACCCACAAAATAATGGAATGCTTTTACCAGGAAAAAAGAAAGGAAGAAATTAGGAATTTCCTTTTCCCCTTCCATTCCCCCCAGGAAACCTGTACCATGTATACCTGCCAATAACCACAATGGCCAGGAGAGCTGGTAGGACCAAGCTCAGACACACATGCTCTCTGTCTTTTATATTCTAAAATCAGAATGCAAAGTCTCTCCAGCAGTACACATTTGGCACTTGTAAATTTCTTCCCTCAGTTATACTAATACTTATTAAGCAGATGACTTTGTTTCTCTTAATACTGATAAAAGTCTCACTAAAGGGGATACCTGAGTTTATATAAGTGAAGAGAGAGGTGGGGGATTACATATGTCCAAATAAAATGATATGAAAATGAAAAATAAACTAAGTAAAAGAAAATAATTCTACCAGTACAATACAAAAGTATATGCAAGAATTGCATCATTCAATGAGTACATAAAAAGGAAAGTGAACTTATATGCCACTCCTTTATTGGCATGAGGCAACCAGATGATCATGACAGACTTTATCCTCTTTTTCCCTGCTGAAGTGTTCAGAGACAGGCTCCTTATAAGATGCAGCAAAGTTCCTCTTTTGTTAGCACTTGGTGTCAGCCAGTCACCTACTGGCTTGTGGTGTAATTTGTTTCCCATTTGCATCACAGATGTGTCTTCCCTTCTTTACATAGCTTTATTTTCCAGACAGTGCCATATGACTGCTGGTGCAGTTGTGTGCAATGTCAGTCAGAGAAGGAAGCAGGACTGAACATTCTCACTGATCATTTGATCCATAAGTCCTTGAAGGGACTAGCTCTCAGTTCTTAACAAAAGATCTGGTTTTCCTTTCTTCACCAAAAGAAAGACCAACTTTACACATGATACATCTTTAGCCTAGTGACTCATTATGACATTTGTGAGAGGATAATGGGGGTAACTGCAGTCAGGACTGACGGACCTGCTTTAAAGGATTTCTTCTTGATGGGACCCTAGGTAACTTGTCAGTCAGGATTGACACATTTTTGAGATTCAGCAGGATATCTAGAAATGCCTTTGCTCACAATAGGATTGTGAAAAATATAGTTTAACAGGCAAGCTTGTATTTTATGCAGGGCTAATCCATACAGCTTGGAAGGATCATACTGATGGGGCTGTATTCATGCCAACTGTTACGAGCCTGTAACTTCCCATGTTGACTAACATTAGCTATTGAAACCAGGTTTGCTAAAGCATTTATCACCCTGACCTGTCCACACTTACCGTCTCCAACATCCCAAACCACTACAGTTTATAATTTAGTCCAATGACTGAGCAGCAGCCAATTGTGTCTCCTTCTAATAGATCAATCTAAGGAGCAGTGGCTGATCAGAAACTTCTGCCTGTTAACAAAGTCTTGTTTCTAGGGAAGCAAAATCAGGGAAGAAGGGCAGGTGTTAGCCATTTTATCCATCTACATGTAAAATACAGTTCAGTAGGAGCCAATACAGTAAGAGATTCATCTTCCCTATATTAATTTTTTAAATGTTTTTTTAAGACTGAGCAGCTTTTATTGTCATTTTCAGCAAGTGATTGAAATCACCCTTTGTTGCTAAGGTCAGCAACGGAAACATTTATACAGCAATTCAGAGTACCCAATTAAATTAAACTCCCTCTCTCCATCACTGTTCCTTGGTGTATGAGATTATCTCACATCTGAGGAGTAGGAGGAAAAGAAAGAGATCTGTACTGTCTTCACAAGCATCTTTTCCAAGCAATATTTAGTCCAGAAAGCATCTTTTCCAAGCAATATTTAGTCCAGAAATTTGGCCAGAAACTACCATGTGTTTTCTGCAGAAGTACACATGTATAATCAGTATGCAGGTTTGAAGAGAATAGTCTTATATAAGCAATTTTTAATTTTTACTTTGTTGTGTTCCACAATAAACTTGAAAAAAACCAAACCCTTTTGATGTCTCTGAGATCAGTTTATTTTTGTTCCAAGTGCTCCCCAGGTGCTTGCTATGGTTAATAGAAAATGCTTTAGAAGAAACTTTACTCTAGTAGAACAACCGCGTCTTTTGGAAAGGACTGAGGTGCAAGAATTAAGAATTAAATAAGAACATTATTCATTTAAGTTAAATTTAATCTTTAAGTGTTTTTCATTAAAATAATATATTACGTTTGGACTGACACACATTTATAACACTTCAGTATTATTTTTGGGCTTCTTAGGTCTTTCTGAAGGAACTTGATATTACAAAAATTAATCCTTTGTTGTTTTGACTTGGTTTGTTTTCTTCATTTTGTTTGATGAACTAGTGAAACCACTTACAAGACTTGGGCTTTAAGTATTAATAATGAGTGCAGTATGCCCTTGACTTCTCTTTCTCTCAGTTACTGAATCATACTAGCTACATTCAGTTGCATTTAAATTGGCTTCCACTTATTCCTTTTATCGTTATTTGTACTGTGATGTGAAAAAACATCATCAGTTTCTCCCTTTCTTGTTTTTCCATTTGAAGTTAAGTGCCTAGCTTTTATTTAAAAAAAAAGGCAAAAAAAAAGCAAAACAAAAAAGCTGGGTATTTGCTCTGTATACCACATGTTAAAGAAAGTTGCAGATGACCACACTACACTTTTGAAAGTAAGTTCCACTATTATAGGAATAACCTTGATGGAACAGGAGCATATAAAAGGAGCTATGTTATGGAAAACCTGTTAATGAAACAAAAATGAGGAGGTTTTGAGTGTTTCATTGTGGGTTTTTGTGGTTTCCAGCATAGGCTGTTAAACACAAAATTTTAGTATCAAATGACAACAGTTCAAAACATGTTAAGCTAATAACATTATTTTAGTTTTGTCTTTCATCATGAAGGTTGTTAACCATTAACCATACATTGTCCACACTGAAATATTTCCCTAAAATAAAAGCCTCATCTGAGGTAGAACTTTGCTACTGCTTTATGTATCACAACAGTAATACAGGATGAAAAAGCCTAAATTGTCTTACATGATGAAAAGAAGCATTTGAGTAGGAGGCTAATAATTATCCTAATTAGATTTGCTCAGTACAATCTGCTGAGTAGTCCTTGATGATCACAAGTGCTCATGACCCTAATTCTATTTACATGTCTCACCATCACAATTAAGACAGGGATCTAAGCAGATCTGTATTTCCTTCATTCTCTATATTTTTACAGCTGCTACTTTAGATGAGACTCTGCATTTCACAAATTAAGTTAGATAGCTTCTGAGCTGGAGCTGATTCATGACTGGGCAGCTCAGTGTTGGAAGACTCAGCAGACAGCTGCCTGTATCTGGGTATGTAGGCATGTTTGAGCAGATGAACACCCTTAGCCTGTGGCAAATATTCTCAAAGTCACACACAGTCAATAAATTCATGCTTTCATTGTGCAGTTTCTCTGCCACAGTTCTAGAAAAAAAGGAAAAGAGATGTCGTGAGAAGCCCACATCTTCCAACACATGACACAAACTTATATTTCCCTAAGCATGCAGCTGCAAGCAAGCATGGTAAAACAACTTCAGTAAGTTATGTAGTGCTGCCCCTGAACTTCCTTCCTCAGTTTCAGAAGTAGTGGTTCAGTTATCATTCTAATAAAAAAAATAAAGGCATCTGTATGACAAAATTCATTCACTTCATGGGGTAGCATAAACATCCTCCTCTGACGGCCACCACTGTCATGATCGTGGGGCACTTTGAAGGTTTAGCAAAAGGGTGGCCCTGATTGGTTGCAAAGTTCTCCAGCAGAAAATCACCATGGTTCTCTCTGACTGCTGTTCTCTTCTTTGGAAAAGTAGCACATTGTGAAAGGAAGGATTTCAAGAATTGCTATCTAAGCATTGTTCAGTTTTCAGGGAAAGGGTTCTATTTTACAGTGATGACAGTGGACAGCTCTTCAGAGCATAAATTTCATGTCTTATAAGAATAAGAATAGCAATATTAAATTGCATTTTTGAATTAGTCTTTGCTAAAGGTTGATTTGACATGAAGCTCTGTAATAATGTAGTCATCATTTCATTTCAGAGAAGCAATTTTTGATGTATTATTTCAGAATAATAAAAGTGAAGGAGGAGCCTGGTTTCTAGTGTTACTAGACATACGTGTCATGGCTATGTCAGGCTTATTAATCCAGTAATCCTTGAAAAAACTATTGAACAATAAAAGTGAAAGGTAACTCAGAGGAGAATTTTAAAAAATAAACAAAAACAGTTGCAGTGGACAAATAGGATTTGCATGACAGTATGCTAGAATACCTCAGGATAAGGAAGACATCCCTTAAAAGCAACAGGAAGCAAATTACACCATCTGTTCCAAAAAAACTGAGCCTTTTCAAAGTACCTTTAGGGCTGCACATAAACACTGTCTTGAGTGCCTTTTGCAGTATGTCTATCACTGCCTAGAAGTGTCTCAGAAGAGCTACCCACAGAGACCTATAATCTCTAGTCAAAAGCAATTATTATAAATGCATCTGAAAACATAGCTGAGCTTTCAGAATCTTACCACAGATGTTCTACTGTGTTACAGAGGTCTTTCTCTAGTGCCATGGCCTACTAAGCTTTAGACAGAGGCTTTCAAATACATTTAAGATAGCTGACTATTGCTAATTACATATAAGGAACACAATAATGCCAAGATAAATTCAATCACATTTTTTCTGAGTTTTGGCAAAAATAAATTCTTCCAAATTGCAAAACAAGAATTGAATTATTTACATATAAATATCTTATCTGTATACAGTATATACATTACAACCAGCCATAATTTTGAGTGTATATGGTGTCTAAATAAAAATAAACACACAAATATGGGAGACAGTTTTTGTACCGGGTACCACAGGAAAATATCAGACGGGGGGAAGCTGCATAGGGAAAAAAAAAATCTACATTTTTTATTATTTATATTTCTTTCTCTTAGAAGAAGACGTGTGCCTAAAAGAGCTTTCCACTCAGGCAGAAACACAACTGTTTTATCCTTGGCCAGAATCACAAGATCAAAATCCTCCAAGTTTGCTTGGCAGATAGTATATAGGGGGGAAAATTATATATGGAAATATATATTGTGTACATGCACGTTAAAACAATCAATGCAATGATATTAAGATCTTTGAATCACTCCATCCTACCTCTGCTTACATGCTTAGCTTCACCCTTGAAATCACTAAGGATCCTAAAGTTTAGGAGCAAAGAGGGGTAGCCTTGTAATACTGCGTTGTCATGACTATTAGCAGGCCACAAGCTTTATAATGAGTTTGCACAGCCTCAGAACTGGGGCTTGTGTTCTCTGTGCAGTTACCTTAACCTGCCTATAGCTGTTTTATTTAGTTTAGCTGTGATAGAGTCTTTTCAACTGAGCTGGCAGATAATTTTTTTGTTTATCTTTGTGTAGTACAAACATGGATTTTTATAGATATCAATGTTTTGCTATAGAGAATGAGATATTTATGACTGCAGCATAGAGATGCAGGGTGGAGGCCTCAAGAAGTGAGACACAGGAGGCAAAGCTCAGAAGTGCAGACAGAGATTGATGAGAGAGGTGGCACTGGCACAGGCTGGCACTGGAGACCCCACAGCCATGCACATCTCACCCACAGTCAGTTATAGTAATGCAGGCCTGGAGCTGGGGCAAACCTAGGGGTAACACACAGGACAAGAGTGTCTAACTCACCTAAAGGCACCATGGACAGTGCATTTGGAAATACTATGGTGCTGCATGCAGACTAATTGAGTAAATGATACAGAAATGTGCTAGAAAAGACATGAAATTATCCCAACTGGATTCCACAGTGAAGAAGGAGAAACCATTAATGTGCACACCCATTCACAAAATCACAGAAAAATAGAATGAGTTAAGCTGGAAGAGGCACTCATCATTCTCCCAGGGACAGAACTCCAGACTTTTCAGAGACATTCCAGATGTTTTCTGACATAAAGGGCAACTGCACCACTTTGCTTTACTGGCATCTTTTTCCTAGAAAAACCATGTAGCCATGAATTACAACATTTCAGTCATGCAAACCACTGAGATTTAAAGAAAAAACTTCCCTTGGAGGTACATATATTGTGATGCACTTACACCATTAAAACTAGTGAGTTTTGCATCCTTCATTTCAATCAGACATTCCTTATTAACAAGCTCTTCTACAGAGAGAAAGGGTCTGGCTCCTTCAGTTGTTCAGATATTTCTTCCTATAGCACATGAAACAACATCACTGACTGAAAAAAAACCAAAAGATGATGCACTGGACTCAAGAAAGAAATGTATTGTAGGAATATGTGTGAGGTCTACCAAAGATGCAATAACATAAAGACTATAAATATGAGTTGCTGCAACGGATTTCTTTATTTATTTCAAATTCCCATAAATTGTGTAAGGTATCTGATGTTTCACTTTATGATTTTGACTAGATTCTGTCAAATATATTCTTCATTAGATGATATTCTCTTACATTAGGTCTCCCAGATTTCAAGTGCAATTCTTCCCCTCAAAATAATTAGCAGTGTCATGTTATTTAACCTCTCATTGCAAAGATGGGTTGGAACAATAACAAGATATCTCTGAAATTGTCCCTGATTTTTTGAATTAAAAATATCACAGATCTATTTCTCCTTATACTGCTTTACAGTAACTACATGTAATTTCACACAGTTTTAGGCTGTGATTTCTTTATGGAAGCTGTTGTGCTATAACATCTGTTTTTCAGTCAGACCCTGCTAATATCCAGTTTTCCAGCTCAGTTGATTGAAGCACCAAAATTCAAATTCATTCAGTAGTCATCTGCATTTAACAGTTCCAAATTCAAGTTTTCTACCTTGTCTCAAAAGGTAATCACAAAAAGAGAGCACAATTTGCTTTTGGCTACTTTTCATAAAGAATGCCAAACCAGTAGCCACTTGTCACCAAAAAAAAAAGAAAAAAAATGAGAAAAAAAAGAAAAAAAAGTACTTAGCTTAAAAATATTCAGTTTAAAAATATTTATTCCTCCTCAAAATAGGTTTTGTGTTTTGCTGACTGAAATACATAAACCTCATAAAAATTTATAGGCTTGCAAGGAAAACGAACTGCAGATTTTGCTATGCTCTTGCACATAAAGAGGCTGCTGGCAGCTAATCTCTCTGATTATGCAAAGATGGAATTATAGTATGAATTACTGATGGTCTTGTAGGCTTGGATTCCCTGCTTCAAAAAGACTAAATTCTTTTATGTTCTGTGACAAATGACCTACCTAGCTGTTCGGCCATGCAGTGGAACGAGCACAGGAGCTTGATACCAGTGAAACCTGGTTGTAAAATACCTAATCCACCCTGAGTGCTAGCAGATTGTCTCAACATAATTAATGCTGTTTCCTTTGTATCAGCTTTATACTTTGTTTTCATTCTTCACAGCCTTAGAACAGTAAAGGAATGGAGAAAAATAGGACCATACTTCAGTGAAGAGCCCACCAAATCATCACAAAACACTTGCACAAAAATATTTGTTGACACAACTGTTTTCAGTGAAATTTAATGAAGTTGACAGTGTCCTTCATTAGCCTTATAAACTCATATGCTTTTAGAATATATGCAAGACTCTTTAAGAGCCACATTAAAAATATTTCATATAATTGATGTGTGTAGAGGCCATGATCTCAAGGTATCATAAGCCTCACAGTTGTCTATGGTGAACTAAAAACAAGTCAGATCCATTTAATATGTAAAAGAAATGAGCAAGTACTCACAGGAGCTTAAGTACCACTTCTGCTAATAACATAGTTGTGTTGGTGATTTGCTTTTACAATAACTTCCCATTTTCTTCTTTTGGAGTGGAGTTGATATCCCTCTTCTTGTAATAAAGAAATGTAAACTAAAATTTCCAAAAAACCCAAGGTTTCCATATATTCACTGAAAATTTCTTCCATTTAAGCAACTTGATCACTTGCAGTTGATCAGGGAGCCATTTTGAGATGGCCTCCAATTAAAAATGCAGAATATTCAACCAAAATTCTTGATAATGTAGGACTAAATAAGTGGGCCATGGCAGATATAAATTTACTTCTGTGATCTGAATTCTATTTTATTTCATCCTCTTCAAAAGCAAGGATCTAGAGAGGGGAGGAAGATGCCCAGGAAGACATCAATCTTGTTAGATATATTAAATTTATTTATATGCAAGAGGTGATAAAGCTGCAATTCACAGGATAGATCTATTTGTTCAGAGCTGTCTCTGCATTCAGACTACCTTCCTTTTGATATAGCATTTTTGTGCAAAATCTTTTGGACTGGAAATTAACCCTACACACAAGCTGCCTTCTGTAACCCCCATCACTCTACTGTTGGCAGGACGTGTGGAATGCCAGCTCTCAGCACACTTCTTGAGAAATTAATTTCCATGAGCTTTGGAGAGTCTTGCTGCAGGGAGCACTGGCCTTTTGTAAATTTGAAAATATGAGACTGCCATTGATTTAACAGGCCGCAGGATATATTAACCCTGTAAGCCTGATGACTGAATATCTTAATATTTGTTTTGTCTGGGCTTATTTTGGGGTTTTCTGGCACTCTGTTTAGCTTGCTTAGCTGTAACAACCATTGTCCAGTAGCCAGGTGGATATTATCTTTTTCGCTTTAGTTTTGCTCAGCTTTGTACAATTTTGCATAGTAGGTGCAATGTCTAGTGTTACCAAAACATTGATTAATTTCTGTTACATTGATAAAAAGTATTTTTGTGGAACCTGTTACCCTAAAATACTGGTGGGATGCAGAGGAGTAGAAGCACAGGATGACAGCAGAAGCCTTGTAAGCACGTGCAGATGACAGCATCAAAAGCCTCAGGTCTAAGAACAGGGCAGGAGCTGTTGGCTAATGAATATGAAAGGGCTGCAACCTTATGAGATGGATAGAATTTGTTTCAGGAGTCAACAAAGAGAGCAAGAAAGAGGTAGATCATGTAAACCACCACATGTAAAAGTGTGGATGTAGAGTGAAGTTACAGAGCAATGAAAAGAGAATGAGGTATTCTCCGTGTGTCAAAACAGCTCTCAACAGTGAGGAAGCCCCACTACCAATATCTGGATACCCACATCAGGATCTCTATCCAGGAGAAGGAGTTGGTATGTTTACAGCTCCAAATAATACCCTCAGAACAGCATTGGTTGTACAAACAGAATTCCAGGGAAACAGAGTTATACAAAAGTTTTTTTATACCAATGTTAAAGATATAAGTAATTATTTATATTTTTATGGATTCATTGGATAATTTAAAGTAAAAATCCTCATATCATTACACCAGGACTACTAATGATACCTATTGCCTCTTGAATATATTTACATTTTAAACAGATCAAGAATAACTTTCCAGCTTCCTATAAAGGATGTGCTGCTTTGGCCTGCAATGACTATACAAGTAGTAAAATAAATCTTCTTTTTGATTGGCTAAAAAAGTTTATGGTCCTATTGTGGCATTTCATGAAATAAGAAAAAATACTTTCTCCCCTTTCTAGCTGCAAGCTTTCAGCAGTCTTTTTGACCAAGAGAAGTACCAAAGATTTAAAGAAAGACTGTGGCAGAAAATATTAAAATGTTGAGTAATGCAGATACATATATCAGTCATTCCAACGCAAAAAGTTCTTTTTAAGTTATTTTTCAAAGCTTTAGGGCCATGATCCTTTGAAAATTTATCTCATATAATGGTAGTGAAACTATGTCAATTTCCACCATGTATTGACTATCCAAAATACATATTTTGTACGGACTACTAGCTTAACACAATTTGTATCTCTTTCTTTGGATCCTTGGGACTTATGATAGTCTTGAGGAAATGATGGAACTTCTTTAAGGTGACAACAGGAGATGATCAGCCCAAGGACTTTTAGATAATGAAATTGGCTCTTAAATAGAAAACAACCAGATTATTTTCTGACTAAGGAAATAGGAGTGTCATAAATAAACAGCTGGAAGAAAGTTTCTTGGGTCTGTACAGCAGGTTTTCATTTTCTCCATCACTTTTACAGAAATAAGTTGCACTTGCATGTACATATATATATACAATTTTACTTGTGAATAGTGAGGTCATATGCCTTTGCTTCATTTGAATAATTGCTTCAGTGGCATGTTTTTGGCTATCAAATTTTATGACCATTGTGCCATGCATTATTTGTAAGTAAATTTGATTTATAAAATAATTAACAAAAAAAAAAGGCAGAGGAATGAGATATGGATGGGTGAGGTGGTGTGCTTGAGGTAATCAGGAAATGCGTTACACAGCCAGAAGTTGAATACTGATCTCTTAATCCAGTTTCTTAGTCTCAATCTCATCCAATCATATTTGTTCAGACACTCTTCTAAAAGCAAATTCTAACACAACAAATTCCTGTTATGTAAAGGGATATTTCTTTGCATATATATGCAGAGTTGATTCTTTCTCATCTATTAATGTATTTATTTATAAAAACTGTATCCAAGAAATTAAATGACTTGGTAGCTTTGGTAAAAGTATGGAAGACATATGGAAAATGTATACAAGACAAATTCAAATCTTAAGTGAAAACTCAAATAATTCCAGGACCAAGCTTCACCTGATACTAGATCAAAACATAGAAATTAATTGCATGTGATTCAAAAGCCTGCTGTAGTCAATTACACCAAGTCATGCCCAAGGCAGGGAGCTTAGAACTAGATGGTCTTAAAGGTTCCTTCCAAACCAAGTCATTCTATGATTCTTTGAAATTCATTATTTATCATCTCTGCTGCTTCTTTTCTGTGAGTTTGTGGTTTTATTTAATTGGATTTGAAGAAGGTTTTTTTCAGCTGGTCAAGGTACATCAGCAAGTAACAACACATTATCCAATGCTTTTTCAAAAGTTGTCTGAAAAGGGAATCACAGAAGCAATATGTGGACATTATATTGCACAGCTTGTTTTTTTCTTGCCCTTGAAGAATACCAACACAGATCATAATCCCTTACACAAATTTAGGTATATTCTATATGTTTTTAGTCTGTTCTGTGAGTATTTCACTAAGGTACCGTAAATATTAGCCATGATTCACTGACATTAAAAAAGGTGTAGCACTCTCTGTGACTACCCAGTAAGTCTGTCAGGAGCCCAAGAATTCTGATATTTACACTTCATTCAGAAATATGACTATATTTCTGAAATATAAACATATATTTAATATATATATTCTAGATATACATTCTATATGTATTCTAGATATATATATATATATATATAATATAAACCATATAAAGTTCCTCAAGTAATAGTTTTCTTTTTTTTTGAGAATTTGTTAATAATTCATAGTATCATATTATTTTACAGTATGTGATATTTGCTGCTTATTAATTCAGACAATAGGATAGGCAGAAATACAGTAACATCACATATCACCACCACTAGAATTTCCATAAGGAATCCCATGCAAGATGGAATGATGATAGCAAGCTGAGTGATAACAGTGGGCTTACTATTGAAAGTACATTAGAATAATTTATATTGATTATTTAGTACTAAGCAAGTGGTATTACTTGTCAATCTCATGCAATTCAGTCCTGCAGAAATTAAACCTGATATTTAGCTGTCTACTTGACATCTTGTCTTTCTCAAACAGAAGCTACATTATAATCGCACATCGAAATAATTAATGGTAAAGAAAACACTGCAAAAGCAAACAATATCTCTGATATTGATGATACTGTCTTAAAGGAATTCCCTCAGGAATTTTTTACTTGAGGAAGGACATAAAGTTAGCTGAGGTATTTATTTATTTAGAGTACAAATTTTGTTAAGAAAGGAAATTGCAGGGAGGGGGATGGGATCTAAAGGCAATGCTAATCAACAGCAAAAATAGAGATTAAGTTACTCAGGTTCTTCTTTGGCTTTTCATAGAAAAACAGGCTTTAGTTTCTCCTGGAATAATCTTGGCTTCTAGATTCAAAGAGTAGCAATCAGAAAAATCCCTTATTTTCAGGTACCATGAAAAGTTTACATTCTTTTCAGCAAGACAGGAGAATAACTGCTTTGGTGCTTGATTCTCTGTGTTGTGACATTGCAGATTATTTTATCCAGCTCTGGAAGCCATAGGTGGAAAAGTTTATCCTATCACAAGCATTCTTACAGTAAGTTCCATTGTTTAACAGCAGCAAGAGAGTCCACATGCTCAGCAACAAATCCCACTTCATTCTCATTAGCACCCATCTCCAGAAGAATGATAAAATTTTTCTGCATGGAGTATGAAGAGGCCACAGTTTCTAAGAGTCTGTAATGGAAAAGGACTACATTATATACAACTTTCCTAGAAAGCCTGCTCCATACTTGTAAAAAAAAAAATTAAAATTACAGACTGACTGTCCCCTCCTGAACATTTGACAGATTTTCAGAGTAATTTCTCTGTGTTTATTAGCTGGTAAAAGTATTTGTTCATGGTTATTAATTTTGTGTGAGATCTGAGGCAGCAGTGCAGAAAGATGAAGATGCTCACAGCAGATGGCATATCTTGGGTTCTCTAATTCCATAGGGCCCCTATAATTCCTTAGAACTCCTAGAAAGGTATGTATAAACAGTGTAAGAATATTTTCAGTCAGAAAATAGTAACATTCCTTTGAATAAAATTTTATTAATGAGTTCTTTTTTTTTTGTTTTTCATGACTCTACCTGGAGATCCTAATCCCTTAAACTCACTCAAGTTAACACTAAGACCAATAGAATTTTTTGCCTGAATAAGAAACACAAATTTTGGAGAGAAGATAGTATTCATAAGTAAGAGAATAGCTTTTTGCTGAGCTGTGAATCATGCAACAGATTTGCTGAATAGAACACATATTGCCTGCAGCTGAAGAGCTGATTATTTCTGACTATAAAGGAGATAATATTCATCTGAGGATAACTTCAGATTTCAGAGATCAAAATGTCATTAGGGGTTAAATACAGGGGTTAAAATACAACAAATTAAGTATCCAAGCCAAGCAGAGGGTGGATTTTTGTTCCAACTGCAATAATGTGACAGACTGGAAGCATTTCGTTTTTACACATTCTTAACCTGGTCTGGAAACACAGTATATATTTGCTGTCTTCCATCAAAAAAGACAGGGAAAGTGTTGCTGTTAATGCTACAAATCACACCCGTGTATAAATGGAAAAAAGGAAAATACCTGTGTTCTAGCTTCTGTAGTTTAAATAGCAATAGATTTTCAAGGGATTTGAGAGGAAAATTCTACTCACTGTAAGTAAGAGAACTTGTTATGAATATCTTTATTTTGTTTGCTTTTAAATTCACTCTGCATTCCTTGAAGCAGAACAGACTGGAAATGTATAACAACCTCACAGTTATGTAAAGAGGTTAAATGTTTTAAAAACTAGCTGCCTATCTACAAATTATCTTCTGCCAATTACCTAGATACTGATGTTAGTGCTCCTTTCTACTTTCCTATCGCTGAACTTTTCTTTCTTAAGGCTACCTGTGCTTTGGTTCAATTGCTACCACCATTCATGATGACTGCAAAAGCCTTTAAAAGAAAGAAATAAATGAGAAAATCTGCTGTTCTAACAGGATGCTCCTATTCTCATTCCATCAGGGCATAACTTTTATTGCATTTGATCCCTTGTATTTATCACTTCTCAAGGCATAGCATAATATTTAGGCATAGAAAGATAGTTAAAATTAGTATTCAAATCTGGATATCACAAGCCCATAATATTTTCCTGACTAGTTTCCTACTGTCATGTCTATGCAAGACAACTATGTTGGCTGAGGCCTTTGCAGCTGAGCATGTAAGCCACTTCTTTCTTGCCTGTTTTAGGCACCAGGCAGCACAGTATGATTTGTGCACTTGTTTTTTCAGACTCATGTCACAGAACTGTAAAATAACTATATTTCTCAGTGATGCACTTCCTACCATCTCTCACATTTTCAGCTTTCTCTTTTATATTCAAGAATTCACACCTGCTCATGTCACTTTCTGAAAATTTGCACTGACACATCTAACGTGCATAAAGCTAATTTAGGCTGCCATTTTCTGTATATTATTCTGGATAATGAAGCAAATGTGATCTTCCAAAAACATAGAATAGCAGGATAATGTCATACCTATGACTACAGGGTTGACCCTTTCAATACCTGATTTTTTTTTATTTTATGGCATAATTTCTTTTTTCAGAGATGAGGTCTATGCATTTCACAAAAAAATTTTGTCTACAAATGTGTGTTTAAGCTACTGTAGTCCCATAGCTAAACTACTACAGACTACAGATGATGCCTAGATGATCCAATGTGTGGATCATGCCATATGCCAGCTTCTCTACTTAGTGTGTGCTAGGGCATGGATCTGTGAGAGATTAAGTCCTCAGAAAACTTTTATCGGATTATGGTGTGATGGCCATGCTACCCTGCCTTCATGGATGAAAGAGGAAAAGACAAAACACAACCTTAAAATTACTTTGTTTCTCCCCCAACGACAAAGAGATCGCAGGACGCCTAGACCCGATATGGCTATCTACATTCCGTCAGATGAAATTTGCTCTGGGTGCCTAAATTAGCAGCCCTGGCTTCATTGGCCACCTATAGAGAGAGCTATGGCAAGGTATTGATTTCACACAGCACAGTAAAAACCAAATTCAGACCAGAGTGTTCTGAACCATTTCATTCTGTATTCACTTTGCAGAAAGACTCATAAACTTCAGTCTACATCTCCCACCTCTCAAACTGAGTTATAAAGGCAAACATTGCCTTCTTCACCTTCCCTGAAAATCAGAGTGTTAATCTGACATTGATTTAGAACAACTTTTATGAATATAAGGACCATAAAAATACATGGACTATCCCCAGTGCTAGATCAAACCTTCATTTGTTTATCCAAATCCTAAAAACATGCAGAGATTGTAATTTCTCAACTTGGTTAGGAAATCTGATCTCTTGTTACCTTGCAGTTGTAGTCAACATGTTTGTTGTTTGTGGTCACAAACTGACAGTATTTGAAAATGAGAGGTCTGGGGTATGAATTGCTCATATGAATAGGGAAGAGAAGTCATTAGGTCAGTTGAGGCGATGATAACCTCACGGTATTTTTAGAACACCTCTGCTTTGATGAAACAAGGTGATAATAATTATGCAGATAAAAAACAGATTTATTTACAGCATGCATGCTCCACAAAGAATTTAAATATCCTTCAAATCGTAATGCTAATTCAAGATATTATTTCATGTATTTCTATTCCATTTTCAAGTATTTGAACATTTGTTGTCATACTTGAGGAACTAATTATTCAGTTTAATTAGTGTCAACAATAGGATAGTTTTTGACCTTCAAACTATTTTTTCTTTTATTTATTTAGACCATGCATCTGAAGCTCTGTAGTTCACATTATTTGTATCTTTTGTTTCTCTTTCACAGACTTTTCATAATTTTAAATTCCACAAGAGCTGAAATTCCAAGATGATAAACCTGATTAAATCTGATTAGGCTAGACTTTTCTTAACAGTAAGCAGGGGTAATTTTTTTTTATATAGTTTCCCAAGAGGGGGTAATTTATTAATTTTTTTGTTTATTTTCTCAATAAAAGAGCAATTGGTGTTTGGAAGAACCCATAAGCAAATGACTAAATGCTTGGGCATTTTGGCTTTAGCTTATACACTTAAACAAATTTGTCTTGGGTTTACTAAAACAAAAAAACCATTTCCCACACATGTCATCTTAGGAAATAATATGTGGAACAGTTTTAAATCTGTGTGGGCTAAGGATGTATCATAAGTCAGAAGCAGCAGCTGCTCCCTTTGCTAGCCAAACCATTTGAACAGCATTCGTTCATCAGTTTAATTTTTCTTAGCATGCTCCAAATAGGCTGACAGAAAACAATAAGTGTCTTGGCTGACAAAATCCTGGGTTTAGATCTAATCACACTCTTCTGCCAAATTTAAATGTTTACACCAAGTGCTGGTTTTGGCTTTTCTAGTCAAGAACAGTTCGCAGAATACAGTTCAAAACAAAGTGCTTATGAGGGTATTATCAAAATCGAGAAAGTTATGGATTATATGGTTATCTTTCAAGGACTAAAGGTTTTTGCACATTTCTTTGACTAACTGCAAAGATTAACTAACTACATAGACTTGCTAACTACTAATTTTTATTAAACAGTCATTTTTAAAGAGATCAGTCTAAAGAAAATAATAGAGTTTCATAACACCTTCTGTGTCCATTTTGGTTAATGAGCCAAATATGTTCTTAGGCACTAATGGCCTTCTCACTGTAGTCAATAACAAATAGAATCATCATGGATGTTAATTGTAATAAGATTCATTGAGTAAAGCTTCTGGGAATAAAGACTTCTATCAAAAAAAGGAGAAAAAAGAATGAGGAAAACCTCAGGTTTTGAATGGAAATATTCCCTGTAGTTCATGCAGCTCCCATCTCTAAACACAAACAAGAACTAGTATATCAACAGCAGAAAAAAATGGAAAATAACCACATCATGAAGTGAAAGAGGAACATAAGACATTAGAGTCAAACCCCAGGCAGGACACATAGTATAAAACAGTTGTATAAAACAGCTTTAAGGACCCTCACCACAGGCATTTTTTTGCTCTTCCATCTCTTGATAGCATCAAAAAGTAACCTAAATGCAAAGAACAGTCTAAATTAATTTGGTCGTATTATCTGCTTAACTGGTTTCTTGCAAAAATTATATAATGCCTAGACCATTGAAAAATAGTTTTATATTAAAATAAAAAACAGCAGATGAGTCAAATTTAATTATTATTTAAGACACCTTAGTCTCTGTAATTAGAACTGTGAACTGTTTTTTCATCCTGACTTCCTGGTCTTGGTATTTACAGCTTTATGAAATTTCGTATTAATTGAAGAGAGGTTACATACATATAGTGCAGTTTTGGGCAAAGAGAGTTTGCCTATCTTTTTGTCAAGCTTCATAAATGTGGCGATCAAGAAAGATCTGTGCATATCTCATCTGATCCCCAGTAAAATATAAAATTTCAAACAGTAATATCTGGTTTCGGAACAGTTGCAATTGAGCAGTGTCTTCTCTTTTGAAAAAGTCATAACCCCTACAACTACATTTAGTAGCTGCCAAATAGAAAAATATACTTTTCTGATTAGGGAAAAAAAACCAGGGGGGTAGATAATTTATTTTAATTTATCAGCTTTGTCACTGAAAGAATTAAAAACAGGACTCTGAAATTTGGAAGAAATAGCTCTTTTATTAAATCCCTTAGGAAATTATGTGAAACTTACCCCAATTTCACAGGAGTAAACAATTTTTAAAATGCATGCAATACCCTCATTCTAGCTCTATTTCCCCAGGTAAAACATAAAGCAAAGCAGTAAGGCACTCCTTCAAGGAACACACCTGCAGAGTAAGAGTACATACAGCTAGAGAGCATAACAGTTCAAGGGAAAACTGTTCCCTAACAGTTTTGGAAATATGAAATATAAATGAAATTTTTTTGTTGACATCAAATTGTAGAGATAATTCTCAAATAATGAACAGGAAATAGAAAAACCCAGCTGAAAATGCTGTGTGAATCTTGCCTCCCTTCCCAGTACAATTGCCCAACATCAGAGGTCCTATAACAGACTAAGCTTATTAGGCATCAACACCTATATATCTGCATTAAAGGCATGTTGAGAGGAATTAAACTGCAGCTGAAGGTCATCATTCTATGTATTTACGGGTTGTAAGTAGCTCTTAGATATTAACATCAACTTCCAAGTGTTGACACTTGCTAAAATACAAGCTTGAAGTGTTGCCACCATTGTCTCAGAGAATCCAAAGACCAATCCTTAGAAATTATAGTTTTAAAAACCTCTCATAAACTGTGACTAAATAATGCACTGCAGGCTAAGTATACTATGTATAACAATAGTGAACAGATGCCAGTGACAATGGGCTAAATAAAAATCTGAATGTACAAATATCTGCGTTTTTTCTGGTGAGTTGTACGTCAGTGGGAATATGGAGTAAGTATTTCTTCTCTATAAATAAACTGTTTTCAGAATCACTCTATTAGTTTTGTAGTTAATGGACATCACTTCTAAAAGGCACCTAATAAAACTAGCACTGCTCAGACATATGTCACTAAATTAGCTTAGTTAACTGGCTCACCCTCTCAATTACACTGAAAGAAATCTATACTTCTAGAAAGAAAATATATCTTATAGTTGTTGATTAAAATCCCATTCCACAAAGCATTGCAGTAAGTGATTAATCTGAAACACCTGCTTAATTTCCACTGAAGTTAAGGAAACTTTTGTACATGTTCTAGGGCTTTCCTGAAGAGCTGAGAGTGATATAATCAAAATAAGTACCACAGACAAAAAAAAGCACATGTTATATAAAAGGTCTGATTTACAAGACACTTATTCTTACATGTGCTTCAGTTTAATAACAAAAGACTGAGGGGGAAAAAACCTAGTTACCAATATCCAGGACACCAGTACCAGAAAAATACAGATGTTATTCTAGCATATAGTGTTGAGTTACGTCATATACTTTGTTGAAGCTCATAAACACTTGTTATGCACTACAGTTATACACAAAATTTTGATCCATCACTGCCTGCCTATACAGTGCTAAAACAGACAGATTAAACATTCTTTACTGACATTCCTGTCATTAATCTACTATTATTTTGTTCTTACGGGGAACATTTTCTAAGATTAACAAGCAATATCAAAGTATTTTAAAAGTGGCTAAATTCTGACTGGTGTTCTAGTCACTAGAAAGCATCATCAATAAATGATTATAAACAGTAATCTATTTCAGGGCATAAATCCATGTTCCATGGATGGATAGATAAAAATGTCAGAATACAAGTAAGCTATCCAGTCTTGTTCTGATCCACATGCAAATCTATATGAACTAAACCTTAATGAATGTTTGGAAATGGTGTCAGTGTGAGTGACTTCAAAGAATGAAAGTCATCCTTTCCTCAGTAACTCTCACACGCTTTTCTTCCCTAATTTTTTTTCTTTACTTATTTTGTGGCATGAGTTCTGGATATGGGCAAGGATGGTAGTTCTATGTACATCTTCCCAGACCCAGCAACATTAATTAGAAACCCTTTAAGAGCTGTTATCAGGAAAAATATTAATGTTAAATGACTTCATGTGCAGAGCATGAAGTCATTTAACATGAAACAGATGAGACATAGAGATTTTTTAAGCTATTTTTGCTTCAGTCTTCTCAGTGGGGAGGGGATACAGAGCTAAAAAGATAGGTGGCTTTATTCATAAACCCATTTAAATCACAAAAATAACTGTCCAAGTTTTTCATTAGCTATCTCATAAAAAATATTACTCTGAAAGTCTGGTTTGGTTTTCTTTCAATGAAGAGATTTTCATCTCATTGAAACAATAAATAGCACAATAGCACAATAAATTGGGAACCAACATCTTAATAAAATTGTTATTTTTGGTACTTGGGCAATGAGAGAAAATATAGAAATATTAGAGTAAATAGGATATACATATTCTCTACATAGAATACATAGAAATATATATTTTCTTTATAAAATAACTGGTCTGATATAAACCTTTATCAAACATACATAGGTTGAGTCTATGAAACAAATAAAATATACCCGGATAAATGGCAAAATACTTTCCCATTAAATGAAAAAGAAGAGAATGGATTGTATAGAAAAACTGCTAGAATTAAAGGGAAGAAATGGAAGAGCAGATCATATATGTTATGGAAATAACTGTTGAAGGGAATCAATAATTTCTTGAATGCACAGACAGCAACAGAGTAATATAAACACATATTAGGAAAGAGAAAATCTATAAAGAACATGCTTATTCCATGATAAATTAATCATCATATAAAAGTTGACTATCTGCATTCTAGTGCTTCTCTAGAAGCATTTGTGAGAACAGATTAAGGAGACTCAGTGTTACACTGAATGGAGCACAACTCTTCATATGTAAGCTATTGTTTTCCTAAGAGTAAGAAACAGCATAGAATTGATGTGGCCTTGTAAAACAGAGACAAGAAAAACGGAGTTTGGCATAAAAATAAAAGCAAATCAGAGAAACTAGAAAAAATGTAAATGTAATACTGGAGGGAGTTAATTTTCACTGCTGCTCTGTTCAGAAGATATTTTAAATCTCTCCCGAGATTTAAGAGAAAAAAATTCTTTACCACACATCATATTTTCTAATCTATGAGTTCTGAATTTACTATTTTAGCTACTCCTTTTTAGAAGCTAGCTACCCTCTTAGCTACTTTTGGTTAGAAACTAGAGGACAGTTGTCTCTGTCCTATTTCTATGTGCCCAACATCAAAATATCATTATCAAATTTATCTCTTTTAAAGTATCATCTTATATTTTTCTCTCATTATCTTTTTACTATCAGGCCTAGACTGCATGTCCCAGAAGAAGATTTAAGTGTAATACTGAGTAAGCTAAATACAGATGGCAAATAAGCTTCCTGCAATCATCTGGAATTCTGTGAGTATGTTGAAACTAATGAGAAAAAGAGAGCAGGAAGCAAGTTCACAAATTGAGCCCCTGGCAGTCCACTTGCTGCATTTGTTTAAACCACTCCAGTTAGCACTCTCTACAACAATGCCTAAACAGAGGTTTGAAAGATTATTTTGGGCACCACCCCAAAAAACCAGAACTGATCTGCACAATTTGGCTACTTTCACTCTGATTAGTCCATTACCACCTGGGGCTTTTCACCCCCAAGGATTTCAGCTTTTTTCTCAAGTGACTTCCAGCATTTGTCATGCTGTAAAAACACTCCTCTGCCTGGCTGAAGTTCAGCCACCAAATTGTTTCAGGCACATTCAGCTGAAAAATCACAGAGACTGGTAACCACACAATAGGGCCAAGGAGTTACAGCATAAGGCCCAGAGGGTTGAGTGCGATGCGGCGTGGATGCAGCTGCTGTGCTCAGGGTAGCCGCCCCTTGGCACAAGAGGTACCAAAAGATCTCCAACAGGTGCCCTTAGAGAGGAACAAACATAAATCCCCATAGTTTTCTTTGGTTACCCCTTTAGTCATAGTCCATGTCTGCAGAGAGAAGTGAATTTTTCATTTATGAAATCTGTGGAATGAACCAGAAACAGATTTCTAAGAATTAATGGAAAAGTGAGCAACAATGCAGAAATCTAAGGCTGAAGACAACTAACAATCCATAAGTACAAAAAGCAGGAGATTCAGATGCCATTTCAATGCCAGTTCCAATAAGCTTAATGTACCAGGGACAGTTCTGTGCCACAGAGGCCAAGCAGTATGAAATAACCTTCAACCTGCTCCAACATGTTTTACCTCACTAGACAGGATGGGAGCATTCAAACTTCTTGTTCAGAAAGCTCTGTGGTATGTGTCAACCCATCATAGATGTTGAGGAAATTAGCACAGGACCAGTCTGCCGGCTTCTAGATTGGGTTATTGAGACCTGGGTTTAAAAAGCCCAAGAATCACCTCCTCAAAAGTCAAGAATGGTTCACCTCAGAGAGCAGGGGCTAAAACTAGAGTGCACAAGGACGTGCTGACAAAACTAATGTGGAAATGAAACATACAAGAGAGGGAAGCAGAGACTTTGGAGAAAGGTAGTGACACTTTGAAAGCATGACAGATTGCAGATAGGAAAGACAAAACCCACCTGAACTTTATCAGATAAAGCATATGAAAGGCAACAAAAAAAGCCCTTATAGATATATCAAAAAAAAAAAAAAAACAAAAGTAAAAAAAGTAGATTAGGACAGAGGGTGGTGAAAGATATGGTAAAGATATGGAAAGATGAGGTAGTCATTGCTATCCTTAAACCAGTCTTTAGTGGTATTAACCAGCCTTCATGAATCTCAGACCCCTGTGATTGAAAAATTCCTTGATGGAGTATGATCAGATTAGGGCATGTTGGAGAAATAGGACATGAAAAAGTCCATTTTGAAAGATTACCATAAAGGAATATTTTTGCTCCTTTATTGGTGCCTATTCAAGGACATTTACACTGTAAATAAAAGGGATAATAAGAAAATGAGGAAGCCATAAACAACAACATACAGGGACATATTCCCAACTGACAAATGATAGGGGAGGCACTGATAAGTAAACCTAGTCAGGTAATTGATGAGGACGTGGGAGTGTGAGAATGTTTATTCCAGTAAGGCTATCTGGTTGAAGATCTTGTCAATTGGAAAACTAAGTGAAAATAGAGAAACCAGAAACAAAATATACCAAATACAGAGGTGACAAAACATACATGGAGACAATGAAAAGAGACAAACCTCACCAGTCACACTGACTGACGACCTATCCAGAAATTACAGGCACTACTTCCAAAAATATCAGCCTGAATATTGCAACTGATAAGGTTGAAAACCAGGGGAGATCCACGCTGGGTGTGTTGTGGGCATCTGTTGAATTGTATAGAGACATGCTCTTGTGTGTAGGCAAAAGAAGATCAGAGAGGAACTAAAGGGAGGTAGACAAAAAGTAGCATGAAAGGGGCTGGTTGTGTATAAAATGAGCCTTATGCCCAGTCACCCCAGTCTGTCTGGGGGTGAATCTTTTCCTAAATCTTTCTTTACAATCTCTCAGTGTAGTCTGTGGTTTTCAAGGCTGTATCTCATAAGATTCAAACTGAATGATATATGGATAGTGAGGTGCGCTGACAACTGGCTCTTGTGCTACAACCAAGAGATTATGGTCATCATTGTGTATCCTCCAGAGGCAAGTACTGTGTTCCAAGGCTTGACACTGATTCCAGTAACATAGTGCACTCTCAGCAAATTTGCAGATGATGTAAAACTGGGAGAAGTGTTTGGCAACCATAGTTTTGTACTGTACAACTGGGCAGAAGAGCTAATACTGTTAAACAAAGGCAAAGTACGGAACTGGGGGATGAATAACCCCACACCAGCAGGGGTAGCTCTGCAGAAATGGTCCTGGGAGTCAAGGTGGACAAACTGTCAATGACGCAGAGGTGTACCTTGCAGCAAAGAAAGCCAACAACATTCCAGGCTACCTTACGAGAAATGTTCCCAGCAGGTTGAGACAGGTGATTTGTCTCCCCAGTCCCTCTCTGCTCGGCACTGGGGAGACAAATCTGGAGTGCTATGTCCAGTTCTAAAGTCCTTGGTGCAAGAAATATACACAATTAATGGGACAAATTCAGCAAACAACACAAAAATGGGACAGAAAGATTCTCTAATGGGCTGGAGTATCGGACATAGAGGAGAGGCTGAGGGAGCTAAGGTTGCTCAGTTTCAAAAAAGGCAGATTCAAGAGGTTCTTATCAAAGTGTACAAACTTCTGCTTATCAAAGTATACAAACATCTGATGGGGGCAGGGAGTAAAGAAGACAAAGACTCTTCTTCAAGGTATGAAGTGATAAGAGAAGAGGAAATGGATACAAATTAAAACACAAGTAATTCCACTTGAACATAATCTTTCCTTTTTTTTTCTGACAGTGCCTAGAGAAGTTATGGAGTCTGTTTTCATAGGATATTAAAAGCATTATTGGCCATGACACTGACAAGCTTACTCTAGCTGGCCTTGCTCTAAGCTGGGAATATGACTAGATGACCTCAAGAGGCACCTTTCAAGCTCAGCTATTCCACGATTCTGTAGCTGTTTGCAAACATTTCTTGAGTTACTAGAATGGATAAAGCCAATATGATTGGCTATTCATAGTAGCTGATGCCCCTACATAAAATGTCATTCCACTTTTCCAAACAGTTAAAAAATTAGATTTTTTAAATTATAAAATTACTCACTAATGAAGATTAATCACCCTGTTGTGATTTGTTATGAATTAAACTGATAATGGATGAACACAGTCATTACCAAAAAATAATAAATTCAGCATGGTAGTTCATGATTTCTTTTTTAATCTTAATCTAGCAAATAAGAAAGAAAACATGAAATCAACACCAAATGATCCCATCCCAATAATCTTTATATTTTACAGCTTTTCTTACTTTTTAATTGACTTCAAATTTCTGATATGTATTTTTCAATATGTACTCTGAATCATTCTGAAAGTTATTCCTGTTTCACTTAGTTTATGCAAATAGTACATAGCATGTTTTAGGAATAATAACTTTCAGCCTTCTGCTCAGGAAATAGAATAACAAGAAAAAAAGAAAGGAAGAGAAAAATACGTTTATACTTTGAAGGGTAGAATATGGATTTAAATTGTTCGTGGAATGTTCTAAAAATCAAATGAAAACTTTAGTTTTCAATATGGGCAACAATATTGGATTAATTTCAAAGAGAAGATGAGGGTAGAAAATTAAAAGATTCATATCTGAAATGACAGTAAAATCAAGCAACTTAATGCAGTCAGGAATGAAACATTGTCTCCTGAAGAAAACTGCAAATGAAATTGCAGTTTTAATGGCAACGTCTTTCAATAAATGCATCGAGTTACAGATATTTCCAGGTAATCAAGGCAGAGCAGACAGAGCTAATAAAATGATGGACAGTTACTGGACAGTAACACAGCAGGCTTTAAAGGTATGCAAAGCTTTAGAAGGTATCTGGAAGGAAAGAATAATTAGAGACATGAAGGAAAATGCTAAATGGGGTAGATGGTACAAGGCATAGATTGTGAGCTATAAATCTTTCTTTGACACCTACTTTCTAGGGTAGTGAAATGTAGTGGATGAAACATGTCTGGATTTCAGTGAAGCAGATGACATGTTGCCACAGGAGAAATTACTCAATGAACTTGAGAAGACAGCAATTCATAGGTAGAATTGAAAGTTGGAAAATTAGGGTTGCTATAGCAAAAACCTCATGGAGCTCTTCTAAAAATAAAT